>BSBK01001162.1:1540000-2105000 GCA_027943335.1 Chamaecyparis obtusa | reverse complement strand
TGAATAGATTTTTCTTTCTTTTTCTATTTTTACATCTTTTTCTCTTTTTTTGCTACCAAGGCGCCTATTTGCTAGGTTTTCACCAAGGCACTTTTTCTCTTTACTGCTTTTTTTTTTTTTTTTTTTTCTCTTTTTTTCAAAAAAAAAAAATCATATCATCAAGGTGCCTATTTGCTAGGTTTTCACCAAGACAACATCTTTTTGAGGATCATTTCTAAATGTTTTTGGCTTTCTTCATGCTCAATTTTTCATTGTTTTTGATCTTTTATGATTTTCAATGTTTTTGGTATTTTCAGGATATCTTTTGACTATATACAATAAATAGGATGCTCTCCATTTGATTTTTTGATACTCTTTTTCTCTATGCCCTTTCATCTGCTTCATGTGTAGAACCTTTTTAAATGCTATTGATAGGTTCTTTTAATTCTTCTCCATCACAATCAGCTAATTTATAGGTGCTTGTCCCAAAAGATGAAATGATCACAAAAGGTCCTAACCAGTTTGCTTCCCATTTTCCTTTCTTTTCTCTTTCTGCTTGATTTTTGGGATTTTACCACAAAACTAAGTCACCTATTTGGAATGTCCTTGAATTGATATGCTTGTTATAGGTCCTTGACATTTGATTCTAATACACTTTCAAATGATTGAAGGCTTGTTGTTGCTTTTCATCTAGTAGTTCTAGTTCATGTATCCTAGAAACCCTATAATCTTCCTCACTTATCAAACCATATATGGATACTCTTAAAGATGGAATTTCTACCTCCAAAGGTAAAATTGCTTCTGTTCCAAAGACTAAGGGAAATGGTGTAGCTCCTATTGGCATTCTGATAATTGTTCTATAAGCCCACAAGGTTGGGTTTATTTTTATATGCCAATCTCTACCTAAATTATCCACGGTTCTCTTCAACATCTTTAAGATGTTCTTGTTTGTTGCTTCTGCTTGTCCATTACCTTGGGGGTAATATATTGAAGATGAGTGATGTATCATGTGGAATTTTGTACATAACTCTTTTAAATCCTTATTTTTGAAGTGTTTGGCATTGTCGGTTATGATGGCATGAGGGACACCATATCTACAGATTATGTGATTTAGAATGAAAAAGGATATTTTTTTTCCTATAGCAATTGACAAGGGTACAACTTCCACCCATTTGGTAAAGTACTCTGTTGCGGTGATGATGAATTTATGACCATTTGAAGATGGTGGATAAATCATCCCTATTAAGTCGAAACCCCATTGATAAAAGGGCGATGCTGTAGTCATAGGATGAAGCTCTTATGTTGGTACATGGATCAAGTTCCCATGATATTGACACTTACGACAAGTTTTAGCAAAGTGACAAGCATCTTTTTCCATGGTTGGCCAAAAATATCCTATCCTAAGAAGTTTCTTAGCTAGGGTTAAACTATTCAAATGTGACCCACAAATCCCCTTGTGAATATCTTGTAAGGCTATATCTAATTCCTATTTCTCTAGACATCTTAAAAGCATTCCATCTAGACTTTTACGATACAATATGTTAGATATTAAGGTATAACGAGAGGCTTGGCGTATTAAGCTTTTCTTTTGATTCTTGGCTTGGTCCATAGGTAGGATTTGGTCTTTTAAGTAGGTATAAATGGCTCCATACCAAAGTGATTCATATCCAGTTAGCAAACAAATGGTATGAGGATGGGTAGGGTCAAATGTGGGTTGCTCAGCTTCCTCTACCAAGAATTCATATATGGCACTTTGATCTGGTATTTGGAGAAGTGATGCCAAAGTATCCATTAAATCTGCTGCTTTATTCTTATCTCTTGGTATTTTCTCAAATGTGATGAGAGTGAAATATTTCTTGAGATTCTCAATCATATTTTTGTAAGGTATCAACTTGTCATCTTTAGTCTGATATTCATCATTGATTTGATTGATAACTAGTTGTGAATCTCCACAGATTTGTAGCTCTGTCACTTTCTATTATAATGCCAATTTGATCCCAATGACCAATGCTTTACACTCGGCTATATTATTTGTGCATGGGAATAGAAATTTATATGATTTTGAAATTGTATACCCTTGAGGAGTAATCAAGAGTATGCCTACTCCTGATCCATGTTGGGTGTAGGAACCATCAAAATATAATTGCCATGTTTTTTCTTCAACATTCACAAAATTTCAGAATCTGGAAATTCCACCTGAATGGAATGTTCATCTTGAAATGGTGATTCTGCTAGTTGATCCTCCATGACTTGGCCCTTGATAGATTTTTGATCCACATATTCTATGTCAAATTCACTTAGCACCATGACCCATTTGGCTAGTCTCCCATTTAATGTTGTTTTGTTGAGAAAATATTTCAAGGGATCAATCTTTGCAATGAGTCATATTTTGTGTGATAACATATAGTGGCATAATTTTTGGGAAGAAAAACCCACAGCCAAACATGCTCTTTCGATGAAGGTATAGCTCAACTCATATTTCACCAATGTCCTTCTTATGTAGTATATGAATTTTTCTTTTCCCGATTCATCTTCTTTTGCTAGGAGTGCCCCTAATGAATGTTCGGTCGCTAAAATGTATAGAATTAAGGGCTTTCCTCTTATAGGTGGCATCAAATTTGGAGGATTCATTAGGTATTTATTCAACAAGGTGATGGCTTCTTCACATTTCTCATCCCATTTGAAAATTGTATCCTTACGAAGGAGTTGAGTGAAATTGTGGCATTTTTTTGCTAATTGAGAGATGAACCTTCGAATGGATTGGAGCCTACCTTGAAGAGATCTCATCTGACTTATGTTAGGTGCCTCCATTTCCATCATGGCTTTGACTTTGGTGGGGTATACCTCTATTCATTTCACTGAAACAATGTACCCTAGTAGCTTTCCTGATTGAACACCAAATGCACACTTCTTCGGATTTAATCTTACTTTAAATTGCTCCAATCTTACAAAAAATTTCTCTAAGATAGGTAGATGTTCTTCCCTTGAGTTGGATTTAGAAAGTATGTCATCTACATAGTCCTCCATGAACTTGTGCATCATGTCATGGAATATTGTCATTGTAGCTCTTTGATAGGTCACTCTGGCATTCTTTAGACCAAAAGGCATAACATTCCAATAGAATGTCCCCAATGCACATGTGAATGTTGTCTTGTCTTGATCTTCAGGTGCTATCTTTATTTGATTATAACTACTAAAGCCATCCATAAGTGAGAACATTGAATGTACTGCTGTCAGATCTACGATGGTGTCTATGCTTGGTAACAGAAAGTCATCTTTAGGACATGCAAGATTGAGATCCCTAAAGTTCGTGCAAATTTTGATAGATTTGTCTGCTTTTGAAACTGGCACATTGTTTGAAATCCACTAGGCATAATCAATGGCTCTTATAAACCCAACTTTCAACAATTTTTCTAACTCCACTTTTACAAGTAAAGCTATGTGTGGATGCATCTTCCTTAGTTTCTGCTTCACTGGTCTTACTCCTTCTCTTATGTTCAAATGATGCATAATTAAATTTGGGTCTAATCCTGGCATATCATCATATGACCATGCAAAATTGATTTGTTTTTCTTTGAAAAATTTGATGAAGTCCCTTCTTTCTTCACTAGATAGAGATGCTGCTAAATGTATGATCCTTGGTTCTGATTCTAACCCAATATTTACCTTTTCTGTTGGTTCAATCAAGATAGGAGATCTTTCTTCATAGTACTCGGGTAAAGTATCCAAACTCCCTTCCTTAGGTGCCTCTATTGGGTTTTCACCTTTGGAATCATTCTTTATTTCTTTCTCTTTTTTATATAATGTTGCCACAATGTGGTTTTCAACATTAGATTCTTTTCATTTTTTATTTTTTTTATTTTTTTTTCATTTTTAATTGAATTGAGAGTTTGGATACTCTCCTTTGTCACTTCTTCCTGATATTCCATGGTAGAAGAAGGCTCAACCAAATTTAGGTATTGGGACACCAAGTTATCATTCAAAAATGTAGGGAGGATGTTAGGTTCAACAGAATCCCATTCGATTAATTTGGGATAGATAAGAGTCAAAGGATCAATGCTTTGGTTGTTTAGGGACATGAATTCATTTGAAGGTTCAAACATTGTATCGCTTAAGTCTATAATATGTTCTTCAAGATGTTCTCACTAATACATTTGGGGTCATTTTGCGACGGCTATGTGTCGCAATTGCGACAGCTATGTGTCGCAATAGCAACACCCATAGACGTCGCTATTTTTTAGTCACAAATTGCGACATCTATGGGTAGCCATCGCAATTGCGACACATATCCGTCGCAATGCGACTAAGATTTAAGAAGCGGCATGGCCTTCGCCCCCCCGTCGCATGGCTTCAGAGGGCCGTCGCAATCGCGACGGACCTCCCAAGCAATTGCGACGGGCGCCTGCATCGCATTGCGACGGGTGTCCGTCGCAATTGCGACGCCCGTGGGTGGATAAAAAAATAAAATTAATTTAATACATTGCTAATGAACCACATTAATGCTTTTTTCTTTCAACAAATGAGGACAGCCACTGTAAAGACAACATGATAATGTACACTCACTGTAAGGACAGTCACAAATGAGGACATCTCACAGTGACTGTCCCTAGTGTAATTGCCACTTGAATGTATTGCTATTCAGCCACATTAATGCTTTTCTTCTTCAACAAATGAGGATAGTCACTGTAAAGACAACATGATAATGTACACTCACTGTGAGTGTACATTATCATGTTGTCTTTACAGTGACTATCCTCATTTGTTGAAGAAGAAAAGCATTAATGTGGCTGAATAGCAATACATTCAAGTGGCAATTACACTAGGGACAGTCACTGTGAGATGTCCTCATTTGTGACTGTCCTTACAGTGAGTGTACATTATCATGTTGTCTTTACAGTGTCAATATATGCATTATTACTTAAACTGAAGAGTACTCTAAATAATATGTCATTGTGGAGTTTTGATTGCTTCCAATTTGATATACGCTTGTTCTACTTATGTATCCAACATCATGTAAGAAAAGTTGATGCTTTTAAATAGATTCATTTAGCCATGAAATGCCTGTGCATGTTACATACAAGATTCCAAGGCCCAAAACTGATTACTCATTATAATTCATGTACAGAATGATAATCAACCACAACGAGGCATGCGTAGGCGCTGCTTAGATTTTGAGGCATCAGAAGCTCGTAGAAGAAACTTGACCAATGGCTCATGGAATGCAACAAACTTATTGCCTAAAACAGGAGCATTGGTAACCACAGATGATGGTTTTGAAAAGAACACTTCACCATCAATGTCACGTGAGGGAACTGCAATTTCTGATGGCAAGTAACTTGTAGTATATAAGAGAGATGCAGGTACAGATGCTGGGAATACATTGCTAATGAACCACATTAATGCTTTTTTCCTTCAACAAATGAGGACAGTCACTTTAAAGACAACATGATAATGTACACTCACTGTAAGGATAGTCACAAATGACGACATCTCATAGTGACTGTCCCTTGTGTAATTGCCACTTGAATGTATTGCTATTCAGCCACATTAATGCTTTTCTTCTTCAAAAAATGAGGATAGTCACTCTAAAGACAACATGATAATGTACACGGGCTGTAAGTGTACATTATCATGTTGTCTTTACAGTGACTGTCCTCCTTCAAGTGGCAATTACACAAGGGACAGTCACTGTAAAGGCAACATGATAATGTAGAGAAACGTTGTCATTTGTATTTTCAACAGTGCCGAGAGAGATTCCCTCCGCGAAATCACAGCTACAATTTCTGAGTACGTTGGGTTTATTTTTCTTTTGCCATTATTATGTAATCTGGTATTCAGCTGTTACAGAGCTAAAATACCCAGAAATGAGGACATATCTGTGTTGAATTTATTGTTAGCGGCTCTGGTTATTTAGAAGTTTAATTTTATTTGTTCATCTTTCAAGCACAAACGTTTTATGGACCGTAACATCTTCATTGTTTCGGGTATACAATGAAATAGCCGTAACTTGCAACTACCTTCACGGTACTTGTGTACATTATCATGTTGTCTTTACAGTGACTGTCCTCATTCAAGTGGCAATTACACAAGGGACAGTCACTGTGAGATGTCCTCATTTGTGACAAGGACAGTCACACGAGGACATGTCACAGTGACTGTCCCTTGTGTAATTGCCACTTGAATGTATTGCTATTCAACCACATTTATGGGCCCGTTTGGACCCCAGCACACAGTAGCATCTACAGAGAAGAATATCCCAGGTGTAACAAGTTGTAAGAATATACCAATAGTTCTAAGAATTTCCCTAGCACATAGTAGCATCTACAAAGAAGAATATACAACATGAGGGCAGCCACTGTAAAGACAACATGATAATGTACACTCATTGTATGTGTACATTATCATGTTGTCTTTATAGTGACTGTCCTCATTCAAGTGGCAATTACAGAAGGGACAGTCATTGTGAGATGTCCTCATTTGTGACAAGGATAGTCACACATGAGGACATCTCACAGTGATCGATTGTCCCTTGTGTAATTGCCACTTGAATGTATTGCTATTGAACCACATTAATGCTTTTCTTCTTCAACAAATGAGGACAGTCACTCTAAAGACAACATGATAATGTACACTCATTGTAAGGACAATCACAAATGAGGACATCTCACAGTGACTGTCCCTTGTGTAATTGCCACTTGAATTACACAAGGGACAGTCATTGTGAGATGTCCTCATTTGTGACAAGGATAGTCACACATGAGGACATCTCACAGTGATCGATTGTCCCTTGTGTAATTGCCACTTGAATGTATTGCTATTGAACCACATTAATGCTTTTCTTCTTCAACAAATGAGGACAGTCACTCTAAAGACAACATGATAATGTACACTCACTATAAGGACAGTCACAAATGAGGACATCTCACAGTGACTGTCCCTTGTGTGATTGCCACTTGAATGTATTGCTATTCAGCCACATTAATGCTTTTCTTCTTCAACAAATGAGGATAGTCACTCTAAAGACAACATGATAATGTACACAGGCTGTAAGTGTACATTATCATGTTGTCTTTACAGTGATTGTCCTCCTTCAAGTGGCAATTACACAAGGGACAGTCACTGTAAAGGCAACATGATAATGTAGAGAAACGTTGTCATTTGTATTTTCAACAGTGCCGAGAGAGATTCCCTCCGCGAAATCACAGCTACAATTTCTGAGTACGTTGGGTTTATTTTTCTTTTGTCATTATTATGTAATCTGGTATTTAGCTGTTACAGAGCTAAAATACCCAGAAATGAGGACATATCTGTGTTGAATTTATTGTTAGCAGCTCTGGTTATTTAGAAGTTTAATTTTATTTGTTCATCTTTCAAGCACAAACGTTTTGTGGACCGTAACATCTTCATTGTTTCGGGTATGCAATGAAACAGCCGTAACTTGCAACTACCTTCACGGTACTTGTGTACATTATCATGTTGTCTTTACAGTGACTGTCCTCATTCAAGTGGCAATTACACAAGGGACAGTCACTGTGAGATGTCCTCATTTGTGACAAGGACAGTCACACATGAGGACATCTCACAGTGACTGTCCCTTGTGTAATTGCCACTTGAATGTATTGCTATTCAACCACATTTATGGGCCCATTTGGACCCTAGCACACAGTAGCATCTACAGAGAAGAATATCCCAGGTGTAACAAGTTGTAAGAATATACCAACAGTTCTAAGAAGTTCCCTAGCACATAGTAGCATCTACAGAGAAGAATATACAACATGAGGGCAGCCACTGTAAAGACAACATGATAATGTACACTCATTGTATGTGTACATTATCATGTTGTCTTTACAGTGACTGTCCTCATTCAAGTGGCAATTACAGAAGGGATAGTCATTGTGAGATGTCCTCATTTGTGACAAGGATAGTCACACATGAGGACATCTCACAGTGATCGATTGTCCCTTGTGTAATTTCCACTTGAATGTATTGCTATTGAACCACATTAATGCTTTTCTTCTTCAACAAATGAGGACAGTCACTCTAAAGACAACATGATAATGTACACTCACTGTAAGGACAGTCACAAATGAGGACATCTCACAGTGACTGTCCCTTGTGTAATTGCCACTTGAATTACACAAGGGACAGTCATTGTGAGATGTCCTCATTTGTGACAAGGACAGTCACACATGAGGACATCTCACAGTGATTGTCCCTTGTGTAATTGCCACTTGAATGTATTGCTATTCAACCACATTAATGCTTTTCTTCTTCAACAAATGAGGACAGTCACTCTAAAGACACCATGATAATGTACACTCACTGTAAGGACAGTCACAAATGAGGACATCTCATAGTGACTGTCCCTTGTGTAATTGCCACTTGAATGTATTGCTATTCAGCCACATTAATGCTTTTCTTCTTCAACAAATGAGGATAGTCACTCTAAGGACAACATGATAATGTACACTCACTGTAAGTGTACATTATCATGTTGTATTACAAATGGACCTTATGTTGGTCGGGATATAAGTGCAAAAAAAAAAAGGAACGTTGTCATTTGTGTTTTCAACAGCGCCGAGAGAGATTCCCTCCGCGAAATCAAGCGGGTTATCATTTGTGTTTTGAACAAAGCAGGTTGTCATTTGTGTTTTGAACAGCATCGAGAGAGATTCCCTCCGTGAAATCAAGCGGGTTGTCATTTGTGTTTTCAATAGCGCC
Organism: Chamaecyparis obtusa; assembly: GCA_027943335.1. Taxonomy (NCBI): domain Eukaryota; kingdom Viridiplantae; phylum Streptophyta; class Pinopsida; order Cupressales; family Cupressaceae; genus Chamaecyparis; species Chamaecyparis obtusa. The sequence continues at coordinate 2,096,300 of BSBK01001162.1, read as the reverse complement.
GAGAGAGATTCCCTCCGCAAAATCACAGCTACAATTTCTGAGTACGTTGGGTTTATTTTTCTTTTGTCATTATTATTTAATCTGGTATTCAGCTGTTAGAGAGCTAAAATACCCAGAAATGAGGACATATCTGTGTTGAATTTATTGTTAGCGGCTTTGGTTATTTAGAATGCTTCCCCACAATACTTAATTACACAAGGGACAGTCACTGTGAGATGTCCTCATTTGTGACAAGGACAGTCACACATGAGGACATCTCACAGTGACTGTCCCTTGTGTAATTGCCACTTGAATGTATTGCTATTCAACCACATTTATGGGCCCGTTTGGACCACGACACACAGTAGCATCTACAGAGAAGAATATCCCAGGTGTAACAAGTTGTAAGAATATACCAACAGTTCTAAGAAGTTCCCTAGCACATAGTAGCATCTACAGAGAAGAATATACAACATGAGGGCAGCCACTGTAAAGACAACATGATAATGTACACTCATTGTATGTGTACATTATCATGTTGTCTTTACAGTGACTGTCCTCATTCAAGTGGCAATTACAGAAGGGACAGTCATTGTGAGATGTCCTCATTTGTGACAAGGATAGTCACACATGAGGACATCTCACAGTGATCGATTGTCCCTTGTGTAATTGCCACTTGAATGTATTGCTATTGAACCACATTAATGCTTTTCTTCTTCAACAAATGAGGACAGTCACTCTAAAGACAACATGATAATGTACACTCATTGTAAGGACAGTCACAAATGAGGACATCTCACAGTGACTGTCCCTTGTGTAATTGCCACTTGAATTACACAAGGGACAGTCATTGTGAGATGTCCTCATTTGTGACAAGGATAGTCACACATGAGGACATCTCACAGTGATCGATTGTCCCTTGTGTAATTGCCACTTGAATGTATTGCTATTGAACCACATTAATGCTTTTCTTCTTCAACAAATGAGGACAGTCACTCTAAAGACAACATGATAATGTACACTCACTGTAAGGACAGTCACAAATGAGGACATCTCACAGTGACTGTCCCTTGTGTGATTGCCACTTGAATGTATTGCTATTCAGCCACATTAATGCTTTTCTTCTTCAACAAATGAGGATAGTCACTCTAAAGACAACATGATAATGTACACGGGCTGTAAGTGTACATTATCATGTTGTCTTTACAGTGACTGTCCTCATTCAAGTGGAAATTACACAAGGGACAGTCACTGTGAGATGTCCTCATTTGTGACAAGGACAGTCACACATGAGGACATCTCACAGTGACTGTCCCTTGTGTAATTGCCACTTGAATGTATTGCTATTCAACCACATTTATGGGCCCGTTTGGACCGTGGCACATAGTAGCATCTACAGAGAAGAATATCCCAGGTGTAACAAGTTGTAAGAATATACCAACAGTTCTAAGAAGTTCCCTAGCACATAGTAGCATCTACAGAGAAGAATATGGGTCAACGAGGTTGACTTCAAAGCCATGCAATCTAATGGTAATAGTAATATCATAATTTGACATACTATCAGAAATACTTCCTAAATAGACTATTCAATCTTATAAGAGATGGATTCATGAGAACTATTATTTATGAAATATGAGTCAATGACTTTAATTAAAAAAATTACACAATCTAATTCTTGTAAAAATATCAAAATTTGACACATTGAAAATACCTTCCAAAAGTATCGTTAATTGATTAATATGAATCACTACTCATGAAATATAATTTTATAAACCTAATCTAAAAACTACACAATAAAAATCTTAATAGCAATATTGTAAGAAACTATTCCCAAAAGCAAGCCTAATAAAATTTGATGAAAATAATTTTTGTTTCACTCAACTTTGACATTCACAACTTCCTCTTTTATTATAATAAGAAAAAAAATGTCTTTTTAGATATACCTCATGAACCATACTCGAATAATCTATCATTTTTCTTCTCAAAAACATATTTGCAGAGCCTGCTTCTTTTACTTGTTTGTACTTTTATCTCTCTGATGGAAAGGGTTCCTTCAGGACACATTTTTCCAAGTTCACTGCTTGAGATATTTGAGGAGGGTTCCCCTGCTTGAGTATCCATCCAACCCATATTCGAGTAGTTCTACAATTGCACAGTCTAAATTAATAATACTGACAATTGAATGACGAATGATGATACATAGAATTGATATAAACTAATCCTAAAAACACTAAAACATTATTAATATATTTATATTTCATAAATAAAATTGATATAAAAGATTTGGAAAGATACATTAAAAAATAGAAAAATAGTAATTTATAATAGAAGGAAACTTAAATTGCTATTTAAAAAAAAAGCAAGAGTCTTAAATCTTATCATTTTGTTTCATTATCATCCATAAGTACACACCTCTAGCATAATAATTATATTTTACCACCCATAAAATGAAAAAAAGATTTTCACAAGAGAAATTGAAGCTAGATTATAAAAATGAACCATCTTATTGGAAACTGGAACTGTTATCATACCCAAAAGGACTACAAAATTTCACCTTATCATACCCAGATTGTTGCTTTGCCTGGCGGAGGGAAATTTGATCAGTAAAATTGACACAGAGTATGTTGTCTCCATTGTCATGCTGGATAACAAAACACCAACTTTAATGGGCATGTACTGTCCCTTGTGTAATTGCCACTTGAATGCATTGCTATTTGATGCAGGGGCATCCCTAATGCAAGCCAAAGACACCATGATTGAAGGAAGTTGCCATGAAGCCAAGGAGTCAAATCCTATCAATTGGAACATAAGATTTTCACCTTGGAGCTTTGAAGGATTGACTGGTGAAAGGTCCTTTTGATTGACAAATCAGAGTCTTTTTGAATGACAAATCAGAGTCTTTTTGAATGACAATAAATTAGAATAGGAGTTTTAGATGTTTTCTTGGTTTGTAATAAATATTAAGAATTGATTTTATCTCCTTATAAACATCCACTTGTTGGACACAAGACCCCTTGGTGACTTATAAACCTTGGGCATCTTTTGAGTCCTTGGATGAAATGAGCATAGTAAGTGTTTATTAGGTGTCTTTTAGATGTTGTTAAGAAGTTTGAAGGTCCAAAATAACTTTAATAAGGTTCCTAAAGTTTCACAACACATTTTTAACCTTCTCGGCAAAGTTGTTTGCAAAGTTGTAATGCAACTTTAAAAGTTGCTTAGCAAAGTTGACATTTGTTGGATAAACTGTTCTAACCACCTAGATGGTTGAACCAACGTTTGGAGAGCCTATTTTAGGCTTCAAATGGTCGAAGACAGATAGAGAACCAGTATTGTAATCATTTTGCTTTCATAAAAAATAAAAATAACCCTGTTTTAGTGCATTTCTGGTGAAAAACGAACTCTGTACGGCTGTACGGATGGTGGTTGGATGATAAAATTTGCCTGGAAGTTGTAATAGTGACATCTGATGCTTTGGAAGTTGGTTTGATTGATTCTCTTTGTTTTATATCTAAGTTATTTCAAATTTTCTGTGCATTGTTTACAAACCCTCATTTTCAGGGTTTGACTGATGTAAAGACCTTAACTCACGTTTCAACCATTGGAATTCCTTCTTCCTTGGTGGAATGAGAGTTAAGGATGTATATTTTTATATTCTAAAAGCCCTGACTACTCTGCATCACTATTGAACCACATTAATTCTTTTTTCCTTCAACAAATGAGGACAGTCACTGTAAAGACAACATGATAATGTACACTCACTGTAAGGATAGTCACAAATGAGGAAATCTCAGAGTGATTATCCCTTGTGTAATTGCTTCTTGAATACATTGCTATTGAACCACATTAATGCTTTTTTCCTTCAAGTGGCAATTACACAAGGGACAGTCACTGTGAGATGTCCTCATTTGTGACAAGGACAGTCACACATGAGGACATCTCACAGTGACTGTCCCTTGTGTAATTGCCACTTGAATGTATTGCTATTCAACCACATTTATGGGCCTGTTTGGACCACGGCACACAATAGCATCTACAGAGAAGAATATCCTAGGTGTAACAAGTTGTAAGAATATACCAACAGTTCTAAGAAGTTCCCTAGCACATAGTAGCATCTACAGAGAAGAATATACAACATGAGGGCAGCCACTGTAAAGACAACATGATAATGTACACTCATTGTATGTGTACATTATCATGTTGTCTTTACAAGGATAGTCATTTGTGACAAGGATAGTCACACATGAGGACATCTCACAGTGATCGATTGTCCCTTGTGTAATTGCCACTTGAATGTATTGCTATTGAACCACATTAATGCTTTTCTTCTTCAACAAATGAGGACAGTCACTCTAAAGACAACATGATAATGTACACTCACTGTAAGGACAGTCACAAATGAGGACATCTCACAGTGACTGTCCCTTGTGTAATTGCCACTTGAATGTATTGCTATTCAGCCACATTAATGCTTTTCTTCTTCAACAAATGAGGATAGTCACTCTAAAGACACAATGATAATGTACACGGGCTGTAAGTGTACATTATCATGTTGTCTTTACAGTGACTGTCCTCCTTCAAGTGGCAATTACACAAGGGATTTGTGTTTTCATTTGTGTTTTCAACAGCGCCGTAACCCTCCGCGAAATCACATCGGGATATAAGGGCAAAACAAACAAGAACGTTGTCATTTGTATTTTCAACAGCGCCGAGAGAGATAAACAAACTTAAAACTCAGACTTAAGAAAGATGAAGGCAATGCTTCAAAAGGCCGATGCCCTAAATACGGGAAAACACAATACCACCATTAAACGATGCCCTAGTCACCGTATCAATGCTGCCAGCTCCGTACCAGTATGCTGACTGCTCACTTTCATCCTGTGATAAAGGTAACTTCATTAATCATACTTGAAATGGCAGCATACGAACTAAAGCTGATGAACATTTATAAACTAAAATTTTAAAACTACAGATTACAAATGTAGTAGTTTCATACGAAAAGAACTTGATGTCTGAAATTTACCATTAGAAGTATCCAAAGGAATACCACAGTACTGTTGAACTTGGAGAATCGGAGATGATCTACACAGCAAGGTTCAACAGCTGTAAGGACTGTTACACCATCTTTAGCATTTGAATACATTTTCTCCTTGGCTTCTGGTGGATCCTCAAAGACCCCCAATGATGTTTTCCCTACAATTATCAATTGTTTGTCAGTATGAGATATTAATAAATAAACATTAATCACAATATTAGGCAAACAATGTTCTTGATGTCTGAATCTAAATCACAGAAAGCTCTAATAAAGCAGTTCTCAATTTCACATTAAACTAAGTTTCAATTTCAAATGGTTATAATAATTTTTGCAAGTTATAAGTAGCTGGTTACAGTATATGACATAAAAAGAAAAAAAATCATTTCTATTCTTTTCTTCTTTTTCTCTTTCAACGAAGCTTTTGCACCACACAAATGCATACCAAGAATTTCTCAGGAGGTTTCAAGACCATTGCATACCAAACTTCTTCTCTGTAGATGCTACTGTGTGTCGTGGTCCAAACGGGTCCAAATAGACCTAGTGACTCTAGTAGGTCTCCAAAACCTATTCTGCAGCAATAACTCTTCAATTTGACAAAGGACCTTATGAACTTATATGTTTTTTGAGTACCCTTTTTGATGTTCTAACAATCCTCCAACTCCCAGACCTTGACTCCACTCCAGCATATCAATGTCCTTATTGAGTCCGCAGACCTAATGCATGCCTTTGGGTGTGGGTTCCAAAACAAGGCATTGAAAATGGGTGCATGAAACCAAGATCAGAGTTTGAAGATGTCCACCATGCTCTAAAGATCTAGATTCAACAAGGTTTGAGGTCCTTTACTTGCCGCTACCCTCTGATCTTGCATAATCCATCAACTCCTAGTCAAGAACATTGAGATTCTTGACCTAGGGCTTGCTCTTGAAATTCTCTGGCTTAGTATCCTGTTCCAAAGCTTTTAAAATATGAAAATAAACCCCCTTAACTTGCATTTTACAAAGAACAGAGGATATCCTATGGTTTATTTGCAAGTTAAGGCCATTTGAATGCAATAACCCAAAAAATGAGGGTTTGACAGAACAATAGATAAGAAAAAGGAATAACTTTGATATAAGGTGTCTTGAATCTACCAAATAAACTCTCAAAGCATAAGATATAAATACTCTAACTTCCACACTTGTCTGCCCTCCCTTTCACATCCGTACACTGTACAGTGCTTGAAGGAAATGCACAAAAAAGGCTCTGAAATAGTGGCTCTATCTGACAGAGAGTCCATGCTAGGCTTCATGACTAACCTAGAGCACATTCCTTGTTATGGAGGAAGTTTGAATGGTGAAGAACTTATGGAATGGATAGAGGACCTAGATAACCATTTTGACTACAAGTATCTTATTAATAACCATTTTGACTACAAGTATCTTATGGATAGAGGACCTTGATAACCATTTTGACTCATTTAGTATCTTATTGAGCTTCACTTTGTTTCGAGAATATAGTTTAATATTCTCTACTAAACAGGGCCAACCACGTGAAGGTGGAAGCTCATTTGGCCCCACCCCCCTCCCCCTAACATCACTCTACATTCCCCGTTAACATCTAACATTCATTCATTCTTTCAATTATTAATAAAATGTAACATTCAATCAATATCACATGATAACATTCATTAACACATTAGATTCGTTAACACACAACATTCATCAATATGAAAATAAACACATAATTCATGAACATTCATTAGCACATAATTAAATTCATTGAGACATAAAATTCAGTCATTATCAATTAAGGTATTTAGATGACAATCATTTCTTTTTTCTCTTTCTAATTTTTTTTTCTATGTAAGCTCTAAGAGGAGCATCAGTGTTATCATCAATACCCCCCTCATCAGTTGTTTTGTTCTTTGTTCTTGATGATCTCAAATTCCTATGCTGCTGCAAAGGGGGGTCCTCTACAATAACAAATAAAAGAGTTAAATTTAAAATATTTAATTATAATTGTTACAAGTATTTAATTATTTTAAAGAACATAACTATGGCGCTCTTTAATTACCTGATCTGGCCACATCATTTTGTCTAGACTCAACCTCAACATGCTCATGAGCACCGACCCCTCGATCCTCTATAGTTGCTATACAAAATGTTACATTAATCCAAACACCAATTGTAATTACATATAAAAATTTTAATAGCAAATGTATACCTCCACCACTAGGATGCACATCATGCGAACCTTCATTATGCATAGATTGTGTAGAAGGATTGTCAGGCTGCATTCCAATATCCTACACATTGTTATCATTGCTTTCTTAAAATAGATATACTCACTTTATATTAGAACTTAACATCAAATAGACTAATTGGTAAAGTATTCAATTTGAAATAAATTTCATTTAGCTTATTTACCTGTGGCTCAGATGCATCATTATTTGAACCTTGCACACTGATTTCAGCTCGTAGCCGTTCAGCCACGGCTCTATAGCCTTGTTGGAAGCCAATTCTCTTGTCCTCTTCTGTGAGGCATCTATTGAACTCTGACCCCTACATTTTTTCTTGGTATGGTGAATTTTACTTGCATTGTTTGATCAAAAAAAATTTCCTTGCAATATATAAAAAAATTGATACAAGTTTTCATTTACTAATACTTACAACTCGTGCTTGAAGTTTGGAAAAACCACCAGAGCCGAGCTTGTGTGTCCCGTGCTTTTCTAATCTTGCCTTTGTTTCCTTTGATGTGTCAGGCAATCTATGAAAAGTTTGAAATATGTTAGAGACCAGTATAGGAAAAATTTAGAGGTTAATTAGTACATAATTATATTCTCAAAAGTATCACATACCTTGCTCTACTCTCTACTGGCGTAATTCCTTTTTTCATGTCAGCTTTATACTTTCCATCCAAAATCAAACCCTGCCACTCAGCCTCAAGAACACAGGGCGGATGCTCGTGCCTTGGGTTAACCTCTAAATATTTCCTGTACTGGTCCCTAATATACTTCAAACATAAACCAGCTCTTTCAAGGAGCTTGTTTCTCTCGAATGCACGAGGTCCAAAAAGTTGGGTCATACTATGTACAAGATCATCCTTCAACTTTTTATCTTGGTTATTCCACCTTTTAAGTAAAAAAAAACATGTTAGACTCATAAATGAAGAGAAGCTACCTTTAATATAGTTCAAGAAATTGATGAAAAGGAAAACTATTCTAGCAATGATATGAAATCAAAATAGTGGTTTGGGGTTTTAGTTAGGATATGATGTTCCACCATGTACGTATGGTGGGCCCGAATATCCGCAAACACTCGTCACCAAGTTTTCACCAAAAAATATCATTCCCTACAAAATAATCATGGGATCATTAGTCGATGAAGAGTGATCAAAAACTAAATTACTATTATATCACTATAGAATAATAATAACTTTAAAGTACCTGGAAGTTTGGATACTTTTAAGGGAACGCCTTCATCGTCGCTGATGATCAATACGCAATCCTTCACCGTTCCCGTACTAGGAACACGGGAACATCCAGGAAATGATGTTGCATCGGGACTTGTTGCATCTCCTATTGCAAAAAATGAAAACCATTATCAAATGCCTCCAAGAAATAATACTTCAAGGGAAATAAATTGGTGCAGAGCACCCATGGCACAAACACAATCAAGGGATCTACATCGTAAACACATAACACTTAAACACATAACAAAAGAGAGAAAAAGAGGGATTTGTGTACCAGTAGATGGTGCAACAGTTGGTGCATTTAGGCTGTGTGTTGTTGACATGGCAGTCGGCAAGACATTTGTGGCTATCCTGGATGGAGGCGGCGTTGTCATATCATCATGGAAAGGAGCTGAAGAATAAAATTGTTAGAGCATGCATAAATATAGAACGCATGGACTAGCATGGACAAGATTGTTAGAGCATTAAAAAAAAGATTATTCGAGCATGTATTGTCAATGATTATGATCATTCCTATATATATTCAGTGGAAAACACAAGTGGGGAATGGAACATGTGATCTACCTGAACCACTTGCAATACCGGCCTCATCATGGGAATGGGGTTCAAAATTACGCAAATAACTCTGTAAAGACAATGCATCCATATTTTAATTAATGTCATAAAAGAGCATAACATAAAAACCATTATTGAACTCTTGTAATAATTAAAAATTTCATTAATACTTACTTTAAAGTTTTCAGAAGTGCGCAACAACTCAGCTGCCCTGTCTTTTATTTCCTGAGTCTGAGGATGTATGGATACCAAACGTAGAAGTTCTTTCCCAATTTTCTTTAGCAGCTTTTTAATGGAACCGATCGGGTCATCGGTCTCTGCTAAATCAATAAAAAAAGGGTCCACAAGGGGGGACTCCTGAGGGACTGCAGGTTGCTTTCCCTCTCTCCGACCACCGGCCCTCTGTGACAACAATAGTATTAGTATTATCAAAATTACTCCAAAACAATGAAGAAAATAACATTAAAAAAAATAACATTTTGCTTCTATCTAGTTTGCACAATTACAATGAATTTTACCTGCTCATGTGTAGATGAGCTAGGAATATCGTCACCATCACCTTCGGGCGGTTGCTCCATATTGTGCCCCTGTGTCAAAGATCAAGTATAAAAATGTTAGCCAAAAATTTAATAACTAAATGGTATGTTGGAGTCATTGATTAGAAGTTGGTTTAATAGTATGTACCACCCCCATGATAGTAGCCTCGTTTGTATCTATGCGGTTCAAATTGTAATCAATAAGTAGCTCTTCCCCTGCACGTATTGATTTTATCGCACAGATGAATACACGATTTCCCTCGCGCGCCTCAAATATGCAATTGGGTTGCTTTATAGTTGACCCAGGTCGTGTACTATTTATAAAACCCGCAATATTCCCTGTTGCTTTTGGCATTCCATCAATGTATATAGCCACACTTTTACTTTGATTATTGTCTTGCTGTTGTATATAATTTGCCGAGAGTGCATACCTACGCATACTTTTTTTATATTGAACAATATGCATCCAACTTTTGTAATCGTAACATGGTCCAACATACTCCATCAATTCAAAAACTTTGTTGTAAGACACCTTTATGCCATCCATAGAAAATAGGCCCAAACCATGTAATGATGATGGTGCTATGCGATATATCCTCTCATTAACACAAAAATCAATGTTTATTGGAGGAAGTTCCTTGGGTACCCAATGTTTCTGTAGATGTTGGTACCTCAAGGGCACCTCGATGTCGCCTTTCATTTCATCATCATAAGAACATGACCCCCCTTGAGCAAGGAAAAATTTCATGTGTTTATTGAATTTCCTTCTAGTCCTTTGACCTCTAGTTAATCTCCCTATTCTAGATAAACTGCATGTCTCACTTTCCTCTTCTATTCCTATATTTCCCTCACTCGAGGAAGACACTTCTGACAAATACCTATTTGCTGGTACCTTCAAATGGGAGAGATCTTAGAAGACATCAATCTTACTATTGATAAGTGTATTAAATAGACTTTCTATAAGGTGTATTGACTTATACCTGTCGATCCATGAGACTGTGCGGGATGCTCTTGAAAGGGGTTCAATTTCCTGCAAATGTAATTCAATTATCGTGAGCATAATCACATCATAATCATAATCACATCCATCATAAGCATCACATAAAAATTAAAAACATTAAAACGTACACATTATAACACTTATAGCTTTTAAATAGATAATGAATAAACTATGTAACCATTTAAGACAAATATATTTCTATCAAGAAATGAATATTAAATACATTAAGGATTGATGGCATACCTTTAAATTTCATCATCATCATCCTCATCATCATCATCATCATCATCATCATCCTCGTCATCGTCGTCATCATCATCATCCTCGTCGTCGTCGTCGTTGTTGTCATCATCAACATCAACATCATCTTCATCATCATCATCAGTAGCAGCATCATCTTCTTCTTCTTCTTCATGAAAATTTGTCTCAGGAACATCATCCAATAATTGTCGATCGTGATCATCATCTACATCATCTTCTACTTCTTCGGTATCTTCTTCTTCCATCGCATTATACTTTATCGGCCTTCCTCTCGGTTCATGTCTAACAACAAATGACCAACCCGGTTTATGTGAAACCTCTGAGTAAAATACCTGTTCACATTGGCTTGGAAGAACATAGGGCTCATACCCAACTGGCTCAAACGACCTTGTATTAACCATTGTAAATCCATTATCATGTTCAATAACAGTTCTATTAGGATCATTTGGATTAAGTCGTAGCCTGTACCATTTGACAACGAAGAGTACTAATTTGAAGGAACTAAAGTCGCACTCAAATATATCATCCAAAATGCCATAGTATTGATTTTTAGACTCTTGAGGATCTAAGTCATTTCTAGATGAAATATTAGTCACTTGAAAGACTGCAGTTATTCCAGAATCACAAGTTTTCTTCGTGTCATCCAACACTTTGACGCGAAATTTTTGACCATTACAGAACATACCCTTGTGGTGTTTAACCTGCAATAATATGTGAAACATGTCAAAATTATTATATCGTGAGTTGATAAACATACGGGTGATTAATAATTTTGTACGTACCTGGAAATCTCTTAAACCATATGCTAAATCTATTTCCCTTTGCGTAACATTAGAATCTCCATTACGATGAGCTTCTTTAACCAATGAAGATACACCTTCCCATGTTAATGTGTGACCAGAATGTTGACATCGTTCAATCCATACCGTCATCCAATCAAGATTGTTTGCAATATACAAATGTAGTGCATCCCACTCTCGAGCAACTGTACAAAAAAAAAATAGACGACTTACAACCGATTTATTTTGAAGATTAAGAAATAATTTATTACAATAACATCTTATAATTTATTACCTGTCACTTTCCTCAATCTACTTTTCCCCATCAAGTACTCCCCTTTGAATTTTTTAAAAGGGTCGAGATCCCAAATGCGATCTACATGGATATTTGAAGCAAACTTAGGAAGATATTCAGTAATGTACACCATAGTCTGGTATACCATGTATCCCTCTACCATAGAACCCTCAGGATGTGCTCTTTGTCGAACCAAAGCCTTCAAAGATTTCAAGTGCCTCTCAACCATCCACATTGACCTAGTGTGTGCAAGTCCACACAATTCAATCTCCTCAACTTGGTGTATGAGGTAGTGTTCTTGTGCATTGAAAAAAGTTGGAGGTAGACACTTTTGCATTTCACACAATAAATGAGGAATTCTTCTCTTCCAATAGTTTATATCTTCTTTATGGATTTCTTTAGATGACAACCACCTACATTAAGAGATTCAAGTCACAAAAAATATATAAATACGAGACTTTACAAAATAATATACAATAGATTACATAGCAAGAAAAACAAATCGCGAATATAATAAATATATACAACAAATTGAACAGATATTACTGCTTACCTCATGTATTTTCCAAGATCATATATCACTTGTTTGATGTTATTGTTGAAGTGCTCTGGGAGAGATAGAGGTAGCACGTACTGCAGTAATTATAAACCAATCATTTCATTATTTTCTAACATAACATAATGAATAGTACACGTAGTTTATGAATATATTGTAAATACAGAAGAACATAACTTACCTTGATGAAAGTATGCCAATCATGCGTTTTGAGCCCTGGCCCAAATTCACTTTTCTTTGATATGAGATTGCTTATGTTCCCAGCAAATCCTGTGGGAAATCGAATTTTTCGTATGACTTCTTTTATGGCATCACTTTGCTGCTCCGTTAATAACCAAGGAAGGGAACTTATATTAATCTGATCTCTATTGCTATTTGAGTGAATGAAATTCTTCAGTGCATGATTGGATTCATGAATGTCATTACAAATTTTGACAATTTTTTCTTTGTCACGCCTTCCATCCAGTATTTTCCACAATGTCTCTGTTATATTCTTTCCAACATGCATAAGATCAAACAAATGCACAATTTGTAGGTCCTCGTAGTAGGGCAACCTACTAAATTGTCTGGGATAGCTTTTTAGTCCCTTTGGAAGGTTGTCAGTAGTGCCTTGACGACCTTCACGATCATCAATTACATAATTAGTAAACAAAAATCACAATAGAAATATATAAATTACAAACATAAACCATTAAGTGGAACGACATTACCTCGACGATTAATTCTATTATATTCCAACTTCCATAGGCGAGGTGTCATTCTTTGTGGCTTTGATGTAGTCTCTTCTTTCCCATTGAAAAGATGTTTTTCCATACTTCGATACTTATGATTCCTGTGGAGGAAGTGTCTGTACTCATCAAACACATGCTTTCCTAAACTTTTTGAATGACGAGATTTCATCTTTGGACCACAAACTAGACATGCAAATTTTCCCTTTGTTTGAAGGCCTACAAGATAATGATATAATTGGATTATTAAATATGTTGATTTTTATAATTAGAATTATCATGCGCAACTTGAATTCACTATAACATACCACAAAAATGTGTTAGCCCTGGGGCATCATGTATTGTCCATACAAGTATTGCATGGAATTGAAATTGTCTTTGTCCTATTGGTCTAGACACGTCATACATAGTGACACCGTTCCATAACTCCACCAACTCGTCAATAAGAGGCTCAATATATACATTCATATCTTTAACTTGATATTTACCTACTTGAATGAACAGTAACATTACATAATTATTGTGACCATTTTACTGTAAGATTTGTAAGTACATGTAAATTAATAACTATCAAATGATAAAATACCTGGAACAATCATTGCCAACATAATGTGCTCCCTCTTTATTGACATCCACGGAGGAATGTTATTGTTGATAACAAAAACAGGCCACACCGAGCAAACAGATCTCATCTCTCCAAATGGATTGACACCATCCGCTGCCAATGAAAGCCTGAGATTACGAGGTTCTTCTTTGAAGTGTTGCCACTTTTCCTCTATGTGCATAAATGCCGAACCATCCACAGGGATTCGAATAATGTCATCTCGACTTCTATTGCGTGCATGGTAATCCATAAATTGTGCCAAGCTAGTACACCTGAATAATTGTCGCATCCGTGGAATAATGGGGATGTAACGAAGAACCTTGTGAGGCACCTTTTTTGTTATTCGATCTGTTCGATATCTACTCGTATGACATACAGGGCATTGTGTTGCAAATTCATGTTCTTTATAATATATAATATGATCATTGGGACAAGCATGTATTTCTTGATACTCCATTCCAATATCTTTCATAATAGCAGATAATTCTCGATATGAGCGAGGTAGAATATTTGATGGTGGTAACAAAAACTCGCCTATCAATCTACAGCAAAAAATATAAGTTGTTAATATAAATAATATTAGTGGTACATTATTCACCCTTTGTTAACTATAAAGACATATATGACATACCTTAACATACGTGACATTGTTATGTTGGATAAACCATTCATAACCTTCAAGTTCAACAACAACAATACAGCAGAGAGAAGAGTTATTTGGGAGTCTTTGTATAGGGGCTCGTATGCCTTCTCAAGTAGAGGTACATCAAGGCTATCATCATCATCATGATTAGATCCGCTTGGACTAAATGTGTCATGGATCAATGTATTTATACCATCATCTTCAATTGTGTTTTCTGGCGCATGATCGTCATCTTCCATGGGATCATTATCTTCACCTTGGATATTCGCACCCCCATGTTCCTCCATATCATGTACTTCCCTGGGGAGATCAACCTATATAAAATTGATTAACATAAATAAACCATGATCTTCAACTCATCATCAAGTGATTTCATATGTATATAAATTGTTAAAATGATATAATGAACAACTTACCAGTGGATGATAGTCATGCCCCCCTTCAATGTGACCATTCTCCCTACAATGTCTCTTAACTGTTTTGATTAGCAATCTTCTACGGTTTAAGCCCTTACAAATTTTGCAGGGACAATAACATTTTCCATCACCTTTTCTTTTCAAGTTAGACCACAATCTAGCGATTGTCTCCCTATTTTGTTCTTCACTTATATTATCTGACATGATCGTTCTTCGCAGGAAGCAAAAATTGGGCTATGAAAACTTCGGTCTACAACTTTCAGTGACTAAGCAAAATTGTCAAAAGTACACAAAACATATAAGCTACAAGGCCTTCTTGCTTAGCTCTAGAAGCTCTCTAGCAATCAAAACA
Organism: Chamaecyparis obtusa; assembly: GCA_027943335.1. NCBI lineage: Eukaryota > Viridiplantae > Streptophyta > Pinopsida > Cupressales > Cupressaceae > Chamaecyparis > Chamaecyparis obtusa. The sequence continues at coordinate 2,081,114 of BSBK01001162.1, read as the reverse complement.
TATAAGCTACAAGGCCTAACAGCAATTTCAAAACATATAAGCTACAAGGCAAGACATATTACATGACATGGCAAAAGGATTAAAATATACATTAGATTAAAAAATATACAATTTTCAAACCTGAGCGCGCGGCTATAACTCGTGCAATGGTCTTCTTGCTTAGCTTTAGAAGCTCTCCAGCAATCAAAACATATAAGCTACAAGGCCTAATAGCAATTTCAAAACAAGGGTCATCAAAAGAACCAAAAACAATGTGTGCAAACAATACCTTGTGAAGTGGTATAGACAATTAGAAGATGCTACTATGTGCTAGGGAACTTCTTAGAACTATTGGTATATTCTTACAACTTGTTACACCTGGGATATTCTTCTCTGTAGATGCTACTATGTGCCGTGGTCCAAATGGGCCCATAAATGTGGTTGAATAGCAATACATTCAAGTGGCTTACACAAGGGACAGTCACTGTGAGATATCCTCATGTGTGACTGTCCTTGTCACAAATGAGGACATCTCACAGTGACTGTCCCTTGTGTAATTGCCACTTGAATGAGGTCAGTCACTGTAAAGACAACATGATAATGTACACATACAATGAGTGTACATTATCATGTTGTCTTTACAGTGGCTGCCCTCATGTTGTATATTCTTCTCTGTAGATGCTACTACGTGCTAGGGAACTTCTTAGAACTGTTGGTATATTCTTACAACTTGTTACACCTGGGATATTCTTCTCTGTAGATGCTACTGTGTGTCGTGGTCCAAACAGGCCCATAAATGTGGTTGAATAGCAATACATTCAAGTGGCAATTACACAAGGGATAGTCACTGTGAGATGTCCTCATGTGTGACTGTCCTTGTCACAAATGAGGACATCTCACAGTGACTGTCCCTTGTGTAATTAAGTATTGTGGGGAAGCATTCTAAATAACCAAAGTCGCTAACAATAAATTCAACACAGATATGTCCTCATTTCTGGGTATTTTAGCTCTCTAACAGCTGAATACCAGATTAAATAATAATGACAAAAGAAAAATAAACCCAACGTACTCAGAAATTGTAGCTGTGATTTTGCGGAGGGAATCTCTCTCGGCGCTATTGAAAACACAAATGACAACCCGCTTGATTTCGCGGAGGGAATCTCTCTCGGTGCTGTTCAAAACACAAATGACAACCCGCTTTGTTCAAAACACAAATGATAACCCGCTTGATTTCGCGGAGGGAATCTCTCTCGGCGCTGTTGAAAACACAAATGACAACGTTCCTTTTTTTTTTTGCACTTATATCCCGACCAACATAAGGTCCATTTGTAATACAACATGATAATGTACACTTACAGTGAGTGTACATTATCATGTTGTCCTTAGAGTGACTATCCTCATTTGTTGAAGAAGAAAAGCATTAATGTGGCTGAATAGCAATACATTCAAGTGGCAATTACACAAGGGACAGTCACTATGAGATGTCCTCATTTGTGACTGTCCTTACAGTGAGTGTACATTATCATGGTGTCTTTAGAGTGACTGTCCTCATTTGTTGAAGAAGAAAAGCATTAATGTGGTTGAATAGCAATACATTCAAGTGGCAATTACACAAGGGACAATCACTGTGAGATGTCCTCATGTGTGACTGTCCTTGTCACAAATGAGGACATCTCACAATGACTGTCCCTTGTGTAATTCAAGTGGCAATTACACAAGGGACAGTCACTGTGAGATGTCCTCATTTGTGACTGTCCTTACAATGAGTGTACATTATCATGTTGTCTTTAGAGTGACTGTCCTCATTTGTTGAAGAAGAAAAGCATTAATGTGGTTCAATAGCAATACATTCAAGTGGCAATTACACAAGGGACAATGTCATGAGCCGTGACATATTGAACTTAGTATAATAATAAAATGATTAGATGATATATAATAATCTATTATTAACGGTATATAACAATAATATATAATTATTATCAAAAGATAATAATAATATATAGTTAGCATAATAAGTAATATGTTAATTAAATAATATTAAAATATTAATAAATAATATAATTATGATTATAATTATAATATAAATTAATAATAAATAATTATTAATAAATTATATATATTATATTATAATAATATATTAAGTAATAATATTAAATCAATTATTGATATAATAATTTTAATATATAAATAATATTAATAAACCTCTCAATATAAAACAATATGTTATCACTATAATAATATTTATTATAATATTATTAATATTACTAACATCATTAATTATAATATTTAATAATAACAATAACATTAATAATAATAATAATAATAATAACGTTTAAAGCAATATCGAATATCTGTAATCGATATACATCTACATTAAACATCTGCATTATCTATCATGATGAGGAACGAAGAAGTGATACAACAATCACTAGTCATTACACATCGATACCATGAGAGGATGATTAATGAATCAAATACTATGAAGTCAAGATCAACATGATATGAATAAGGGATAGGTCGCTATGTGTTTCAGAAGATGTATTGATAAGCAAGAAGGATAACGATTCATATATTATAAATAATCATTAATTGCACAAGTTTAGACAATGACATATCCGATAAAGCAATATCAAACATGAAGACCCGCTAGCAAATATGCACCATCACTTCCTATGTTATCATGACAATAACATAAACTAGATTGAATTCTACTATCTATATCAATAGACACCACATAGGAGGATATCGACTAAAGGATTGAAAGATTATCGATTGTCTGAGATAAACCACATCTTGTAGAAACACAAAAGCATCAGTGATTATATCACAAGCTATTGATGAATGAGGCATCAGTCATGGATAATAAGTACAATGTATCTAAAGTATTAACAGGAATGGAAGTCAATTTGAAGATCAAACTCCATTACCAGCAATCAACCAATAAATGGATAATTATCAGAAAATGATATCGACTTATATCAGAGTAGAAAGATTGGATATCATCATAACAATATGGGATAAGGCAAGAGTTAATATCGATTGACTAAATACTAATGATAGTTAGACCAAACTAATACAAACACAATGGATGTTAACTACTGGTTGCACTACCAATTAGGGAAGATTACCTTCATAAAAAGATTTGATATTGAGTCAATCTGGGAGTTATCTATGATCAGAAAATAATGAAATAATATTATGTGAACTGTCGGATTATGGAAAGGTGTGCTTAACAAAGGGACATGGAGGAAGAAACAAGACACGTCTCATTCATAGCATCTCTTCATTTGTTAAAGACAATATAAGAATGCATTCTCGTCAGTCACTCAAGGCATCATTAGAACTTTATTTACTTATCCATATTTGGATATACTCAATAGAGCATCTGCCTTTGGCAGTTTGGTTTCAAGTTTATCATTGCAGATCAGAGACAACACCATGATTGCATAGATAGAAAGGATAGTCAGAAACAGCATCAATATTTGAAGTTGCAAGCATATAATTTAGAATCTGAAATAGCAACATATCACTCATAGCGATATTACACATTTGCATAATTACATCATCATATCAGACATAGCAAATACATTGCTGTAAGCAATACTTATTGATTGTATATCGATATTGTTTATATCAGACATACCATCATTATACTATCACTATAAGTGATAGGAAACATCATACTAATAGCATATTTCATATCATTATATCCGACAGTGCTATTAAACATATTGGTATCAATATCATCTTGCACACATATTGTGATTGAATCTGAAATAGCGGTTGATATCTTAAGTAACCTCCATTACTTAGTTTAATTGTAAGTATCTGATAGAGTAAGTCTGAGAAGTGGAGTAATTGTTCCTATTTTCCAAGTTAGCCAAAAAGGGGACATTACAGACAATCACTGTGAGATGTCCTCATGTGTGACTGTCCTTGTCACAAATGAGGACATCTCACAATGACTGTCCCTTGTGTAATTCAAGCGGCAATTACACAAGGGACAGTCACTGTGACATGTCCTCATTTGTGACTATCCTTACAGTGAGTGTACATTATCATGTTGTCTTTAGAGTGACTGTCCTCATTTGTTGAAGAAGAAAAGCATTAATGTGGTTCAATAGCAATACATTCAAGTGACAATTACACAAGGGACAATCACTGTGAGATGTCCTCATGTGTGACTATCCTTGTCACAAATGAGGACATCTCACAATGACTGTCCCTTATGTAATTCAAGCGGAAATTACACAAGGGACAGTCACTGTGAGATGTCCTCATTTGTGACTGTCCTTACAGTGAGTGTACATTATCATGTTGTCTTTAGAGTGACTGTCCTCATTTGTTGAAGAAGAAAAGCATTAATGTGGTTCAATAGCAATACATTCAAGTGGCAATTACACAAGGGACAATCACTGTGAGATGTCCTCATGTGTGACTGTCCTTGTCACAAATGAGGACATCTCACAATGACTGTCCCTTGTGTAATTCAAGCAGCAATTACACAAGGGACAGTCACTGTGAGATGTCCTCATTTGTGACTATCCTTACAGTGAGTGTACATTATCATGTTGTCTTTAGAGTGACTGTCCTCATTTGTTGAAGAAGAAAAGCATTAATGTGGTTCAATAGCAATACATTCAAGCGGCAATTACACAAGGGACAGTCACTGTGAGATGTCCTCATTTGTGACTGTCCTTACAGTGAGTGTACATTATCATGTTGTCTTTAGAGTGACTGTCCTCATTTGTTGAAGAAGAAAAGCATTAATGTGGTTCAATAGCAATACATTCAAGTGGCAATTACACAAGGGACAATCGATCACTGTGAGATGTCCTCATGTGTGACCTTTGTGAAGGCAAGTGCCAATTTGTACCCAAGTTACCAATATTGTGGCAAAAGTGGGAATGAAGCATTTAGGGGTCAAATTGGGCAAAGAAGTGTAGAAGTGGCCTATGTGAGGTCTAAATAGCCTAACTAAGTCATGGTTAGGGTCTTATGGTGTTTGAACAATAAGTTTTGAACCAAAATCCCAAAGGTTGTAACAAGTTGTCAATGTTGTCATTCACAACATTGACAACATTTGTGCAAGGGAGCATTTTCGAGTAAGATGGTTATGTAACTATATGAAACCATTGAATTAGGCATCAGATCAACTATAAGAGGCCTCCATCGATCTGTGCAAAAGGTTGGGGGGAAAAACATTTGGAATTAAGAAGATTTGTAGAGTAACACGGTTTTAGTGAATTCTTGGGGTTTTTTGTTTCTTTGTTTTCAGTTGATTAATGGATTAGATAGCTCGCAGTGTCTATTGGAAAAGTTAGTACAAGTTGTTTTTTTATTCTGTGTTGTGTTTTTTTTGAGTTTTGAAGCATTCCAACTAGTTTGTTAATTCTTTTGTTAAGTACCCTATCATTGGTTTGAACCAGGCAGGTTGAACAAATGGAGTCTTAGCTCATCATTCCATTGTCAATTTTGTACGGGCTCTTGGAATGGGTGAGGAGACTCCATGTACTATATGTTTGGAAGGAGGGGCCCTGGGAAGCTCATTTTCTATGTTTGCAATGATGTCCTAGGTGAGTCAGTTGAGCACAGTTAGGGATGACAAATCATTACAAGAAGATTACAACAAGTTGAATGCATTGGTTGCTTCAACTAAAATCTCATGGAGAGGTAGACACACATCTAAAGAAGCCCCAAGTCAAATTAGAAGATTGGGTGAGTTTCTTTGGCTGCTAAGAAAACAAACTCTTAGTCAGACTGTCCAAGTTGTGTCAAAATACTTGTTTTCAGGCATGGCTGTAGCAGTTGGTGTACAAAAAATCTAGGAGGAGAAGACCTTAGATATCTTGGAGTTCTCAATAAAGGGCATCTGAATCCTAAGCCCTTTAGGTGGCTTAATATAAACAAAAAGGCTTGACAAAGGCCTAATTACTAGCAGCCTATTTTTGGGTGCAATTGGCATGCATGGTTTGATGAACCGGATTGAAGTACTGATGAAAAGTATAGGTGAAAGAGTAATATTGAAACCAATAGAGGTCCTAGTGGCCAGCCTCTCCATGGAGTAAAGTTCTAGTTGAATGTGTTTCAATTTGTGAAGACAAGACTAGGAGTGTCCTAGTAGCTAGATTGGTATTGAGCAGAGTTCGTTGTATTTCTTGTTGGTGTGCACTAGTTGAAGGAGTGGGATCTTGGGTAGAGATACCTAAAGAGTGTAGGGATAGTTAAGTACCCTATCAAGTCAAAACATTGGCCTAAAGAGACCCTAGTGAAGGATAGGGAGTGAGCAAGACAAAGTGTTACATCAATTAACAAGATCATTTTTTGGTAATTGTGTACATTATCATGTTGTCTTTACAGTGACTGTCCTCATTTGTTGAAGAAGAAAAGCATTAATGTGGTTCAATAGCAATACATTCAAGTGGAAATTACATAAGGGAATATCACTATGAGATGTCCTAAGTGTGACTGTCCTTGTCACAAATGAGGACATCTCACAGTGACTGTCCCTTGTGTAATTGCCACTTGAATGAGGACAGTCACTGTAAAGACAACATGATAATGTACACAAGTACCGTGAAGGTAGTCGCAAGTTAGGGCTGTTTCATTGCATACCCGAAACAATGAAGACATTACAGTCCACAAAATGTTTGTGCTTGAAAGATGAACAAATAAAATTAAACTTCTAAATAACCAAAGCCGCTAACAATAAATTCAACACAGATATGTCCTCATTTCTGGGTATTTTAGCTCTCTAACAGCTGAATACCAGATTACATAATAATGAAAAAAGAAAAATAAACCCAACGTACTCAGAAATTGTAGCTGTGATTTCGCGGAGGGAATCTCTCTCGGCGCTGTTGAAAACACAAATGACAACGTTCTTGTTTTTTTTGCCCTTATATCCCGATGTGATTTCGCGGAGGGTTACGGTGCTGTTGAAAACACAAATGACAACGTTCCTTTTTTTTTTTTCCCTTATATCCCAACAACATCGCAATTGCAAGTTAGGGCTGTTTCACTGCATACCCGAAACAATGAAGACGTTACGGTCCATAAAACGTTTGTGCTTGAAAGATGAACAAATAAAATTAAACTTCTAAATAACCAAAGCCGCTAACAATAAATTCAACATAGATATGTCCTCATTTCTGGGTATTTTAGCTCTCTAACAGCTGAATACCAGATTACATAATAATGACAAAAGAAAAATAAACCCAACGTACTCAGAAATTGTAGCTGTGATTTTGCGGAGGGTTACGGCGCTGTTGAAAACACAAATGACAACGTTCTTGTTTTTTTTGCCCTTATATCCCGATGTGATTTCGCGGAGGGTTACGGCGCTGTTGAAAACACAAATGACAACGTTCTTATTTTGTTTGCCGTTATATCCTGATGTGATTTCGCGGAGGGTTACGGCACTATTCAAAACACACATGACAACGTTCCTTTTAAATTTTGCGCTTATATCCCGACAACGTCGCAATTGCGACAGTGACAAATGTATTGTCGTCACAAATTGCGATGGTGTCGGGCTATATTTGAAAAAAAAAGAGCAAAACCACATGACATTTGCCTGCCGTCGCAAATGGCCATCGCAATTTCACCCCAAATGTATTAGTGTCTAAAGAACTAGGGTCAAAATCTTCCTCACTAGAATCCTCTAAGGTTTCTGTTAGGTAAAAATCTTGTGGATTAAACCTAGTATTAGATTCTTCCATAGTAGGTCTCCATGATGGTACGTAAGGTTCTCCTACCCATTAATTTATCTCAATCTATTGAATTGGTACATTATCTAGGACCACTTGAATCAAACTTGAGGCTTGATTTTGATTTGATTCTAAGATTTGTTCTTTTTCCTTGCTACGAGTGTAGGCATGGATGACATCAACTTCCTTATCTTGACATGACTCACTTGACAATGAGTCCCATTCCCAATTTTTGGAATCCTCATCACTTTGAGAACCTAATTGTAAAATTCGGTCATAGACCAAGGGATATTTCTTTTGAGTGTACCCTTGTTATAGGTACCCTAATCCAGTCTTTTCTTTGCTATCTCTCCATGTCATTTCAATGGGTTCAATGAGTCCTTCATTTCTTGTTCCTAAAGGTCCTTATCCTTTGTATCCCATCTTCTTCATTATTTGAAATCCTTTCACATATTGATGTGTGGGAATGCTTATATTTTGGATGCGCTTTTCATGCGCTCTTGATTCCTCATCCTTATATAGCCACTTTAAGATTTCATTATCTGCTTCATTCGTGAATGAAGATGTATTTTCCCTCACAAAGTGATCATTGTATTTATGAGGTAGATTGGATGGCCTTCCATATGATTTTTGAGATAAGGGTAAATTCATCATGGATAAAGAGTATTCACCTATACCCTTTTGTTTGATTTGACATTGCTTTTCAAAGTTTTTCATCATATGATCCATTTTTTGGTAATGAGCATCTTTGGTGTAGATTTGGATGGATCTAGCTTGGTCTTCTTTCTATTTCTCAGGATCTCTATTCTTGCTAACCTTCTCTTTTCCTTTTTTTGATGTAGTTAGGTTAGTAGGACTTTGGTTATTTTCAACAACAATTTATTTTTCTTTTCCCTTCAAAGATGGAAGATCTTTTGAACTTTGCCCTTGTTCTATTCTTTAAGAAATTGACCCTTTTGCATTATGTGGGACTAAGGAATCATTGATAGGCTTCATGTTATTACAATATTGAAAGGGAATTGAGTCTCCGCTTACCATGACTTCTTGTCCTAGATAGGGGAATTTGAGACATTGATGGTAAGTGGAGGGTATGGCTTGCATTTCATGGATCCATGGCCTACCTAATAGAATATTGTAATTCAAATTTAGGTCTAGGACTTGGCAAATGATCTCTTTTTGCATTGGACCAACTCTGATAGGAAGTACTATGACCCCTTTGGAAGCTCTTTCTTCATCATCATAGGCTTTTATGGTTATCTTTTTCTTTGGATCTATAGCCTCCTCAAAAAATCCTAAGGCCTTTACCAAGTTTAGGGTACAAATATTCAAGCTGAATCATCCATCAATGAGGACTCTTTTCACTCTATGCTTGTGGATTAGGACCTCTATATGCAAGGGCAGATTTTGTGGGTGGTTTAGAGACATATCATCTTGTTCTAAAAAGGATAGACAATGGGGTGCAACAAGATGTCCTACCATGTTTTGAAATTTATCCACATCTAAATTTAGAAGTACATTAGTTTCTAAATTATATTGTTTTGAAGATGAGGATGAAGTTTGATTTGGTTGGACAATCCTTGGGGCATTTCTAGGTAGAATAATTTTTTATGCTTGCCCCCTAGTTACAACATTAGATGTTGCTTCCCTTGGCTTCTCTTTGACCACAATAACATTTATGGTGTTTTCATCACCACTTAAAGCATTAATGGTGTTATCATAAATGTGAGCAAAATTGACCTTCTCATTACCTCTTTTTTTGTTTTGATTGGTGTTTGATGACTCACCCTTATCATGATTTAGGAAAGGGTTTTTGAAGGCTGTATGATCCTCATTATTTTGAGGCCCTTCCACCTTTATCGTCTCATCATCAATTAGGTCTTAGACCAGATGTTTCAATTTCATGCATTCATTAGTTCTATGTCCCTTATTATGATGGTAGTCATAATGGTGAGAATCATTCCACCAATTTGGTTTAACTTGGGGTTCATATGGCCTTAACTTAGGTAAGGTATTGATTTTGTTAGCCACCAAAGTCCTTAATGCATTTTCCAATGGTTCACCTAAAAAGGTGAATTTTCTCTTTTGATATGTGGGAAAGAAAGGCTTAGGCTTGTTGACATTAGAGTTATTAAAGGGATTATTGTTAGCATTGTTATTGTTGTTGTTAGAATTGGTATTATTGAAAGGAGCATTGTTTGTTTGATTCAAATTATATGTCAAAATTTCTCCACTTGATAAATTAAAGGGTAGCCTTTAAGTTGTGTGCTTCCACAACTCCATCATTCACAAGATTTTTATTATTGTTTTTCAACCATAGTCTAGGTTTATCATTGTGATTGTTGGCTCCTTTATTATTGTTATAATTAGATACATAATGATTTTATTAGTGTTGGTATAGGGTTTATTGTCTTTGAACAATTTGATCTCTCCCCTCTTAACCAACACATCTTCAATTTTAATCCCATTCTCAATAAGTTTCTCAAAAGTAGGGGACATTGAAGTTGGAGCCTATAGTTCATCTCCACATTTAAGTTATTCATGAATATTTCCATTTTCTCTTTTTCCAGGATAAGTCATGGATATCTTGCAAAAATTGTCCTCCACATTTGAAGGAACCCTAGAAAATATTCACCATCTCTTTATTTAGTGTCACATAAGTTGAGCATGGTAATCTAGTGTTTGATGTTGTAAGAGTAATGGATTACAAATTTGGAGGCTAACTCCTCGAAAGTCTTTATCCCTTGTGGAAGTTTGGAGAACCATTCCATGGCTTGACGTCCTAAACTTGGAAAATTTATCATTAAGTATGTGGTATCATGCATAAATTTGATGCTTAGAGTGCAAAACTCTCTAAGGTGGTCTTGTGGATCTGATTTGCCCATGTATTTTTTGTACTTAGGAAGGACTACATTGATCAGAAAAGGTGCCATAACCAAGCTTTGAACAAAAGGGAATGGGCACAAGGCCTCGATAGAGAATGGCTTAGGTTCAGTGAACTTTTTCATTAGATCAATCCATGCTTGGAACATTTTCAATTGTTTAGTCATAGCACTCATTAGATTTTCATCTTCTTGGTTTTTCTTAAGTTGGTCCACATCATAATCATGTGGAAGCTTTACCCCTACTTGGGCTAGGTTTAGGAAAAATTTCTCCCTATCTCTATCTATTAGTTTATCCACGACTTCAAGAAATTCATTGTCTTGAGCCGCTCGATTAGCTCTTTCTTCAAGTTTTTCCTTAGGCCCTTGGTTGACATTATTGATATTGTCATTGTTTCCTCCATGATGATAATCATGAAAAGTGGAGTTTCTATCCATTGATTCAATTCTCTTCTCAAACAGATTTGGGAGACTACCCCCTTGGTTGTGATTGTTGAAAGAGATTTGCTATTCAAATTCAGGGACCTCTTTTGAAATGCAAGTGTCATCTTCTTGTAAAGATAGTTTGAGTTTATGAGAGTGTGTAGAAACCGACATCCAACAAGATTTGATTTTGAATTGTTTTCCCCAAATTGGTAATTGTTTCCTTTTATGAAGAGATTTAAAAATATAAGATGAATTTTAAAATAGATATCTCTTACTTGTTGTATGTATTTTTCAAACAAAGAAATCATAAATACACTTGTTCTTTTTAACCCTCTACACAAAAAGTGTTTGAATTTGTAAGGACGTTATCACGAGTTTTTGCACAAAAAGATACTTCAAGCAATCTACCTTGTTCACAAGTTGGTTTGTAAAGATGGCTCTAGAAGGTAGCTTTTCTATTTTAACAAGGTATTTAATCAAGATTCCATTCAAAATGGACATTAAGTTTTCATCTTCCAAAATTAGGAGGGTTCCCACCACCGGTATGTCAGAGTTTTGCGCAATCCCGAAGGACTACTCTAGGAAGTTCGAAAAGCTTAATATCCTTTTGTCACACACCCCACTAAGGATGCATGCATTTCATTTTTTTAGTGGGTTGTATTTTCATGGAAAAATAAAATGTATCCCACTTTGGGCTGTCCCTCTCACCAGCCTTAGTAAGGCAAATCTTGGGAGGCAAGCCCACTATAGATCCAGCATGTTCATTTTGAAAGCAATAAAGTGGAATAAAGAGATAGGTTTTTGGAGTTTGATTCACCAAAAGGTGAAGAGCATATCCAGGTATCTATTTGTCAATTCCCAAACACTTTTAACAAGGTTCAATTACCAAACCCACTAACTAATGGGAATTGAGTATTTCTACTCTTTTCCACAAACAAGGGGTTGTTCAAATTTAGTGCTTGATTTACTTAGCCTTTCTTTTAATCAAGGAACATGATATTTTTGGCATGTTGATTCACTTAGAAAGTGAAGAGCATAGGCCTAGTATCAAATCCATCAAACAATAATAGGCTTCTTTAATTACTAGATTTTGAAATTGACAAGGCCACAATTTAAGCAACAATCAACCAAGTTTTAGCCTTACCTTGTTTTGAAGCTAACTAAGGCTAGGGGCATTTTTGATGAATTTTTCATTTTTATGCTCACCTAGTGGTGATCGTTCCTTTCCATTTGCTTCTCCTCCAACAAATTAGTTAACACAACCAACCAAAATGAAGAAAAATGAGAATAAACTTGAACTTAAGCCTTATTTATCGAATTTTGATAAAAAATGATTAAGGCAAGTAAATCCAATTTAATGATATGAATTTTGATTTATAAGTTTCTACAACTTTCAAGTATTGTTCATATACCTCATTTTCTTGTTGAGAATTCTCTAAAACTAGCTTGATGTGTGCAATGTTCTCCTCCTTAATTCGTTTAGTCAAAGCTTTCCTTTTGCTGTTAAATTAGGTCTCTAGTTTTTTTGTTTTTTTATGACCAGTCATCTTGCAGACACAGAGAAATCATTTTCTGCAAGTTAAATTCTGTCAATTCTCAATTTAATTGAAAGCGCAACAGAATCTATTAAAAGCGCTATTAAAATGATTGAAAGTAATGTTAAACAAATTAAATGTGTTGCAGAAAATTATTAAAAGCGCAGGAACATAAATTGAAAGAGATAATAAACTAAGAAAAGGTGTAAAAAGGAAGTATTAAACATGTTGGAGAATCAATTGAACGCGCTAGGGAGTCAGGGTATACGTGCTGAAAGAAATAAGGCAGAAACAGAAGGATTCAAAAGCATTGAAACTCCATGTAAATGCGTAGAACTTTTCCATAGAAGTGTTTTTTCAGACCTTAAAAACACTAGAGAAACTGGTGTACACGCTGGAGAATGCCTCAAACGTGCTTTTAAATCTGCAAAACAAAGAGTAAAAATAAGATTTTCTAGAAAAAATCAATTTCTCCAAATTTATAAATTTATGAGGCCTAAGGCCCCATGGTGGGCGTCATTTTGTGTATTAGGAAAAGTACCTTCATAGGGTTAGTATTGCTAATAAATGAATAAATCAACCAAATTACCACAAAGATTAAGCTATTTAAGCAAATAAAGAACAATTAAGCACTCTATGGATCTCTATTTAGGGATGCTAATGCAAAGCTCTCAACAAGCTTCCATTAGTGACAATCCTAAAATGAGAATGAATGATACACAATGCTAAAAAATTAATTCCAAATGAAATTACACCTATTTAGCTCTAAATTTGCCTTTCTAGCTATAAATTGCAAGAGGTTTGATGCTATTCTTAGATTTTGTGGATGATTATTGATTCAATTATGCCTTTCTTTTATAAATTTTGGCAAGGGTAGGGGGTGTGGTTGATTTGATCATTATTAGGTGAGGGTTAAGTCCATGGTTCCACATTTGGAGACCATTTAAATATTTTTTCCTCAAAGCTTGGGACCAAAGGACAAAATGAGTGGACAAGATGCATTCTCTAAGTGAGTGATTGAGATTCAATTTAGGCTTGATCCATGTGAGGTCAATCCTTAAATCCTATTGGCTGATGAATTTTCCTCCCATTTGGTGGTTGAGGGAAAATAGGATTTAATTAATTGATTTTAATTAAAATCTTTAGCCATGTGTACCCCTTGAATGGGTTGATTTGATTTAATTGAACTATGAAATTAATTAGATTAATTGCATAATTAATTGATTTATCATGATTTATTCAATTTAAATTAAATTTATGACTTTTGATTTTTAATTAAATTGATTTCAGGCTGGATTTGAATTTTGATTTGATAAATTCTTGATTTGATTTAATTGCCTTGATTTTGCCTTGATTTCTCACATGATTAATCTTGTCCAATTTTAGGTAATTACAGAGAGAAGTAACGAAGTTAAACAAGGAGAATTTTTCTACATGGAAAAGAAGGATGAAGTTACACCTATCTAGAATTAGAGATTCTACACTCTACTACTTGGAAAATAACTACACTCTACCAACTCCTGGTCCTATGAAACTTGATCAGATGAGAGAAAAGAAGGAACACAACTCGGTAATGATTGAGGTTTCTTCATCCCAGACTAATGTTGAGTTTAATGACATAAAGGAGTACACTACAATGAAAGAAATGTGAGATAAACTTGCACTTGTTTATGGAGGTGATATACATGTACCAAAGAAAAATGTTGATAGTCTTAGAGGAAAATTTAATGAGATGAAAATGAAAGACGATGAAAACATTGCACAATACAGTTTCAGAATCAAGGAAGTGGTTAGTACTATTAAAGGTACTGGTAGAATAATAAATGAAAATGTGGTAAGAAAAAATCTTATAAATCTCTTACCTAGATATGCTAATAGAGTCTCTACTATTCAAGAATTGAGATCCATACCTGGTAATGTTGTTACTCTTGATACTTTGATCGGTAAGCTGACTACATTTGAGATTAGTAACTTTGATAATAGTTTACCTAAGATAGAAACTGCTTTCAAATAATCTTTAATCATTGGTAGTTCAAGAAGAGAAAGAGACATTCACTATAGCTTAGGGGGAAGTGACTATGACAATATATATCCAAGGAAAAAAAATAAGAAGAATTGGAAGCACTTCTAACATAGAGGTTACCAAGAGGAAAAGGAAAGTATAAAGATAAATTATCTCTAAAATATTTTAACTATAAAAAGATAGGTCATATTGCATCTAGGTGTCCTGATAATGACATGAATGAGAAGAAGATAAAAAAGGAGAACCGATACAAAAGATTTAGAGACTACAAGGATAAAAGAAATAAATCATTATACCTTGTTGAGGAAGGACTAATTGACAATGAATTTGATGACACAAATGAAGGTGATGAAGTAGTTTATGTTGCTATAAAGGATGAGACAAAAGAAAAAAGGTATGAAGATGAAAAAGCCCTTATTTCTCAAATTAGTAAAATTGATCCATGGATTATTGACAATCGTTGTTCACATCATATGGCTAGTGATATTGATAAATTTGAAAACAAAGAAGAATATGATGGGGGATTTGTTAGAGTAGGAAATGATGCTCCATGTTCTATAAAATGAAAGGGGTCCATTATCCTAAATCAAAAGATTAAGTGTGATAATGCTTATTGGGTTCAAGGACTAAATTACAACCTATTGAGTGTGGCATAACTGAATAACACATGTCATCGACTGAAATTTCATAACTGAAAGGTAAAAATTTATGATGTTGCTGGAGATTTGATTGGCACCAGTGAACAATCCAAAGGCAACTTATTTTATCTAAATTCTAATGCAAATATGTGTCTTTTTGCAACAAGTGAAGATGCTTGGTTATGACATAAAAGATTCTTTCATGTGAATTTTGAAAACATGATTAAGGTTAGTAAGGAGAAAAGAGTTAGAGGTTTACCAAGATTGAGAAAACTAGATAAAGTTATGTGTAAGGAATGTCAGATCAGTAAGATGACAAAATTAAGTTTTTCATGCAAGTCTTACTCATCTAATGATATATTAGAGTTATTTCATATTGATCTCAGTGGCCCTATGAGAGTAAAAAGTTATTATGGTGATCTGTATTTCATTTTGTTTGTTGATGACTATTCAAGGATGATGTTTGTAATATTTCTAAAAGAAAATTTTGATGCATTCCAAATGTTTAAATGGTACAAGGCAAGAGTTGAGAAGGAAATAGGTAAGCAACTGAAGTGTTTGAGATCAGATAGAGGAGGTGAATTTATCTTTGATGAATTTATTGTCTTCTGCAATGAAAATGGAATCAAAAGACAAGCCTCTGCATCGAGAACTCCACAATGGAATGGCATAGCTGAAACACCTTGAATCGAATACAACTGAAAAAAGGTACAAATAAAACTCCCTATGAGCTCTGTATGGGCATACACCTAATGATAGCTACTTTAAAATCTTTGGAAGTAGGTGTTACATTCTGAAAGATGCTAGGAATAGAAATTTTGATTCTAAAGGAGATGAAGGTATACTCCTAAGATATTAGACACAAAGAGAAAAGCTTATAAATATCTAAATAAGGCTACTAAAAAAATTGTGGAAAGTGAAAATGTAAAGATTGATGAGTTTGTGGATTAAAATGAAGGAGATAGAAAAAAGGAATCAACATATTATCAAAGATTTATATGTACAAGAAGGAGTTTCTGGTACTTTACCCAAATAGAAAGAAGAAACCGAGGAACCAGTTGAACCCCCACCAAAAGAAGAAAATGTTGAAGAACAGATAACCGAGCTAGTACTAGCAAAGTATGTCAGAAGGAATCACTCACTGACTCAAATAATTGGAGATAAGAATGCAGGAGTCATGACAAGAAGTAAGTTGAGAGATAATACATGTTTGATTTCTGAATTTGAGCCTAGATTAGTCAATGATGCACTTGAAAATGAAGATTGGGTTAATGTAATTAAAGAAGAGATTGATCAGATTGAAAAGAACAATACTTGGTCACTGGTATTGAGACCTAAGGATAAAAATGTTGTTGGTACAAAGTAGATTTTTAGAAATAAACTAAATGAGGATGGAGATGTGATAAGGAATAAAGCCAGACTAGTATGCAAAGGATATGCTCAGGAAGAAGGTATTGACTATAGTGAGACATTTTACCATGTTGCTAGATTACAAGGTGTGAGAATTCTACTTGCATACCCAACTTATAAAGGTTTCAAGGTTTATCAAATAGAAGTAAAGTCTACATTTTTTAATGGAATACTGGAAGAAGTGTACATTGAGCAACTAGAAGGATTTGTTGACAAAAGTTAGAAAAATATGGTATGTGAACTACACAAAGCACTATATGATTTGAAATAGGCACCTCGAGCATGGTATGAAAGACTCCACTCATATCTAATGAGAATAGGTTTCATTAGAATTAGTGATAACAGTAATGTGTACTTGAAAAGTGAATCTGAAGATAACATATTAATAGATGAAATATTTGTTGATGATATCATATTTGGAGGAAATAAGTCCATGTGTAGATCATTTTTTGATGAAATGAGGAAGGAATTTGAAATATCAATTATTGGAGAGATCAAATTCTTCATTGGATTGAAAATTTAATAGATCAAGGATGGCATATACATAATACAAATAGAATACATCAAAGAGATCCTAAATTTTTTTTGGGATGAAAGACTCAAGACCGGTTGGTACATCATTGATTACTGGATGCAAATTGTCAAAAGAAGATGACTCTACTGAGGTGAATGAAACTCTGTATAGATCCATGATTGGTAAGCTATAATATGTTGTTCATAGTAGGCCATATATTTCTCATGTTGTTGGTATTGTGGTGATATTTTCTTCTAATCCTAAAGAGACACATGATTGTTTTGAAGAGAATATTTAGATATCTGAAAGGAACTGAGGACTATAGATTATGGTACAAAAAATATGGGGATTTTGAATTGAAAGTGTATACTAATGTTGATTTGGTAGGTAATGTGGATGAATGGAAAAGTACAAGTGGAGATTTCTTCTTAGGAGAAAGATTAGTGACATGGATAAGTAAAAAGAAAAGTTGCATTTCTCAGTCAACTGCTGAGGCATAATATGTTGTTGCTGCAATCAATTGTTCTAACATTGTTTGGATAAAACAACTACTTGAAGGGATACAAGAGGAAATAGATGGTCCTGTGACAATCTAATGTGATAATACAAGCACTATAAACATTTAAAAGAATCCATTGATGCACTCAAAGAAAAAGCATATATCAATCAAGTATCATTATTTGAGAGAATAGGTACAGGAAAAATAAGTAAAACTATAATATGCAAAGTCCAAGAAACAGATTGCTAATATATTCATAAAGCCATTGCCTAAGGATACTTTTGAGTACCTAAGAGCTAAAGTAGGGGTCATTCCCATATCTAATGTTCATTAGAAAAATATGAAGGTTGCATCAATTCATGCTTTATCAAATTATCTATTTGTGAGTTGATTTAGATGTTTAGTCTTTATGAGAAACCAAAAGTTGTGAGAAAGATATGAGGAAATAGAAGTAATTGGTACAAGAAAGGTACAAGGTACAACTACAAGGATAGTTAGTTTTAGATTAAGGTTTTTCAATTACCTTTGGCATTGTTGTCAAATGGGGAGAGATACCTATATGAGAGATATGAATAAGGGGGAAAGATGAATGAAGAGATATTAATGAGGAGAGATAACTATGTAAGAATAAAGCGAGAGAAAATTATTAAAGGAGAAGAATTAAGACAATCAAGAGGTATATTTTAGATGAGAGATGTGTTACATAAGATATATAAAATGTGTTTCCATCAATGCCAAATGGGGAGATTGTTACCACAAATGATATTGAGATTCTAATGATGAACAAAGTGAGTAACCAAGCAATGAAAGGTATGTAGAAGTATTGGATTAGTTGTTATCTTGTCATTGATGTCAAGCCTATTGACTTACTGATTTATGCAAGATTCCATATCAATCTGAAATATGTTATGTTATGTAAAGAAATGGTTGGTAAAGACAAAAGATGAAATGAAGAAGTGATGTTAAGTATGTGAGCTTAAATGGGAAATTGTTGAATTAGTTTATGACAAGGTGATGCAGAGCATCCTTCAACACACTTAAACATAATAGGATCCATCTGATCCAATCTTAATTTCATTCTAAGAACAATTTATTACAGGAATCTCACAAGATCAAACCCATCATTGATTAGAAAGCAAAATAATTCATTGTCAAAACTTGTTGTCCACACTGCCATGTTTTATAGATTAGCACTCAGGCATCTGTAAATTTTGTTCTGAGACATATCATCAAAATCCCTTTGGTGAGTTTGTGGAAAATTAGGATAAAACAACATATATCAAAATTAGAAGGATCCAACGATTAGGTAAAAATTTATTATCTCTATACGGAGACCCATTTTCTGTCATTAAACAGAAAGTTCATTTTCCCAATCCGCCTAGGGCATCATATAACTTTCACAATACATAACCAAATGAAACCAAACCAATTCCAAAATAATTTTTACTGATTCTAGTTTCCAAATATGTAATCCATTTATTTTTCCAATCTATAAATCATTATACCATCACAACTCTTTGCCTGCAACTCCATTGAAGAGGGTTTAAAACCAGTCTTCATTAAAAACATCATAGATTACACAAATCATCATAAAATTAAACCAAAACAAAAGGAAATGAAAGATTACTAAAATATATTTCTGATTAATATAATTATAATTCTTAAATATTATATATGTGTTTTTACCACGCATTTCAATATGAGTGTTCTCAAAAATCCTGAATCTGCAAATACTATCTTTCACCAAAAACCTCATAACTTCCTCCAAAGTTAATAAAAATTGATCAAACCAAAAGAATAAGAAAGAGGATTCATTCTACTATCTAACCATTATAAATATATAGGGTTTCCATGCTATACATGGTCATACAAGGCATGGAAACAGCCACTTAACAAAAAACCACCAATCAAAATGAGAGATTCAAACTCACTTAATTGCTCCAAACTGCTCTCCCCTTTCTCTATTGTCTCAAATCTGATTTGGCTCAACCAATACATCATATTTATACATATTTAGGTAGTTATAAACCACTCAACTACCCTTATGACCTTTCATCTTCCTTTGACAATTTTTAATGCCTTTTTGCATTGTTTCATGCTTTATAACTTTTATGCATTTTGACAACTTTTATGACACTTAATAAAAATGATTCCACACTTTGTAAAAACACCCTAGACATGTCCAAATAACCTATTTAAGACCGTTTACATGATTTTTAGCCTTTTCATGGCTTTTTATACAAATTTGACCTTTTGACCAATCTAGGTCTTGAATGACAACTAAATGACAAATTCACAATTTTATTGCCCTTAGGCATTACAATTGATTCCATTAGATGGAATACCACATCCAAAAATATGGATTTATATTAAATAATTAAAATATCCTTATGTCTAGGTGCTCTTGCACCACAAGGTAATATTGATTTTATTATTTTACATGATTTGATGAAGTGTTAGACTGATGCACAAGTAAGCTATGTTGGTCGGTTATAAAGGATTGAAGTTGTGAAATGAAAAGACAAGGAATCAATATGTGCTACCATCCTGGGAATGGTTATCGGTAAGTAAAGATATAAATTAACTAAGAAGTTGATAACCAAGGAAGATGTTAACCGAGTAAATGATATCCAAGAAGGTAGACTTAACTGAGAAGATGAAGTTGGTCAATTAAACAAGAAATCAATTAAAAGATGACATCGAGTGATAATCTAGATTGATCTAGAAGATTCTAAGGAAGGAAAAAAGTTAGTTAATAAAATCAACAGATCAAAAACATTAGGTACAAATAAATAGTAAAGATTTAATGATTGGTTTGAGATCCAATAAAATTTCAAGTTCCAAGGTGAAGTTACAGCTAGCAAGATTTATAAAAGGTTTTACTAAGCTATGGACACATTGAATTTGAATTGAGATTTGATCAAATGGATCAGATTAATTCAAGGAAACCCTAATGAATAGGATTAAGCAACAAAAAATGTCTATATAAAGGATGATCAAGATGGTAATATTGATGATTTACTAACAGCTAGAATAGATAGCTGAATTAGTACAAAAGGGTACACTTAGCATAACAAAGTTGAAGAAAAGTTTCAATCAAGTGAAGGAAGTGATGAGGTGAAGAGTAAGTGTTGTTCATCTAGAAAAGAAGAGTTTGAAGAAGACAAATGAGTAGAAAGGAGATCTGAACAAGAAAAGGTAGTTTCATATTTTATCAAGTCATTTTACTATTACTTTCTAACCATTATAGCAGAAAAAATCTTAATAGAGTGGATTAAACAGTCTTATTTCTAAATTCTTTGTAAGGTGTCATTCTAATGAATGTTCTAAAGTCCTCTAATAAGGTCACTCATGATAGGGTGATAGATCTAGTTGATCTTTGGTGAAAATCCCCTAACAAGGTCACATCTAACAAATGTGTTTTGTAACCTTTAACAGGGTTGGTTGTTAACCAAGCTCACTTCAGAAAGTGAATTATTTTGTGGGTGATAATTCCCATAGTGGTTTTTACCAAAATTGGGTTTCCATGTTAAATATTGTTGTTAATGTGTGATTGAATATTTTTCATATTATTTTATGATTTTCATATGCATACTGCTATGATTGGTTGAATGCTTAAATATGATTATTAAGATTAGTTGCTGAAAAGGTTTTAAGGTTGAAAATTGTCTTAAGGAAAATTGTTTTAAGGTTGCTAAGTGGGAACATTACCAAACCATAGCTCATAAGGTTTTAGTATATGAATATCCTTTTTACTACTATGAGGTGACTTTGTTTAGGCTCTGATACCAATTGTTAGGAATAGTCCCAAGAGATAACTAAGAGGGGGGGGGGGGGGGGGTGAATCAATTATCTACAAGTTTCAATTCTTTATCCAATTAAGTATACTTAAACATAAAGCATAAACACAATGAAAGAAAACTTGAACACAACACCAATATTTTGGTTACGGGGAAACCCAAATAGGTAAAAACCCCAGTGGCAATTGACACCCACTAATAATCTACACTAGTGTATTATGATCCTTGTTAGAAGATCCTTAACCCTGTTAGGAGTTGCTTTACAATGTATTTAGTACAGTGACTTGGTCAAGGGTCGAACCCTATTAGGAGTCTTTTACAATTAACCCTGTTAGGGGTGAGGACACACTATCTGAGAACACACTGCTCAAATGAGTGAAGGCTACAACCTTCTAAATAACAAATACACACTATATCTAGATCTTGGTGAATTGGGATTTGACCTACTATCTGGATCAGTTCTAATGTATAGAAAAAACACTTTACTCGGTCACATATACCTTCTACTGATGGCCCAACACTTCACACACTCTGCTCTTCTCTTCACAATCAAATCTGAACCATACCTTAGCAATCACAAATGAATGCATATAAATATCTTCCCTCTAAATGATATAATCAAGTCGGTCTGTTAGAACCACCTTGAAATCATATTAGAGAAACCATAACATACTCCAACAATAATTTTGTAAGCTCTACTAAGCACGCAATACATTCTGGGACCTGTCCAATAATAATAAATGTAGACGCACGCTACACACTGTCGGCTCTACCAAAGTAACTAAAACTTTCTTCTCAAGCTGAATTAAATCATGCAATCTTAACCAAAACTTACTAAATCTTCTCCAACCACTAATCCAAATGTGCATACCAAAATGATAGGCACAACTCCTGAACCAATATAATCTCTATCGACTCTTCTGAATAAACACAGGAAACTACTACTGGTGAATAGCAACTGCATAACTTCACTTCTATTGATCATTAGACTCTACATCCATGAATGTAACATCACTAACATGTCTCCATAACATATCCAAATATGCAAGGCTCCATGATAACTATATGGACAATCATTCACAGAACACTGCCTGTAACTCTATCAGGAACACTGCTGACACAAGCTGCTATATAGCTATCTGTACTAACAGTTAACCTTTGCATCCATGATATCATGTTGATAACATGTCCATTTGTTGGAAATTTGACTAAACTGATGTATATGACTTAATATAGTATTTTCATTATGGAAACAAAGTCATATAGTGTTTTGAAGTCAGCACACTTGATGAGAAGATCAGAAATTGGCTAAGTGTTGAAGATTGGACAGTGTATAGAGTACCTAAAGATCAGAGCACATGCATAAAATAGAATTATGGTATGAACCCTAGAACTTAAGTTGGTAACATCATATTCATGCTAAGTCTAAGAGCGCATGATTAAAAGATTTAGTATGAGGAAGATACAGAGAGTTCAAGTTGTACAGACAGCGAATGCCAGAGAAGAACAAAGAAAGAATCCGACTATTGGTATTTTGGTTTGCGATTATATTATTATGTTGTAAAGGCTATGTGCTTATTATAATTAGGTTGCCGACATGTAATTATGTTTTTTTGTAAACACGCTTGAGCCAATTCAATTGGAAGCATTGTATGTAATCAGTTAAAGGGCCAACCTAGTTATTTATTTTGTATGCGCATATAAATATGAGATGCGCCCATTGTAATACACATGGACATGAATATAGAGTTGAGAGAAGCAAATCAGAAGTGTGTGAAGAGTTGATAAGGTGTATTAGAGCTTTGCAAGAGGTCAAAGCATCAACACATCAAAAGAATTGATAAGACAAGCAGTGTCATAGTGACAGCTCATCTAGTAGATATAGTATGTATCTGAGATCATAAGGTTGTAGCCTTCACCACTTGAGCAGTGAGCTCTAGGACAGTGAGTCCACACCCCTAATAGGGTTTATTGTAAAATAATCCTAATAGGGTCCGACCCTTGACAAGGTCACTGTACTAAATACATTGTAAAGCAACTCCTAATAGGGTTAAGGATCTTTAACAAGGATCATAAAACACCAGTACAGAATATTAGTGGGTGTCAATTCCCACTGGGGTTTTTACCTATTTGGGTTTCCCCGTAACCATATTGGTGTTATGTATTGATTTCATGTTTCATGTTTATGTTGATGTTCATTTCAGTATTTAAGTATTCAAGTTTAGTTTAAGAATAAAGTAAAAAGATAAAATATAGTGAACACTGATTCAACCCCCCCCCTCTTAGTGTTCCCATTCCTAACAATTGGTATCAGAGCTCTGGTCCTTAGCAAAGAAGTTTAACCACTTGAGAAGATCATGGAAAAAGAAAAAATGAAACATCTGAAAAGAAATGTTGAAGCTGCTCTTGAAGACTTGGACAAATCTGAAAAATAAATTGAAGAACTAAAAGAAAAAGTCACTGATGCTCAAATAGTCATTAAAAGGCTAAGAAAATATTTGAAAGAATGCTCTACCAGTGATTTAGGGATAATGACCAAGAAGATGAATGAAGAAAAATCATCCCTGAAAGAACAGATTGAGGAATTGGATAAAAGCTAACTAACAACCAAGATGTCTATAATGAACAGATCAAAGAGAACCTTCAACTGAATGAAGAATTGAGACAAGAAAACATGGAAATTTTGGAACTAAGAAACAACAAAGAAATCTTGGAATCTGAATTAAAAGAGGCAAAGAATCACATTAATAAATTGCACACCAATTCTGATTTAATAGAATCTCAGTTATATGCAAGAAGACTTAAAGGAGATACTAGTTGCATTGGATACAATGAAGCACAAAACCAGATTGACAACATGAGAGAAAGAATGAAAGCACTAGAAAACACCACAGATGCTAAGGAGACTGAAAGTTAGACTAAAGATCATATTGAACCATCCAAGAATGAGTGCAAGCTAGTAGATAGAACTTGTTATGCATGTAACATGCATGGACATATAGCAAGGAACTATACAGAGGTAAGACCTTTCAATGGTTATTGTTATTCATGCAATAAATTTGGTCATAGAGCTATGAATTGCAAGTCAAGTCAAAAGAAAAAGACACATCATAATCAGAGAAATTAGAATCAGCCAAATATGAGGATTTCTCAGAATGTTACTTGTCAGATATGTAACTATAATGGTCACTCAGCAAGACAATGTAAAATGGTGACCCATGTTAATGCATCGAGGAATATAAGGCCTCTAGTCATTTGTCACTCTTGTAACAAGGCTGGACACATCTCAAAAAATTTTTGATCAAGGATGCAAGGTCAGGAAAGCCCTAAAAAGCCTGAAGAACCAGTATTGGATACCAAAGGAGAAGTCAAGTTTGTGAAAGCTTCAGAGGATGCGAGCTTGATTTGGTCAGAAGCAAAGAAGGATAAGGTTGATGAACATGTATTGGATGCATCCACAGTGGACGCACCCTCTACATCAGGATGAATGGCCCTCAGGGTCATAAGGAGAGCTAATTTATCTCTAGACCCCTGCGCGGCTGATATACTCACTCTCAGAGTATGTGCCTTTGGACTTAACCTTTTGGAGACTAGAAAAATCTATGTGCAAGAGCGCACTAGTAGATTATTTTCATAATGAAAGTTAGAAATTTTTAGTGACAGCCTGGTTTACGCAGAAAGCATTAATGATAGAATTTCTACTTTAAAGTACACAAAAACTTGTAAATCCCTCATTGCATTCGAATTCAGAGTGATTGGAGAGCAGAAGAGCCCTAGCATTTGATTGTAAAGGATTGCAAATTGATTCACCAGTGATTGTTAGTGCATTTGATTGGTTGCAAAAACCTAAGTTCATCACGTTGATTCAGAAGCTTTTGAGATTACTTGGAAAGAGATATACAAGTAAGTAATGGCTACTCCCATTTTATTTGATGTGGCAAAGAAGAAGAGATATGTGTTTAAGAGGCATCTATTTAAATCCACACTAGACGACCTAGAAGGTGCATTCTCCTGCACTCCCATGGGTGTTATGCATGTGGAAGACATTAGGGTATACATATATTGCAAGAAGGAACCAGTAGGTCTTGACAGGATAAGAGCGCATTTAGAAACCATGATGAAACCAGATACAACCTTCTTGGATGAATAGGTGCAGCTTGAAAACCACTCAATTATTGAATATTCTACTGCATATGAGTTCTACGAGTCTGAGTGGGTAAAAATTATACTTAGCATAATTCATGATGACCTTTTTTGGATAGGTGAAGTTCTAGTAAGGATCACCAGAGACCTAATTCATGAGATGATAGGCCTCTCTAGAACAAGCATCATTCTTCCAGTGGGTAAGGATGTAAGGAAGATTGTTGAACAAACATGCAAATCAAGAAGTGATAGGCGTAGAATGACTGTAGAGCCTATAGAGGAGAAAGACATCAAATTGATGTATGATACTATGGTATAGGTTTCAACACACTAGAAAGGTAAACAGTGTGTTAGTGGCCACAATTCTTGTAGTAATAAGACTTGTGAGAGAGAATGGAGAGTTCAATCTATGTGAGATCCTGCGTGCACAACTAATAGACAACATCAAAGCCATTAAACATGACAAGACCAAGATATTCATATTTGCGTCATTGATCATATACATGTACTTCCACATTATTGGAAAGGTGTCTGATTTGTATCTAGATAGATCTATTCCCACAATGCCATAGATATCTCTCAAGGCATGTACCGAGAGTACATTAAAAGATTAAATGACACTGGAATTGAAAACATTTAGGGCCAAAATGCAGATGAGATATAAGATTCTAGAAAGCATTGTTGAAAAGTACAAAGATAGTATTTGCTTTATGGTGGAGATTGATACAACATGTATGGAAGCAGTTGAGCCAAGGACAAAGTGGATTCATCCACTTGGATATGAGGTTGAGGAGCCAATCCTAGAAGCATATGCTCAAGTACTGTTATCAACATCTAAGGATGCTAATGAGCCAAGATGGGGAACCTATGAAGAGAAAACAAGAGAAGTTGATGCAATTTTGAACAGCACAACAACAAAAAGGAAGGTTGCCAAGGTTACTTCAAAATTTTTAAGAATTCAAAGAGTATCACAAGTAGATCTAGACAAAGCAAGGCAAGAGAATATTTCTTTGGAAAGAGAGAGAGCAGCTATAGAAAAGATAGAATCTGATGACCCTAAGTTGAAGAAGGTAAAAATTGAGAAATCTAATGATCTGAAGGGTAAAACTGATGTTACTCCTTCTACACCCACAGTAATAGTTGACCTTATTGCTCCTCCTAAGTATAAGGCTATGCCTAAGAGGAAGAAAGAGATTAGCATTAGTCATCCATCCTCACAAGTAACAAGAAATAGGAAGAACACTCAAGCACCTCTAGAAGTAAGCTTCAAACCCTAATCTTAGTGTGTTTAGTACAAGAATAATTGATGAAGGAAGGATAGATCAAGTAGGGAATTTCTATGAGAAGTATAGTGAAATTGACAAGTCAGAGATTCATGGAATGGTTGTTAAACATATGCTGAAGTTCAAGAAAATAGTCTTAGAACTAAAGACTATGATTCCAGATAATGTATGGAACATCCTAGAATTTCTAAAGAGACAAGCTATTGAAGAGGATCTAAGAAAAGGGAAAAGACCTTAAATGAAACCCTCCCAGTATGCTCGCTAGAAGAGAAGACTTTATTGCTAGATCTGGTAAAGCCACATCTTAGAACCAAGTCAAGGACCCTACATATAATGGACAAGAACTATGAATTGGTGGCTAAGGAAACAGAGAAAGATTTTGAGAAGGTCTTCATGAACATGCACATGTTCCCATCTACTGTGCCTACAGCTCAAGTGCCCATAAAGGAAGTCAAGGTGGTAGAGCCCACTAATGTACCTATGACAGGTCCCCAAGACTCAATGCCTGTAGTTGAAACATATACAGAGGCAGAAAAGTTTGTGCCAATGATAGAGACACTCAAAGATGACTCAATTTTTATTGACAATGTAAAAGTTACTATGGCAGCCACAAACATGGATTTGAACAAGTTTGAAGAAGCATTTTTAAGCACACAATAAGTTAAAACTCTTTTTAGCAACACCCCTCCCAATCAACAAGAAGAAGTATTGATTGAGGATATAAAAGATGAAAAAGAAGAAAAGATGATAGAAAAAGAAACTAAGAAAGAGAAAGGAAAGATAGAAGAAGGAAAAAGAGAAGAAGAGGTAAAAGGAAGTGAGAAAATAGATGAACCATCAGTTGAAATGATAATCAAGGTAAAACAAGAAGTAATGGATAGTACACCTATCACTCCACTACCATCAGCAGTATTGTTGTCAAGTTTGACATCTAACACAACTAGTTTGGATTCTTGGGGAGAAGAAGACTTGATCAAGATCAGTGTCTTAACTATGGAAAAAGCCAAAGAGAAACAAGTGATGAGGAATCCCCTATTTTTTGAGTCAGTGAACATATTGAACAACCTATTGTCTTTAGACAAAAAAGTGTCCAAGGTTACTACAGTTGATGATGTTAGCAACATCCTTACAGCCTTTAAAACCAACTTTGCTAGCTTGGAAGCATCTACATCTTAGGTTGCAGAAGAGAAGTATAGAAAGAAAAGGCTAAGTGAATTGGTCAGTAACTTCTCACTAGACCTTAGTTCACTCAAAGTTGGACAATAAACTTTGAAAGAGTTTGCAGAAAAAAGGAAGAAAAATCATTGCTGACTGTATGGATCAGGAAAAGTTAACTGATGAACATTTCAAGAAGATTCAAGAGGCAGAAGCTATGATAGACAAAGTAAATAAATTAGTGAAAGACCCATCCACTGATGTAAATATGTGCAATAATGTATATCAAGGACAAACTAACAAGATTGAGAAGGCAGAAAAATAGATGTCAAAAATAAGGGCTAGGTAGACTCAGCTTAGAAATGCTCTTGCACCCTCACTAGATATACTTAATTAGAATATCAAGGAGATTGATGCCACTACGGTGACATATGATCATGGTCCTAGCACATATTTGGAGAAGATGGAGAAGCTATAGTATGCACTATGCGCCCATCTCCAGATTGTTAATTCATTGATCACATTTTGGAAGAAAGAGATCCAAAACTTACAGATAGCATATCTGGATGTTCTCTCACAGTAAGTATTTGTAGCTATAGTTTTGAAACACCTTTTTCATTAATGTCAAAGGGGGAGTATGTATAGAATATGGGTTATAGATATGTATAAGGGAGATATAAGATAGAAGTTTTTTGTATTAAGGGACAGTTAGTAACTTTTCCATATTCCTTTGTTGCCATCAATGACAAAGGGGGAGATTGTTAGAAAGTTGACTACACTAGTGTATATGACTTAATATAGTGTTTTCATTATGGAAAAAAAGTCATATAGTGTTTTGAAGTCAGTGGACTTGATGAGAAGATCAGAAATTGGCTAAGTGTTGAAGACTGGACAATGTACAGAGTACCTAAAGATCAAAGCATCAGCGCACCTGTATACAATAAGAATTATGGTATTCTCCCTAGAAGTTAAGTTGGTAACATCATATTCATGCTAAGTCTAAGAGTGCATGATCAGAAGATTTAGTATTAGGAAGATACAAAGAGTTCAAGTTGCACAGACAGTGAATGCCAGAGAAGAACAGAGAAAGCAATCGACTATTGGTATTTTGGTTTGCAATTATATTATTATTTTGTAAAGGCTATGCACCTATTGTAATTAGGTTTGTGACATGTAATTATGTTTGTTTTTAAACATGCTTGAGCCAATTCAATTGGAAGCGTTGTATGTAATCAGTTAAAGGGAAGACCTAGTTATTTGTTTTGTATGTGCATATAAATATGAGATGCACCCATTGTAATACACATGGATGTGAATATAGAGTTGAGAGAAGTAGACAAGAAGTGTGAAAAGAGTTTATAAGGTCTATTAGATATTTGCAAGAGGTCAAAGCATCAGCACATCAAAGGAACTGATAAGACAAGCAATGTCATAGTGATAGTTCATCTAGTAGATATAGTGTGTATCTGAGATCAGAAGGTTTTAGCCTTCACCACTTGAGTAGTGAGCTCTAGGATAGTTATTCCACACCCCTAATAGGGTTTATTGTAAAATAATCCTAACAGGGTCTGACCCTTGACAAGGTCACTGTACTAAACACATTGTAAAGAAACTCCTAATAGGGTTAAGGATCTTCTAACAAGGATCATAAAACACTAGTACAAAATATTAGTGGGTGTCAATTCCCACTAGGGTTTTTACCTATTTGGGTTTTCCCGTAACCATATTGGTGTTATGTGTTGATTTCATGTTTCATGTTTATGTTGATGTTCATTTCAGTATTTAAGTATTCAAGTTCAATTTAAGAATAAAGTAAAAAGATAAAATACAGTGAACACTGATTCACTCCCCCCCCCCTCTCAGTGTTCTCATTCCTAACAAGGGTCACATCTAAAAAATGTGTTTTGTAAGCTTTAACATGGTTGGTTGTTAACCAGGTGCACTTTAGAAGAGTGAATTATTTGTTTTTACCTGAATTGGGTTTCCATGTTAAATATTGGTGTTAATGTGTGATTGAATGTTTTGCATATTATTTTATGATTTTCATATGCATACTGCTATGATTGGTTGAATGCTTAAAAATGATTATTAAGATTAGTTTTTGAAAAGGTTTTAAGGTTGAAAATTGTTAAGGGACCTACGATAAGTTATTCTCACCCCCCCTCCCCCCCTCCCCCCTCTCACTCATCCAACAGGATGTAGGATTGAATGTGGGGGAAAAAACCAAATGAGTTGCTTCAGCTGGTTTGACTGGTAAGAGGAGTGTTGAGAGAAGACATCAAATTGTTTGAAAAAGTTCTTAACAGAAATCTGGTCTCACGGAATGGGTAAATTGCAAGATATATGCAAATAATGAATTTTGTGAAGGGCTTCAAAAACCTTCAAAAGGATGACTGTGAAACCCCACCAAGGAACCCAAGAGATATTAACCTAAAACATATTACTAAGTTTACAGAATAAATTACTTTCTTAAGAGTTTACAAACAATATTGAATAACAAAGTAGAAGTAAAACATAAAGTTCGTACATACACATAACATAATCTCAATTACAGATTACAAATCTCAAGAGTTCCTTAACGTAAATTTATATAAATAAAATTTAATCTATTAAGTAAAATTTAATCATCTAAATATTCTACATAGTACATCATAAATACATCTAAATTATAAAGTATATATGATCACCCACATCTAATGAACAAGTCGTAGGTTATGCAACTACAACTGAGTACAAAATACAAATAAAGAAAGAATAGGAATATGTATCCCAAAGAAGATAAGATAAGAATCAACCACAACAATGATTATTCAGCACTAGAACATGAACATTAGAGTCTCAAATGGTAAAAAAATCACTACCTCCTGACCTCATGAAAACCTTTAGTTCCTCTCCCACTGTACTGAGGAGATGACATCAGACCCCACTCAGATAACAATAACAAAATCAATCATCGGGTAAAACTAAGCAAGGGTCCTAGAAGTTCCTATCTTAAGGGTACAAATCAATGACTCAAAGGTACAAATACTAACCCAGAGGCAACCAACACACATAGGAAACCTAAGATAAAATTAGGGAAGTTTCATCACATATGTCAATCCCTTGGAATGATCTCATTGGACTTTGACTCCCAAGTGTGATCATATGTGAAACTTGAAATCCTCTCATGTAGATAAGGATAACCGATCATATCAGAAATCATTGCCACTACTAGATGGGCAAGCATCTTCTCCCACTCTCATCCTTAGCCTATAATAGAACTCAAGGCATGGGCAAGGAATCCATTTTATTATTAATTTTTATTTTTAAAAATCCATTTAATTATATTATCACTTATTTAAGTAACTTGCTAAGGATACCTAGGTAGTCACTTCTGGGCTCTGGTGCCTCCAAATCAATCCACTTCCCCTTTAACACTTAGATAACCTGCCTTAAGTTCATACATCTCAAAACATAACTCATAGGTCATCATGAATCATAACATCATAATCTAGTTCCAAAATATAACACAAACATACATAAACAACTTCCATCATAATAAAATGAAATTTCTATGAGGTTGGGTTATAACACAATCAAATGCCTCAAAAGTATGCAAGACAAACAAACATACACATTAACCCTAACCTTGCCTCTGGTAGCAATCCTAAAAGGATAACATAAAAAGATTCCCTCCTAATCCATAAACATAGAAGGAAAAGTACACATAAGAATTTAATTAATAATAAACTAATTTGCAAAGTACCATTAAATAAATAAATTTATTAAATAATAACTAACAATACTATAACTACATTATCATATTAAATTCTAATACTAAGAAAATCAATTTATAATGTTAATTAAAAATAAATTGATTCCTAATTAATAATTAATAAAACAATATAAATTCATAAAAATTCTTATTTTAGAAAGTAAACCGATTTCCTTAATTACTAATCAATAAAATATATTAATTAATAATTAAATCATTTCTCTACATTTTCATTTATCAGAAATAATCAAATAACATGAACTAAAATTACAAAGTACTCTAAAAGAAATAATGTAATATATATATATATATATATATATATATATATATATATATATATATATATATATATATGTATGTATGTATGTATATATATATGTGTATATATATATGTATATATATATATCTATATATATACATGTATATATATATACATGTGTATATATATATACACATATATACATGTATATATATATACATGTATATATATATACATGTTTATATATATACATGTTTATATATATACATGTATATATATATACATGTATATATATATACATGTATATATATATACATGTATATATATATACATGTATATATATATATATATATATATATGAATAAATTTATATTTTTAAATTTATTTATATATATATATATATATTCAAAAGAATCCATATATTAAAAAAGAAATTTATAATAAACTAACCCAATCTCATGCTGGCGTGGGGGTGGGGTGAAACCTGGCCTCCACTCAATTTTTTATTTTAAATAATACACACACACACACACACACATTATTCTTTTCTCCTTCATAGAATTTTAACAATGATGAATTCACATAACGGGCTATTACCAGGAAAATATTTTAAAATTCAATTAATACAAACCCTAAAGTTTTCTACCATTAAAAAAAATAAAACCTTAGTTGAATTAAAATGAAACTTAATAATGGAATTCATACCAAGCACAAAATCTCATAAACTTAATTCCAGAATTTCAAACACGATAGGAAAATCAACAAAATACCAATATCACCCAGATCTAATAGGCATGAAGAAAAAAATCTTTTTGAAATACAAAAATTAAACCTACGAGAGTTTTCAAACCCTACCTCAAACCACCAATTGAAGAAATATGACAAAGACTAGAAAGATGTTGAAAAATCTCAAGCTTTTCAAAAATCCTCCAATTCAATCCTTCCTCCAAAACCTGCAAATGTGTGGGTAGAATAATGGCCAAATTCCTCCTCACAAAGGAAAAAGCTCTAAAATTCCAACTCCACCATGCTAATCTGGAACTTGACTTAACTCTGCAACTTTATTTTTGTCACATTCTCTTTTGGTCTAATTTATTCCATTTCCTCATTAATAATTCCATGTGCTTTTTATTGTAATTCTTGTTTATATTAGGTCACTCAACTAATAATAATTACTTTATTTATTAAATTTATTTAAATTGAATGTGCAGGGTATGTGCAGGATCATGGTATGCCAAAAAGTGGCGATGTGAAAAAAACCTATTTTCACTCATCCAAAAGCGCACAAATGGATTTGTTGAATTTTTATTAGGCCTAGGTGTTAGTACACTTGGCCAAAGCAAAAGCCAAAGCAAAGGCCTAATCGAATATCCGATATTTTCCAGTAGTTTTAATTTATATGGCCCGACCATGTTCAACAGTTTTCATTTTGAAAACGTTGAACGCGGCTTGGGGCTTTCAAATATCCAATCAAATCCCATATCCGATTTGGTCAAGATTATAGGTAAGTTAAATTTGTGTGTTTTTAGTGTTTTAATTGTTTTTTTATATAAATTTGTAGTTTTTATATAAAAATAAGGGTTTAAATGAGTTTTTTTTTTAATAAAAAAAATTGATTGTAATTATCGATTTGTGTTATGATTTTAATCAAACATGGACCCAAATCAATCAGAAAACCCTCCTAATGATCTCACAAACAATCCAGAACCACCTCCCAACAATCCCCCACTTCCAGAAGACGTACCAATCTCAAACCGTCACCATTTAGAGGATCTAATAGGAGACAATCTAAATCAACTTAGAGGATTTCAAACCACCTATGCCAATATCCCCACATTGCACCCCATGTTTACAACATTGAACTCAATTATTGAAAACATAGAGAAACTTACAGAGCAACATAGTATTGCACTTCTTTGGCGCGATTCCATGCACACCCAGTTTGATGATGGGCTTGACTATGATCAATTCATGAACCTAAACATAACAAAACATGACATATATAATCTTTTTGTGGATCCTAAAACCGGTCTAAAAGTGGACCATAAAAAAACCAAGTTGTCAATTAAATGGTGCACAAATAGTGCAATACGTGACAACTGTTGGGACCGCTGGTGGATGGTTTTTGATAGACCACCTCACATCAATTTGGATGTCCCATTTTATTTTATTAAAAAATTGTATGTTGAATTTATGCTCAGTCACAAGGTCAATTATTGGAGTATGAGACCGAACCAGGGTGTAGGTTTAGGTGCTCCTCAAGATAGACCATGGGCACGACGGGTGAAATCCCGCACATATGTCCCCCCTCCTGAGATTTTACCACCTCCCACAGTGCAGCATCCTAACATTATTGTTGAGGCTGGCTCACAGACTATTCGAGCCATTCACACCTTGAGTGATATGTTGGTTACATAGAGCACATCATTGTTTCCTCCTCATGCTGATCCTTCTAGCCCTTCCACATCCTCCATGAGCTGACATGTTTGTCTGCCCCACACTTGCATTATGTGCAAGAATCTGTGCTTAGGTCCCCTGAATGATAGTGATGCATATAATTACGTCTTCAAGGTGCATGATTCTACACAACACACTACAGGCACTAAAGAACCTCATGAAGATGTGCATCAAGGGTATACAGAGCCATGGACTCCTACTATTATGGTAAGGGTAAACAATTCACTTTTTACATTGTAATTAAATTTTATCGTTCATATTTTTAGTAGAATTTTATTATAATAATTTCCCACTTATTTGTTTTATGTGTTACATTTATGTTCAGTTGATGATAGAGGAGGAGATGGCACAGGTGGAGGGGTCCACACTTTCGGCCATATCACTTGGCCTTGACAGTTCCATGGTACATATGTTTTAATGTACTCTTTGGTTTCCTTAAATTATTATAATAGTATATGTACATTATTTTCTAATCTTTATGATCATCTTATTACATACTGATGTAGGTGTCACCAGTTGCCACCGGGGGGAAATGCGAGGGGGTTCAGGTGTCAAGCATTGACAAGGGAAAGGTAATTAAATAATTTAGTTTATTTATGCATACATGTATACTTGTCAGTTGTGCGTACTCATTTTTAATTTACATGGTTTATTTGATAGAGAGTAGCATCTAATGATGTCATGAGACCCTATCGTCACAATAGAGTCATAGGCATATCCATTCACAGTGATAGCCCCACGGTACATATATTTCTAAAATTATTTGTGTGTATTTTACTATCAAGTATATATAATACGATCAAGTTATGATAGTATGAAGTATCTATTTGACTTTTGTAGGTCACTCCTAGTTTGAGGGAGGTAAAATGCCAAGGGTTTGTATCGTTGATGACTTAGCCAATATTTCCTGAAGAAAGTTCAACATAGGTAAGTTTTAATGTTAATTCAATTATTTTGTGAACATATATTTACTACCAAGTATTTAACATTAAATAGTATAACTCGTAGATCAATTTCATGTTTGCAAACATATACAGGTCAGAGTTGACATTGGTGGCATTGTTCCTATGCTACCAAGGACATATATTAGGTCTCCTGTCTGTGAGAGGAGACAGAGAGGTGAGGTATATGAGAGTTCAATTTTAGTTTAAATTTTATTTATTATTGTTGACTATGATTCTGAATTTTAATCTAACTTGGGGTTTCACTTTTGTGTTTGAATGAAGGATCCATTAGAGCCAAATAGTACTTCAAAGAGGCTGCATTTTGATGATCCACCAGTAGAATAGGATGTCCTAGAAGCTTTTGTAGTTGAACTTCTTATTTTAAGATTTCATATGACACATTTTGAGATGGTGTATGCCACATTGTATCTATATATGTTGACATGTAAATATGTATAGAATTATTGTTCATTTTGATATATATGAAACTTGATATTCGATCTAATTTGTTAATTGTGTGTTCATTTATTCATTTTTAGTATGTAAATATGCTTGTGTGTATGTACTCATGTGTATGATTTATGCCTTAAGCATATTCATGTGTATGGGCATGACTTAAGTGAATTCATGTGGTATGCTTTATAAAATATGTGCTACATGTATGCTTCATGACTTAATCAAACTTATGTGTACGCTTTATGGGCTACGTGTGTTCACACATGTAATTCATCATTTAAGTGAATTCAAAATTTATGTGCTACATTGTATTCATGTGTATTTGATGCTCTCAACCAAGAAAATCTGATGTAGAGCCCTCTACTATCCCCTCATGGAACTCAACTCAACTTGAGGATTCTAAAAGCATCTTGGAATCTACTCAAGGAGTTAGTCTCAACTCAAGGGTCAAATAGAGTGCTACCTAGTGCACCTAGTGCCTCCACCATACCAAAACTCCAACTAGACCTCTCACCTTGATCCCAACACCATAGATCATCTTAACATGGTCTATTTACCATGTTACAACTTCCCATTCACTCCAATCACCTCAACTTAAACCATTTCTCTTATATATCCTTTCTAGGCCTGTCTAGTAGCCCTACAAACACTGAAATTAGAAAATTACTCTCGAACTCTCCAAACAAATTGACAAGGTATTTACATTTTCTAATACCCTTTTCAGAGTTACTAAATTCATCTCAATCTCATTCCTTCATCATTTGACTGGTGAAGACTTTCTCCACCCTCTAGCTCTCCATCTAGGCCTAATTAGACCTTGCTCAAAGAATAAACTCCTATCCCCGCTTATCTCCAAGACTCAAAGACTTGAAACAGTCTTCCTAGACCTTCCAAGACACAAGATTTTCAAACTTCGAAAGTCCCACCATTCATCAAGCTCCCAAATCAATAAACCCTTGTTTCTAGGGTCAATAGCCTAGGGTTTTAGGGAAACTACCCTTACCTGCAACTCTCAAGCCCTGTAAAGGTCCTAAACCCTTCCAATACATCCCTATAGATATCTTCAATCATCATATGCCCTCTCCCTTCATCGGGTATTCCACAACTAATACTGGTGCTTTCAAATGCACCCTTTCGCTATGTGTTTACCATGCCTATCTTTGCCTCTTCTCCCCTTCTTCCACTTTCCCTGCATTCAACAACTAATATACAAGGAAATATACATGTTTAGACCTCTCCCACCAAGCTAAAATCACCACATGGGTGGGAGGGTTACTACATAAGGCTGGCTACAAACTTAGATGCTGATTGTTCCTACAATGCCAGTCTTGTCCTCGACATTAGTAAAATCTAATATCTTAATGATATTCCAAACAATGAAATAGTTATATAAACTTGTAAAATAACACAAGACACCACTCCTATATCAAAGCCAAGCCAAGATCACATTAGATTTATTCTAATCAATTCACTGTTGCTTGAAGTATTCCATGGGACAGAGAACTATAGAAATGTAGAGAACTTTATTTTCATTGATTGATTCGATTACAAACTTCAACCATTACTATTCCCTAGAGTTTACTCTCCCAACCGGAGATAATGGTGTAGTCCATTCGGTGTCGGGATGAACGGTTTGGAAGAAATTTAGTGGTGCAACTTTCAACTGACCCTCACTGCAAGTTTTGGCATCAAGCGAGACTAGCATGCCAAATTCAAACAAATTTGAAACTCCCAAAATAGAGAGAGGTTATTGTAGGCCTCAGAAACATGGTCCTGTAGAATCTCACAGATTGTTGATACCTCTCACGGGGTCTGAAATACGAGCCTCAAAATTTTTATGCCCAATCATGCTTAGTGCACCTTGGGGACACTTTGGTCTGGCATGATCCGGAATGTTCTAGTGACTCAGTGGTTGAAATGGGGTTGTCCCTAGAATTTTACACTTTACTCTCTCCCCTTCCCCTTCTCTCTCTCCTACTCTCTCCCTCTCTCTCTCTCCCCCCTACCCCTTCCCTTTCCCTTCTCTCTCTCTCTCTCTCTCTCTCTCCTACTCTCTCCCTTCTCTCTCTCTTTCTCCCTCCCTCCCTCCTACTCTCTCCCCTTCCCCTTCTCTCTCTCTCCATCTCTCTCTCTCTCTCCTACTCTCTCCTCTCTCTCTCTCTCTCTTCCTCCCTCCCTCTCCCCCTTAGGTATAATATTGAACATATAATATAAATATTTAATAAGTTAATATAATACTATTATACAATACATAAATAAATAATAATAATAATATAATACATATTAATATAAAAATTTATATTATAATATTAATGCTACACTATTAATATTTAATATTAATATTTTAAAAAAATTGTAATATATATTTTAAAATTGAAAAAAATACTTAACTCAATTAATATTAACATAAAAAAAATACAATTTAATATGAAACTTCAAATTGAGAAAACTAGTGTAATTGAAATTTTGAATTAGGCAGGAGGTTTCAAATATCTGATTTTATCGGATATCCGATTAGGCTTGGTATTTGCTTCAGCAATACCAACCATGGATGGTCAACCCTTTAGGCATGTTTAGGAGATTATTTTTGATATCGAGACTTCAACCATGTAGCTGAGGACTATTTTTCACCCGAAATTGATGAAACAAAAAGGGTTTCTTAAAGACATTATCAGCTTTCCATTAATATAGTTGCTATCAAATTTCGAGTTCAGTAAATAATTATTACTTATTTTTCAATTGAGTTATCTTTAAAGTTGTAATTGACATACTGATTGAAAAACAACTATAACTTTCAAACCGTTTAACCTTTTTGAAATTCGAAACATGTGTCACATTCTATGCTTCGGGTACTATAAGAAAAAAAAAGTTTTCAATTTTGTAAAGTTTAGAATTAGTTAAGGTGGTTAGACATGAGAGTTTTTTTATTCTGAAAAATTTGTAGCAGAAAATTCATAATTAATTATTTATTTAGCAAAAAATTATAAAAAAAAATACGTCACATCTATGAATGAGTCTACTACTTATATCTAGAATCTTGGGAAAATATATCATCATTTGATTATGATTAAGGTGATCAGACATACATGTCCTTTTTATCTTTTCTCTAAAATTTCCGTACTACTGCATTGAAATCTAAAATTTGAACAATTAGATAAAATAAAATTTAGACAAGGGCTAGTAGTTTAGAAACTACATTCAATTTCCTACAGATTCTATTCTTACAACTTTTTCACATAAGGTCCATAAGATGTTCAACTTTTTATGTCAAGTTGACTAACCCTGATTTTCTAATTTTTCATTGCCACTTAAGGCCATAGTTTGGTATACCATGATCTTGCACATACCCTGCAACTAAATGCATATTAATTTTAACTAAAAGAATATTATTTTAATACACTTTATTTTTTAATTTAATTATGCTCAAGTTTGAATTTAATAAATATTTAAATCTTTAACTCCATCATTTGACTTTTAATTAAGTCTTCTAATTAATTATTATATTTAATTAGATCTCCTTAATTAAATACCTTCACATTAATTTTCTATATTTAAATATTTAAACCACATAATTAATCTTAATAAATTAGTTAATTATTTCTCAATAATCATACCAACTAGCCAAAGTCCAACTAAACTTAATAAAACAATAATCATGCTCAAGGGAAAAGCTTATGGACTGACATCATCTAGATGAATTCAGAAAGGGTAAAAATATCAGAAACTTGGCCACTATTTTAAGACAATAAAATGGATTAGGCTGGGATTTGGATATGAATATTATCTCCACTCTCATACCATTGAGACTTTGCGAGAAGGCACACTCATCCTAACAATTCAGGTAATTCGATGCTAGGTACTTGCAAACCTACATAAAAGAAAATCATATATATATATATATATATATATATATATGTATGTATGTATGTATGTATGTATGTATACATATCTATATATATATGTGTATATATACATATATATATATACATATGTATACATACATATAGATATATATATACATATATACATATGTATATATATATATATACATATGTATATATATATACACACACATATATATACACATATGTATACATACATACATATATATAAATATATATATATATATATATATATATATATATATGTATGTATGTATGTATGTATGTATGTATGTATGTATGTATGTATACATATGTGTATGTATACATATATATATACACACACACACACACACACACATATAAATATATATAACAAGCAATGGTAAGGATCGAGACATCATATGGATCCCACAAACAGGTAACTACTACATCCTCCTTCAACCATATCAAACATGTCAAACATAAAGATAAAACATACATTACAACCATACACATACAAGTATGGAGAAAGTAAAATCATAACTATAAATAACATTTTAAACATATATAATCATCATCAAAGTAACTAACATCATCTAATTATAACATATGATATCTATAACTATCCAATATCAAATCTGTTGGCAAGTTGACTATACTGTTGTATATGACTAGATATAGTGTTGTCATTATGGCAACAAAGTCATATAGTGTTTTGGAATCAGTGCACATTATCATAAGGTCAGAATATGGCTAAGTATAGAACACTGGATAGTTAGCAGAGCACCAGTAGATTAGAGCATCAACGCATGTGCGTATGACCAGGTTATGGTATGCGCCCTTGAAGTTAAGCTTGTAAGTATGTATTCATGCTAAGTCTAAGAGCGCATGATCAAATTGTTACAAGCTAGGGTTGTCGTTGCACCAAAAGATCGACCTGTTAATGTCTGATACAACCACTGTTGGAAATATTTAGGAATTAACCGAGTTACTGAGAGGGGAGGGGTGAATCAGTAACTCCAAATTTTCTTACAATTTTAACATGAAATTTACCTTTTAACCTTTGCATACAGAAAGCATGAAACTTAAAAGCATTCACAATAATGACACATAGATTTGGTTACCCAGAAACCTTCCAAAAGAAAGTAAAACTGGGGTGGGGATGAAACCCACAAAGCTTTAATACTGCAGAATAAAGTTGGCCGGTTAAGGCTTACAATTTGATCACTTCTGATGATCTGCCCTGTTAGGAGCAATAAGGATTGCTAAATCCACCCTGTTAAAGGATTTACAAACATACAGTGAAGTATGCACTCGGTAAAGAGATTTTTACAAAGACTGTTAAGTCTACCCGGTTAAAGGATTTAGTACTGATTCACCTGTTAGAATGAAATAGTAGATCTCTGCTTTGCAACTGGATTGCTGATTGAGATTCTCTGATGTACTGATCACCTTCTGTGATGAATTTGTCTTTGTTGTACCTTATACTTCTGAAGCCTTCTGCAATTCGCTTATTTCTGCCTTTCTTTTTCTTTCACATATATTCTCCTTCATACATTTCATCTTTTTTTACAACATTGCTTATATACAGGTCTTAAACAATTAATTACAATTAAAATTACACAGTCGGCTTGACAAATAAACATGAGTGCTGCTAAGTTGGCCCAAGTATAGTTACTCGGTTCCTTCAAACTGACTCGGTGACTTTCTGATACTTGGCGTCCACTGCATTACTCGACATCGTCATGCACTCGGTAAAAGTGAAGGCACGGTTCATACTGATCACTCGGTAGGTTTTGAACTCGGTAAGTACTGGTGACTCGGTAGACAAGATGTTACTCGGTTTACATTGTCCTGATCGGTTTGTACTAACTTGCTCGGTTTCCACTGTCTGCTTGGTTTGCACTGTCTGCTCGGTTTGCACTGTCTACTCGGTTTCCACTGTCTGCTCGGTTTGCACTGTCTGCTCGGTTTATATCCAGAATGCAAATAAGTGTTGTCACTAGTGGCAATTCTGCTTAATGCCAACAATCTCCCCCTTTGGCATTAGTGACAAAAACACTTATTGGCCAAAATTTATATACACGAATCATGCTGAGTTTTATTTTGATTTTTCAAAATTTGTCTTTGTTATAGGGCTTTATACATTGTCTCCCCCTTTCAATGTGCTAACTGTTCCTTATACAAATCTATAACTGTATACATATCTCTCCTTCTATACATATCTCCCCCTTTTTGACGATAATGCCAAAGGTGCATATACAAGTTATTTACAGAGAGAATCCAAAATTTGATAAGAAATCAGAATGTACCTTCATTATTAGTGCCAGGGTTCTGTCCCAACTTTCTTGCAGGATCTTACATGTTTGTATAGCAATTTGGACTTCTGCAGAGAGTTCAATCATGTGATCTGCTATAGAGAACTAATTGTCATGAATCAATGTTCTGGAATGTTCAATGTGCTTATACATTGTATTCATGATGGGAAGGATCATGTGTTGGATGTCTAGCAGTGTGGACTGGATCCTTGAGTCTTCTTTCAGTAGATCAGACTGCATATTAGATAGGTGTGAAATTTTCATGTGATGAGCAGAGCTTGAACTTGGTTCAAGTTGCAGCTTCTGTATGCTAATCTTCATATCCTCATCCATTTTATTCATTTTATCTTTAACATCCTTTGTGAACTCGGCAAAATTGCATAGTCTGGCCAAAAGAGAGGTAGCATTCGAATAGATAGATTCTATGTTAGACAA
The DNA here is from genome assembly GCA_027943335.1 of Chamaecyparis obtusa. Classification (NCBI taxonomy): domain Eukaryota; kingdom Viridiplantae; phylum Streptophyta; class Pinopsida; order Cupressales; family Cupressaceae; genus Chamaecyparis; species Chamaecyparis obtusa. The sequence continues at coordinate 2,038,635 of BSBK01001162.1, read as the reverse complement.
AACTGAAGACAATTCCACTTGGTTAATAGCTATGTGCTGAGCAATGTGCTCAAGCACTTTATTGTTGAATCTCTTCTCGGCTCTTTCAACTAACTTTTCTGTCCCGGATGAGTCCTCATTGTATTTCTCAACTGCTTCTGCTAATTGTAACAAAACATGCTGGGAGGAGTCTACTTTAATGCCTAATGCATCAGACAAAATGTCCTTAGCATCCTTGATGATTTGATACTCCTTGTCTCTCTCCTCTTTAAGCTTCTTTTGTTTTTCTTTCCTTTGGAGGATCTCACCTATATTCTGCATTTGGTCCGCTGAGAGATTTGCAAAATCTAATGTAGGAATCTCTATCTCTTCATCTAGGTCTATATCCTCAACTACATTTTTACCCAAAAATTTTATACTCGGTAGAGCTTTAGGCTTATCTGTACTTAATGCTTTTGTAGTAGTGACAGTAGATAAAGTAGGGCTGGCTATTGATACTGGTATACTTTCTACTGGAGAACTTAAAATATTTACACTTGAAGATTCAAAAGCTGGAAAACTTACTGCTGGAAAACTTGATGGTACAGGAGACTGCAGCTTGGTAGAAGAAATGGTGGCTACCTCTGATGTTGCTAGAGATGATTGGACAAATGTGGAAGTTGTCACAACCATGCTTGAAGGTGTCTCTGGGCTGGATGTAGAGACTTTCACTAGAGAGGTAGGAAGGGATGCAATGACTTCTGCTGCTATCCTTACAGTATCATCTACCTCAGTGTCTTCTTCTTGTTCATCACTGTCATCTTCAATATCTTTTATTATTACAATTTCAATGCTCGGTTGGTGAAGGTGGTATATGTTCTTCCATGTGGCTTTTGTAGCCTTCACAACCGATTCAATATTGTTGATCAAAATCAAACAAGTATTGAACTTCAATGTCATCTTATTTTCATTTTCTTTTAATGCCTTCTTTACTTCATCATTATTCAAGCTCGGCATCAACTGTCTCAGGTTTTGATCAAATATGTCTATCACAGTTTGCCTTGCATTGCTCCATCTCATTTTTATTGGATTCAATAGAACTGCTGGAACCTGTGGGGTAATTTCTTCAGGAGAGTATTTCCACTGTCCCATCTTCTCAACAACAGCATCTTCTATTTCCTTCTGTTCTGCTTCTGATCTGGTTTCATATCTCAAGGATTTTATGTTACTTACTCCAGATCCTGATCCATCTCTAAAGAGTTTGAGCTTGTCTTGAAGGCTTAGAGGAGGCCTTTTGAATACTATGTCTTTATCTTCCTTTTCTGCCTTGTCTGCCTTGCCTCTTGTATTTCTCCTTGTAAACACAGCAGTGGGAGGCACAGGTGCCTTAGTGATGAAAACTTTTTCTTTCTTCTTTGCAGGTTCTGGTTCCTTTGTTTTCTCATCCTTTTCCTCTTTTTTTCATCTATTTCTTCTTTGTCCTCGGTTATCATTTTCATTTTGGCTATCCTCTTCTTTCCTTTGTTTACCACCTGTGGAAGCTTTATGCTTAGTTCAATTCTCACCTTAGCTTCATCATATGTTCCAAAATATGGAGCTTTGGGATTGACAGGCTGATTTAGAAGAGCTTCAATGATATTCTTGGTTTCATCAATATTTACCTCATAAGGAAGAGGTTTTACATATATAGTTCTTGGTTTAACTGCTTGAATATACACATTATCACAATCTACCATAAAACAGATGTCATCTTTGTAATCTTCCACCAACTTCTGTGGAATCCGGAGTCTGTCATTCATTTTCTCTTTGAAAGACTCAAAATAATTATCCATGATGCTTTCAAAGTTTTCACCCATTTCTGCGATGTATTCATTTATTTCATAGAGTACTGGCACATCTTTTCTCCATACAACTTTTCCTTTAGAAGGGAAGAATTTCTGAACATAGAAGAATAAACAGACCAACAAGGATCCAAACTTACATGGATTGTTTTTGGAAGTTTTGATGCTTTCCATGTTCTTGTTAAACTGTTTCAACAATAAGTCTGCTAGGTCAAATGTTAAGTTGTTTTTGACCACTTTGTATGCTAGGTCAATAGCTTCACAGGAGACACTGTTCTGTCGACTAGAACTGTAAATCTTGTGGGCAATGATATGTGTACCAAACTTTAGTTCAGCATCGGTAATGCTGCTAACTTTCATGCCTCTACCATCCCACTCAGCTAGGGTTTTCTTCTCTAGTTCCGTCCGACCTAGGGTTTTGGTAGTTTTAGCTTTGTTCAACATGGGAAGACCGGTGACTTGTTGAATCATTTTCTTTGTGATCTCAATAGGTTTCTCAAGCCAAATCTTGCCATCGTGTACTCAGCTGAGAATGTACCTAACCCATTTATCTCAAAAGTTTCGAGGAAGATGTGCGATGTGAACTAAACCCTTATCTTCCAGATGTTTGTGCTCGGGTTTCAAAATACCATCCACACATAGTTCCTCACGCACAATGTCTAGTTCTAGGTTTCCCATTTCATGAATTGAACAGTTAAAATGATTGCGGATATCATTAATAAGCAGTACCTTAGGAGGAATCTGAGATTGAGCTCCGTTCGGATCTAGGGCTGCTGCAATTGCGGGCACGATCTTAAAATCTGGTGCTTTCCACTCCCCTTGGACTAACATATCAGATCCTTTCTTCGCTGAAGTGCTGGATGATGCCATGGTAGCTCACAGAAAATTCCTTTCGCAAAAGTATTGAATCGCCGGGTTGCCCTTGAAATTTTCTGCTCTCAAAGTGCTAAAGATTCGTGGTGAAGAATGAGTTCGATTACTTGCTTTTTGTTTACAATTCTGTCATTAATGCTCATTTCAAATTAGGGTAGGAATTCTGACAGACTGTCACCCACTAAGAATTAATTTCTCGGAAAAGACTTCGCAGCTCGGTGAACTCGAGAATTCATACTGCTCCGACCTCGCTCGGTAAAGACAGGTACCGACCTTGCTCGGTGAAGACTATACCGACCTTGCTCGGTGAAGACTATACCGACCTTGCTTGGTGAAGACTATACCAGCCTCCCTGTGATCTCACTGCATCTTCCATGCTGATTTAGACTTTTCTTTTAATTTCGGTTCTGGAACTGCTTGAGATTGATCTATGAGAATACAGTTCCAGTGCTTCCTTGGAAATTTAGTTTGAGTTGGTAGAGCCATCCATTCCATTACTTGGACTGGATTGCTCGGTAGCTTTAGGAATCCATTTTTGTCTCATCTGTTTCCTGACCTTAGTTGCTTCATTCTTCTTTCCTTCTTCAATTTCACTAGCATTCATGCAGTTTCTGGCTATGTGACCGAGTTTAGTGCATTTGAAACATCTTATGGTAGTATCTCTTTTCCTTAGATGATGTTTTATGCAATTCATGCCAATGTGTCCATATTCTCCATAGTAATGACATCTACACCAGGTGTTGTAGTCCCATCCAAACATTGCTTTCACAATTTGTTCTGCTGGATTAAATGTCTTGGATCTGCACTCGGATGCCTTGTGACCTTGTTTGTTGCACTTGTGACAATTACCTCTGAATCTAGGTTTTTCCCTGCATTCATTTGCTTTGTGACCGGGTTGATTGCAGCTATAACATTTTCCATTGAATTCTGCTTTTTCATTGTTCCAACATTTATTTGAAGTATGTCCTATTTTACCACAATGATTACAAGTAGGTTTTTGATTTCTTTGAGTACCTTGCTTAGAGGATTCACCTTCTTCTTTGTATCCAAGTCCTGCTTTTCCTTTTTGCCTATGAAGATTTCGTTCATACAGCTGATTCAAGTCTTCTTGACTTTTCAGCATTCCTTCATTGATTTGTTTTTCAGCATTTAGGTCATCCATCAATCTTAGATTGGTTTCCTTTTCAGATCTTAGTTCTTCTCTTGTGTTTTCTATTTCTGATCTTAGATTTAGAATTTTTTCATTTGTATGAGAGATCTGATCAATTAGATTTTCTAGCTGAAGGGTTTTGTTTTGGACTTCAATGTTTCTTCCATCTAATTCATCTTTCAACTTGTTTCTTTGTTCCAAGATCTCACAGAATCTTGTAGAGTGTAGTTCTTGTTCTCTTTTCAATTTTCTCACTTCTTCCTGCAGAGACCCATTCTTTTCTAGGAGTTCTTTGATAGCATTGTTTGCTTCATCTGAGTTATTTGAGGGAAGAAGATCTTCAATCTTTTCTTCAATGTAATTCTGATCATTCATCTGATTTGCAAGTTCCTTCCTTCTCCTTAGGGATTGGGAAAGATGTTCTTTTGTTTCTTTGAGTTTAGCTATGGCCATTTCCAGATCTAGCTTTTCATTTTCAATCACCTTGTTCAGTTTGAATACCTCCATTGTCCTGGATCTTTGCTCAAGCTAGTTAAGCTTTGTCTTGAGAACCAATGCAGCTCTGATACCAATTGTTGGAAATATTCAGGAATTAACCGAGTTACTGAGAGGGGAGGGGTGAATCAGTAACTCCAAATTTTCTTACAATTTTAACATGAAATTTACCTTTTAACCTTTGCATACAGAAAGCATGAAACTTAAAAGCATTCACAATAATGACACATAGATTTGGTTACCCAGAAACCTTCCAAAAGAAAGTAAAACTGGGGTGGGGATGAAACCCACAAAGCTTTAATACTGCAGAATAAAGTTGGCCGGTTAAGGCTTACAATTTGATCACTTCTGATGATCTGCCTTGTTAGGAGCAATAAGGATTGCTAAATCCACCCTGTTAAAGGATTTGCAAACATACAGTGAAGTATGCACTCGGTAAAGAGATTTTTTCAAAGACTGTTAAGTCTACCTGGTTAAAGGATTTAGTACTGATTCACCTGTTAGAATGAAATAGTAGATCTCTGCTTTGCAACTGGATTGCTGATTGAGATTCTCTGATGTACTGATCACCTTCTGTGATGAATTTGTCTTTGCTGTACCTTATACTTCTGAAGCCTTCTGCAATTCGCTTATTTCTGCCTTTCTTTTTCTTTCACATATATTCTCCTTCATACATTTCATCTTTTTTTACAACATTGCTTATATACAGGTCTTAAACAATTAATTACAATTACAATTACACAGTCGGCTTGACAAATAAACATGAGTGCTGCTAAGTCAGCCCAAGTATAGTTACTCGGTTCCTTCAAACTGACTCGGTGACTTTCTGATACTCGGCGTCCACTGCATTACTCGGCATCGTCATGCACTCGATAAAAGTGAAGGCACGGTTCATACTGATCACTCGGTAGGTTTTGAACTCGATAAGTACTGGTGACTCGGTAGACAAGATGTTACTCGGTTTACATTGTCCTGATCGGTTTGTACTAACTTGCTCGGTTTCCACTGTCTGCTCGGTTTGCACTGTCTGCTCGGTTTGCACTGTCTGCTCGGTTTATATCCAGAATGCAAATAAGTGTTGTCACTAGTGGCGATTCTGCTTAATGCCAACACCACTAGACTTATAGAAGACACAAGAGGCTGTTAAACCATGTCATGAATCCCAAGAGAAGTGTTGACCATTTTTCCAAAAATCTCCCCCTCAGCATTACTCGAGGGGATTTGAACCTATGACCAAGCTCTGATACCACTTGTTACAAGCTAGGGTTGTCATTGTACCAAAAGATCGACTTGTTAATGCTCGATACAACCACTAGACTTATAAAAGACACATGAGGCTGTTAAACCATGTCATGAATCCCAAGGGAAGTGTTGACCATTTTTCCAATATAGATGAGACAATATGATGAAGATACAGATAGTTGAAGAGGTACAGCCAATGAACGTGAGAACATAACAGAGTATGCAACCGACTAATACTATTTTGATTAGTGGTTATAATAATGTTTTATAAAGGCTATGAGCCTATTGTAATTAGGTTGTAGACATGTAATAATCTTTGTTTGTAAACATGCTTGAGCCAATTCACTAGGAAGCATTGTATGTAATCGGTTATAGGCCGACCTAGTTAATTGTTTTGGTAGCGCATATACATATTAGATGCGCCTTTGTAATAAAGCATGGAAGTTGATATAGAGTTAAGATAAGAAGAACATAAGTATGTGAAGAGAAGTTAGAATGTATTAGAGCTTTGCAAGAGGTCAAAGCATCAGCATATCAAAGGAACCGATCTGACAAGCAGTGTCACAACACTAGTTCATCCAACAGATATAGTGTATATCTTAGATCAGAAGGTTGTAGCCTTCACCACTTGAGCAGTGAGCTCTAGGATAGTGTGTCTCCACTCCTAACAGGGTCCAACCCTTGACAAGGTCACTGTACTAAAAGCATTGTAATGAACAACTCCTAACAAGGTTGCAGATCTTCTAACAAGGATCATAAGACACTAGTGTAGTTCTTAGTGGGTGTCAATTCCCACTAGGGTTTTTACCTATTTGGGTTTCCTTGTAACCATATTGGTGTTATGTGTTGTTTTTATGTATCTTATTTATGTTGATTTTTATTTCAGTACTTAAGCATTCAAATTAAGTTTCAAGAGTTAAGAAAAAGTAATTATATATTGAATACTGATTCACCCCCCCCCCCCCCCTTTAGTGTTCCCATTCCTAACAATTGGTATCAGAGCTCTGGTCCTCTGAAGAGAAGTTTAACCACTTGAGGAGATCAATGGGTTCGGAAGGAGAAAACAATCTGAAGAAGAATCTTATGGCATCTCTTGAAGACCTTGACAAATTTGAGAAAGAAGTTGAAGAACTAAAATTAAAAGTTAGTGGCGCACAAGTATTCATCAAGAAGCTAAGAAAAGATTTGAAAGATTGTTCAAATAGTGATCTAGGGAAAATGGTCAAAAAGCTAAATAAAGAGAACACATCTCTGAAAGATCAGATTGAAGAACTGGATGATAAGCTAACTAACAATCAAGAAGTTTATGATGAACAGATCAAAGAGAACCTTCAACTGAATGAAGAATTGAGGCAAGAAAATATGGAAATCCTGGAGCTAAGAAATAGCAAAGAAAAATTATAATTTGAATTGATTGAAGCAAAGAATCACATAGATAAATTACACACAAGAAAGGATATGATAGAATCTCAATTATATGCTCGAAAGCTTAAAGGAGATACCAGTGACATTGGATTCAATGAAGAACAAAATCAGATTGATAACATGCGAGCTAGGATGAAAGTGTAATACCCCAAAAATGGGCTATAAGTTCATTAATCTCCTACATCGACAAATTGAACAAAATCGACATCAAAGTCCTAACCTAAGGCACATCTAACATCATCGAATCATAATTGATTATCTTAAATTCTGCATCGGGGAATATTCCTAGTAATATTCCTAATTATCTTAATTATCTTTAATTTAATGATTATTTGGCAATAAATCACATTTATCCTAAGTTTGATTAATTGAATATTTTTATATTTAATTAATTAGATTTAATATTTGCCACTTAATTGTGTAATTAAATTTAATTCTATCTATTATTAATTGTATTATTTAATTTTGACAATAAATCAAAATTCCTATCTTTAATTGATTAAATTCTTATTTAATTAATTAAAGCATGTTGTCATTATTTAATAATATAATTTTTAATAAAAGTTTGGTAAAATAGTTAATTAACCCATAAATTAATTATTTTATTTCAAAAATCAGTTGAGTTGAGGATAAATCACTTTATTTATTTATTTAATTCTTAATTATTATGCATATTCAAAAGAAACAGTTAAACTCCAAATTAGAAAATCAATGCAAGTTATTGACTTTTTGGAACTCAACATCCTTTTGGAGTTCAAAAAGCTGATCTAAACTCTAATTTGAGTTAAAAAGCTGTTTTTGCATGTTTTTGCATGATTTTGAGAATTAACTATCTTTCATGATTAGATAACTCAAAAATCAAGCTGAGTTTATTTGAGTGATTTATGGCTTTTATCCATGCACCTCCAAAGCCCTGGATTTCTATAAATTAAAGGCTTCAGCTCTTCACAAATCATCTCATATTTTGCACAATCACGCTGGAGAATTGGAATTGAAGAATCAAAGCTCTTGCGAATCGACATCTTTGTGAGATCAATCTTATTTTTGCATTCATATTTCATATCATTGTTAGATTAGCATAGCATATCAGTTTTCAATAGTATTCATATCATATCAGTTTTCATTCTTTATTGCATAGAAAATATCAAAAAAATAGCTTAATTACATTCAATTTCATATCCATCTTTTGCATTCAAATCCTTCATTTAGGTGTCGTCTAGGTCACTGATCTCGATAATAATCTGAGAACATTAATCTCGCACCTATTAGAAGGCAGTAAATCGCTTGGTTAGATAGCTTTCAATTTTGCATGATTTGATTATAGCTAACCTCTAATATTTTACTAAGTGTTGTGTCTACAGAATCAGGTACAATTTTCACACACACATTTCTGGCGCCCATCGTGGGGCCCTGAAATAGGTTTCCAATTCAATTCTTTCAATTTCTATCTTTTTATCCTCGGGATCTGTGCAAAACTACAATTTTTAATTTTGTCCGTACATCTGTCGTATGAGTTTCTGACAAATGTCATATGGGAGCATACCCACTATCATATGATACTCTACCCACTGTCGTACGATAGTCTATCGGATCGCGACTCATTTCATTTCATACCCACTGCCATTTGAGAGATAATCTTTTGTATGGTAGCATACCCAGTATCGTACGAGTTTCTGGACTGTCGTCTGAGAGAATACCCACTGTCGTACGAGTTTTCATACCAATTTTTGACTGTCATTTCATTTTTCAGAGCAGAGTATCAGATTTGATTTTTATATTTCGGCTAACTGCTAATTTTGACAATTGAAATTCTCTATTTTGATTGCTCTCTGCTGGTTTTGATTGGGAAAAGCGCAAGAATTGCTAAAAATCAGGTAAAATCTACTAAGCGCGTTGCGAGGATCACCAAGTATTCTCCTTCATCTAATAACATTTTGATTTGGGCTTAAAATAAATCTCTTATGTGTCTAGCTTGTGTGCGTCTTCTCATGCTTTTATTCTACACACTTGCATAATTTGATACTAGGTTGTGATCCCTTAAGGATTCATTAAGTAGTCTTAAGATACTTGTGATTGATCTTGATTGCTATCTTGGGTTATTGGACTCGCTAATCTGCCGGCCCCTCATTTCCGCCCCATGGTTGCAATCTCAGCACCATAAAGGGGAGGGGTCAACAGGATAGAAGCGTTAAATGTTCCACTTGGCAACCCTTTTGTGCTTTTAGGAACTCACTTGTTTTCTAAGTTGGGGGCTCATTTTTAGCTTGTGTGAGGTGTTAAGTGTTCCACCTTGTGGACTCATCTCATATTTGCTTCAAGCGTTAAGTGTTCCTCTTTCTACTTTTTGGATGCTTTTGGTAGATTTACTTTCGGAACATACATCTGTGCTCACATAGTAATTAGGCCCTATGAACACTATTTGTGATTCTTGAGAGATTGGATTCCTAGCAAAATCTTTCTTGACGACGGAATCCTTGTAGGTAGGGAGGATACTTAGTGCGTTTCACATTCAACTTGGTTAGTGAGTCTTCTCTTATTGATCGACACATTCTCTCTCCGAAGAGGTTGATAGATCACGTAAGGTTGATATCACGAGCTTTGGTGAATCAAAATTGGTTAGTGTGTCTTCTCTTATTGATTGATACATTCTCTCCCTGGAGAGGTTGATAGATCACATGGAGTTGATATCACAGACCTTGGTGGAACAAAAAATTTGTCTTAGCATGTTGGATTAATCTGCTTGCTTTGTTTGGGTTAAAAGTGAAGAGGTGTCAAAACCTTGAATCTGGAGCCAAGTCCCCTTGTGGTATACTATTGTGAGTCATCTTTAGAGAGGGTTAACCGTAGCGGATAATCCCTTCACAGGGCAAACTGCGTTGACGGAACCTCAAGCGGTAATAGCCATTTTCGCCATGGTAGTGACAGCCGCTATATAAATGTCCTTGTGGAAGAAATCTCCATAGGTATGGTTCATTGTTGGGTTGTCAAATCTCCCTAGCAGCTCTTGAAGATTAAGTTCTTGAACTATGTCAAAACCCTGGTGCGCCGGGATTGGAGTTCACCCCTTTGAATCATAAAAGTTGCAGAGTCAAACCATTACTAAAAACCCTAGAGAGGCCAATTTTTCACTTTCAGGTATATATGCGTTATTGCAAAACTTTTCAGAACATACACAATTAGTACTCTCAGGGATTAGCACAATTTGGTCACTTGATTGTTCATGCGCAACGTTGCTTTTGCCCTTGTTCATTATTTTCAGACGTGCTTAGAATCACTTGCTTGCTGTTCTGCGTGCTTGTTTATCTACTTGGCTATTAAAAATGATCAAATCTGGTATAACCTTCAAAATTTGGACAGTACAATTTGCAAACAATCCAGAATTGAAAACCTTAAATTTTGCAAAAATTGACGTAAAGTTCTTTCTGGAGTCAAAAGTCATTTCAAGAAGTCAAAAGTCATATGACTTTTTGTCAAATGTCATTTCAGTATTGCCCATCTATCATATGATTAAGAACCCAGTGTCATACGAGTTTTCATGCCAGCAAATCCAAGGAAGTCAAAACCTATTAGCAACTATCGTATGAGTTTTGTCAACTGTCGTTTCATTGCTACCCAACTATCGTACGAGTTTAGCAACTGTCGTTTCATAGACTACCCAGTGTCGTATGAGTCTGCAGAGTGTCGTTTGGAAAAATTTGAGAGAGTTGTCAGAAATTGTCAAATTGCAAGATATCCAATATTTTCAGCCTAGTTCCAGAATCTGTCAAAAATATCATTGTGTCAAGAACAGAGCAATAGCTATTGAGAATCAGTACACATGTCTCAAAGAATTAGTACACAAGAGGAAGAAGCTCTAATCACCGCTATGATGAAGCAGCTGCAAGCTATGCAAGTCCAACTTGACAAACTTGAGAAAGAGAAGGAATCTAAAAAGTTCTCCATGGAATCTCTATACTCTTTTCCATTTGATAAAGACTTGTACATGTCATTATGCCCCCGAAAAAAAATTGAGCAATATGATACCTCTTCCACGGAGAGTGACACATCTAGCTTTGAAGAGTATGATGACTATGACGACAGACAATGTAATGATACCTATGACACCTCTGTTCCTAAGAGTCCTCCTCATCGTCCATTCCTGCTTACTACAAATGGGCCGTCACATTGGATAGATTAGGAGAGTGATCCATATGATTCTGATTATCAAAGAGACTTTGATGATTTCTATGCACAATACCTAGATGATCCATCTATTTCACTTGAGGAAGAGAAAGTTTACCACGCTGATTATAAACATGCATACTATAAGGATCTCTCCTCTAAGAACTCTCAGGCTGAAAATAAAGATTACACTCTCAAGCAAGATCATGTTAATGTTGGACCTTTGTCTTGTGATGGTTCCCTTCCATCCCCTACTTCCTCCAATACCCATACATTTCCTAAAGCTTTTGAGTGTTTCAAATCTTTCATAGAACCTTCATCTGACACAAGCCCTGATACTTTTCATGTGGTTCCCTATAGTTATCCCCCAGGGCTACCTCTTAAAGAAACTCAAGCTAACCTTCACTTGGCTGCAAAGACTTTCAATAATGATAAATCTAAAGACCTTAAGCCTTCATATGCTATAATCCCTACTTCAGCTAGTCCTCCACCATCTCTTCCAAAGTCATCCATACAATCCCAACATGCTTCCTTGTCCTTAGAAGTGGCTCCATGTCAAGAGGACTCTAAAAATGATGAAGAAAAGAACATAAAGAAAGATCAAGATCAAGAACCCTCCATTTCATCCACTCCTTTTCCTGATGTCTCTTATCCACTTCATGGTTCTTTTGATCCTGCACAACCTTTTTCATGCACTCCACCATGTCTCAAGTCTTCTCTTAAGCAAGATCAGGCTACTACTTACACTAATGAGCTTATTGACAATCAAAATAACCTTACTACACTTGCATTTTCCAAAGATGATACTTCCATTAAGGTTGTTAAAAATAGTGTTGTTACTTCCAATGTTAAGCCTATTGAAAATCAAAAGAAAAATTATGCACTTGTGCTATCCAAAGATCCTTGTCAAGATCAAAGTCTTCCATCTTCTTGTTCTACCACTCCATGTTCACTTCCACTTTCTACTCTTCCTAAGTCTTTGCAAGCTTTGAACAATCCTATCAAAGAAGGTTCTTATATTCAAGATGTCCACGATTCTATTGAAAATTCTAATCCTTACTCTAAAGATGCTGATATCCTTGGTTGTCATATAGATGCTGATGAACTTATTGATTATCCTTTTGCGTCTTCCACTTCCATCCTTGGACCTCTTCCACCACTACTAAGGGCTTCATGTCTGCCTTCCATCTTGGGTCCTTATGTCCTTTCACTTTCCCCTCCTAACTCTCCTAATTCACCATCCATCTTGGGTCCTTACATCCCTCCATCTCCCATCTTTCCTCAAGATCAACATAGATTCATACCCTTGAATCCTTTTTATCCACCCACCCATCTAAACCAGTCATATCCTCCTTCCACAAATCCCAAGTCTTTTGGAAGTAACTTGAATGTTCAATACAAGAAAAAGAAGCAATACAAGAATCCATCAAAAAAAGAAGATCACCATGTCTCCTCTAATAGACATGGAAACATAAAGTCAAAAGAGATATCTAAGAAAAAAACTACAAGACAAGTATGGGTTCCAAAATCCATCATTGAAGATATTCTCTCTAGATCATCAAAAGGAAATAAAAAGCCTACGGCTATATGGATTCCAAAGTCTCTCTTGAAAGAGTTTGGTGTTGAGCAAAAAGTGAAATTGACATTCAAGCTTCCAAAGGCTTCCACTACATCTCCTTCCAAAAATATTCTTCCATTTCATGCGCCCAAACCTCAACCTCTGCTATCCATTCACCATATTCCTTCATGTATTCCTTCATTCACGATTCCTCCATTATCTCACCACCCTTCAAGATATGTGTTGACGTTAAATTTGCCTTCCTTTCCATCTACCCTTTCACAATCCTTCCATGCATTATCCTTCTACCTCCTATCTTCCAACCTCACTCGCTTTGCATAAAACGTTATCCTCCATTTTTCTCTTTCATCTCCCTTTCCCTATCAGCATCTTTGAGCGTGTCATTTTGAATCCTTGGCATATCATGGTTTATCCTTTCAAAGAGCATTATCTAAAAAGCTTGCCTTCTTCCAAAAAGAGAAAACAAAAAAAAGAAATAAAAAATAAAATAAAATTGAAAATGTGCCTTGGTGAAAACCTGGAAATAGGCACCTTGGTAGCAAAAGTAAAGAAAAATAATTCGTCCTATGGTGAAAACCACTCCCTTGTGGCACCTTGGATAAGTACCATGATGAAAACCTGGCAATCAGGCATCATGCGTAGTTCTTCTACATATTTCATCCATTCCATCTTCTCTCTTTGATCTTGACAATGTTGATCTATACACGAACATTTGACTATTTTGTGAGCTATCTTACGATGATCTTGCTTTCATTCCTTCCATGTTTAGCCTTCATATCCATCTTCCTCCATTCATTTTTGCCTATCGCTATCCTTTTCCCCTTTGGTCTTGATCTAATAAAAAAAGAAAGAAAGAGTAAAACATAGTGCTATGAAGCCTCTTGACATGTCTACTCCTTTGGATTGCATCCTTTCCTGCTCTTGCATTATGATTTTGTGCTTACCCTATGCTAGCCTTTCATTGCTTGTCCAAATGTGCTTTACATGACAATTTTTCCCTAGCTTGGGTATTCTTGAGGAGTTTGCCCTTGAGGATTTCTTCCCTTCATTAGCTTTCATTCTCTTGTCTTCCATCTCTTCCACCAGCTTGCCAATCCCTCTTGGTCTCCACCTTGCTAGACATTGGGACTGCACGATATGATCTTACTTGGGAGTTTGCAATGGAAAAAGATGCTATCAAGTATACCAAGTATCAGAACTAGTATCAGAACAATTATCAGAATCAGTATCAGAACCAGTATCAGAATAACTATTAGAATTAGTATCAGAACCAGTATCAGAACAAGTATCAGAATGGGCCTACAGGACTAGTATCAGAACACCTACAGGGGCTACACCTTTCACTTTAGTTTATGGGTCTAAAGCGGTACTACCTATTGAGGTTGAAATCCCATCACTTAGAATCAAAATGCATGGACTTGTCACTGATGAAGACTACAGAGTGTCTAGGTTACAAGAACTGGAATTACTAGATGAGCGCAGGCAAGCAGCGTATGATCATCTCAAAGTGTATCAGAAAAGAATGTCTAGAGGCTACAACAAGAAAGTCAGACACAGAGAATTTCAAGTTGGTGATCTAGTCTTGAGAGAAAATCCAAAAAATCAATCCCATCAAGAACGCAAGGGGAAGTTCAAACCCAATTGGCTAGGTCCCTTTGTAATCACTGCTACTTTTGGCTCTGGTGCCTATCAACTGTCAACGACTGAAGGAGAACAGCTCCGAGAACCAATCAACGTTCTCCATCTGAAGAAATTCTACACCTAAGGCATTCAGTGCTTGGTAAATGTCCTGAAAAAGTCCTAAAAAAATGAACATCTTGGTGAAAACCTAGCAATAGGCACCTTGATGATTCACAAAAAAATCAAAAAAATATCAAAAATTAAAAAAAATTAAAAAAATGCAACATACAAAAAAAAAAGAAAAAAAAGTGCCTTGGTGAAAACCTGGAAACAGGCACCTCGGTAGCAAAAATAGAATCTCTACCAAGATGGTGAAAACCTAGCAAACGGGTGCCACTTGTTCCAAATGCTCCATCTATCAGCACAATCTTGGTCTTTCCCAGCTTTCAGTCTTGCTTTAGTTTGTACATATCTCCCAGTTTGTTTCTGCATATCCTGGTTTCAATAAGTCGGTTTGTACACCAATCAGCTCAAGCGTTTGTATCCTATCAATGTTCAAATTTGGGGGCAATCAATGTCATATCCTATGGCCTCCAATGTATCTTAGACATGTCATATCCACTTAGAGTCCTTTGAAGCTTCAAGTTGAGTCAGTCAGTCAGTCTCGTCTCCAGAAAAGATTTTGCATCTACAACAATGCAATCAAACATCAAACTCAAACTGAAAACAATCTGTGCTTTTCATGCTTTTATCTCCTTGTATGCTTACTGATTCGCATTGAGATTTTTGCATATTGTGTCCCTTCGAGCTCTTCGATGATGTCCTTTATAGGATTTAGAGAGTGATGACTGGGGGCATAATCTTTTCTTTATCTTCTGCTTGTATGTGAAAATCTAACATCTTTGGAACTTCTGGATTGAAATGGTGTCCGACTGTAAGAGCCTCTATCTCGAATTGGATGGCCATGTGTACCTCGACCATTGATACCCAGACAATTCAAGGACATTTGATCTAACTATTGTCTTTTTGAGTAAGTTCTTTCTCCTACTGTGGAACGTGATCTTGCCTAAGGATGTGAACGATAAAGGGTCACTACGGGTAATTCACATTGGATTTAGAATGATCTCTTGACTATTTGATGTGTTTGTAATGCAAAGCGTACTCAGGTCATCACGATGTTTATGTTTTGATGCTTGTACAAATTGCTATATCAAAATGGATATGATGTTCAGGACATCCTGGCGTTTTGTGCCTTGGTGCTTATATCTGATCTGACATTTCGAAAACAAATCAATATTTATATGTCCATGGTTGTATAACCAGTGGGTGTTGTATTGATTCTTGTGCATACAAATTGATATTCATATGTCTATGGTTTCATGGCTAGTGGGCATTGTATTGATTTATCCGGTTACCTAAAAGTTCAATGATGATAACAAATCGACATATGATCAGTGACTAGGTCCTAGGTCTTAGAGTGCATTTCATTATTGCATGTCTCATTGCATTTTACATATTTGTATGATCTCACAATGACTAAATGAACTTCAAGAGCTCAAATGATTCTTCAATCACATCTTCAAATCTAACAAGAGCTGAACCTAACTCGAAGGTCTCTTAACGGAATCGCAAGCAATAATCCTCCTGGGTCAACCATCTTTTTGACATAAGACTGAGTACTTGTCTTCATCAACCTGCAAAACATATCATGTGTATCATTGCATTTACATATCATATCATAAACATTTATTGCATTACATTTATATCCATTGCATAAACATACATATTTCCATAATCATTACATCTCCATAACATTCATACATATGAAAGAAATTATCGAATTGCATTGATCCATCCATACATTCTACACTACTCATAGCATTCACATCACATGATATCATCATACGTAACAAAAATGACAAGTACACATGATGTCACAACCAAAAATATCGATCTCATCTATATATCAAAAATCTCAAATAGTCAGGGGTGCACTACTGGCACAGGGTACAAATGAATAAGCTCCATAGAGCTATCAGACACAATGATGTATCAGTAAGAAAGTAACAAAAGATCAAGAGAAGTCAACTATCAGCATGCTCCTCTGCATCTGGTGGAGGAGGAGGAGGTGCATCTGGTATCACCTTCGCTCTCGGTGCCCTAGCTCCCTCTGATGCTGCCATATACTATGAATAGGTTGGCACTCTCTGTGCAGCAGGGACTACTGCATAGTACGCAGATACATAATATGAGGCCCGCGCTGTCTGATGAATCACCTCTGCCTGTAATCTCTATATCTCGGCACACTGCTCTGTACGCTGTCTATCTGCCTCTCGATGCCTCTCCTCTAATCTGGCCTGCTCTATCTTCAGGTCCCGGACCTGAACTGTAAGCCATCTGATAATCTCAGCCAAAGTAAGAGGAACCTCAGGCTCTGCATCAGCTACTGGCATATCTATGTCCTGTGCTGGCTGTGCTGGCTGATCTGCATGTGAAGGAATGCTCATCCTGTGTGCCTTACGGTGTCTAACCTTAGCACCCAAATCAAATGTGTCATCCACACTGGTCCCACCTGGAAACTACTCAGCTCCTAGAACATCATCTACAGATCCTACTCCACCTAGTGTGCCACTCTCACCTTGGCTCCGTCTTTGTGTGCCAGAAGATGTGCCCGCTGTAGATGTAGGAGGACGTGGAGGCCTCACATGTCCTGGTGCTCTCTGTAAAGGAGTTATAGCTCTCTGTCTCGGAGGAGTCGGCTGTACCACCTGTGGTCTCGGTCCTGCTCTCATAGGAGCCCCTGTAACATCCATCGCCTCCTCCATGGAGGGTATCAGCTCTGTCGGATCAGAAAATCAGTGTACCCGGTGATCAGCAAGCCATGCCACATATGCATCTATCACCCTGGCATCAACAACCTGTGGAAGGTAGTCCCAATCCCTACCAATAATCTGGCTATACTCCTCAGCACATACAGAATAACTCAGCCGTGGTGCCCATCTGAGTCCTATCTCACGCACAATGCGGGCATAAGCAGTATAATCCTGCGGGACATCCTGAATGCGTCCATACTGATGCCAGACTCTGGTAATCAAAAATCTCTCCAAGACAGTGGAGGTCCGTCCTATCAATATCCTGCTCTGAAAAATGAATGACAACTGCTCTCTTGCAGTAGGCCAGGCCTCTATCTGTACATATGGTCTCCAGATCACAAAGGTCATGTCATCCAAGCATCGGCGGAAATACTCGGTGTGACCCATGCGAACCTGAGTAACGTAGCCAGCATACGTATATATAATCGGCTCCTGAGGCTGTCGCTGACTCTGAAACACTGGTCTCAAAATTGGGATATGCTCCCAAGCCCATATCTGCAGTACCACCGCTCCTGAAGCAAATGTCTTGCAGTCCTGATACACGACCTCGTGCATCTCAAAATACAAGTGCGCCAACAGACACTGACCCCAGGCAAGCTCAGTCGGTGTAGCCATCAAGAGTGCTACCATAGGTGCCCATCCCATCAAGAAGCCATTCTGTTGACGACTAGGCATAATCAACTCTCCGATCATCCCCGCAATGATACACTCTAGATGATGTGTCTGACCATATCTCTGCACTAGTGTCTCCCAAGATATAGACCTAGTCAGCTGTGTCTCATCACCGAACAGTCATCTGAACGCATGCAGTCCCCTCGATCCTCCACTAACATACTCGGGATGTCGCGGAGCATGGAACAGAATGCGAAGAATCCTATAAACATCCTCAGGGGTCACAGTGATCTCCCTAGTCAGAAGGTGGAAAGTCTGGGTCTCAGAGTGAAACCTCTTAATCAGGGCAGTCAATAAACCATGATTTACCCTAATATCGGGTAAATGAATCAAGTACTCAAATCCACAGGCAGCGAGATGAACCCTCATCGGGTCTGGCAAGGCAACACATAATCTCTAGGTGGCCGGATACGAATGGCGAACATGTACGTCAGGATATGTAACCTAAATCATAATGCAACAGGGTGTTTTGTCAGAAATTCAGTTCGAAATAAGGCCAAAATATCAGAATGACATAGTTTTTGAAGTTTCAGAAGGTAGGGAAAAGTGTCCGCAATCAGGCAAAAAGATCAGAAAAGTTTTATTTTTGACCTAAAACTGAGTTTTTCACATGCTATTTTTCAAACGACATTCCAGACTGGCATGAAATGTCGTACGACATTCCACAACATACCAAACGACATTTCATAGTCGTACGACATTGCACTTGGATTCATACGAGTTTCAAGGGACCTGACGAAATGTCGTACGACACACGGGTCCCTATCATACGACACTTGGGCATGCACGAAATGACATTCTACATTCAAATGAAATGTCGTACGAGTCTGGATTGGGACTTGTACGAGTTTCTACAGATGCGAAAATTAAAAACTAAAAATGCGTATGGAAAAAATTAAAAATGCTATAGAACATCAAAAACATGCATTTTCAGGGGGGAACAGAGGTCCACCTACCGGATGTCCATACTGTCGAGGTCTGTCATGTCTCCGGCTACGCTCAAAATGGTGCGAACTCACAGGTACCTTTAGTTCTCGCTGGTCTGCCATTTTCTCGCTCAGAGGGCTCCACAGAATCTCTAAAGTCAAAGGGTTGAAATGAATTGAAAATGACCCTTCCGGCCTTTATATAGCTTTTGACCTAATTTTTAAAAGTGCTCCGTTTAATTTTTAAAAGTGCTCCGTTTTCCATGAAAATTGCACCCCTGGCTAATTTCGACATTCAGAATTCATTTTCAGGATCAAAATTGAAATCTGAGATCGTTTATTATGTCAAAATTGCAATTTAAAATTTTTGGACCCAGGACGGTCTACTACTTGCATAATCGACCTTCAATCATCACAAGGAATCTAGTATTCAACTCAACTGATTATCTAACATCAAACTATCGACATTTCAACTATGGTCACCTCATGGTTTAACCTAGTCAAATTCGGTCTCCAGGACCTCCAAACGATGCAGAATGCGATCTCGGACGTAAATAACCACTTTTCAAATCAATTAACATGCTTCTAAACTACAACGCTGACTTTTCTTGTCAAATTTCAATTTTAATCCCGAAGGGGGCATGGTATTGCACATCATTCAAAGTCTGTAAATCAAAATTCTATCGATCAAATCTATCAATATCTTTCATCAGTGATCAAGACAACAATCACGTCTAGTTGCTGATTCATCAAAAGTCCTCATCGCTTGGGGCAAATCTATCATCACTTGGGGCATATCAGATTCATCAAGATCCATATCAATCTGGTATTCTCCTAATCTTGTAAACTGTATTAGTTTTTGCAACCATCAGATCATAGTGTTCTTTCCTTGGTTCTTCAGCAACTGAAGGATTCGGATGTGATACCTGCTAGTTCTGCTAAGACAATCGAGTCTAGAACGGGTCACTCACTTCTTATCAATCCTAAGGTTCAGAATCAGGCATTTTGACATTTTTTTGCAATCATAGGTTCATTTGCTGCTACAGTGAACATTATCTTTGGTCATTCAAGACCTATTATCTCCATCTTAATTCAATATCATTCAACTCCTATCTCAATATCTCTCAATCGGTTTCTATCTTGAGATCGGTTTATCTTTTGAATGAGTTTCATATCTTTATCAAACACAGACTATCTTTGAACCACTGCGTTTCGCATAGTAATTCAAAGAGGGGCAAAATGTAATACCCCAAAAATGGGCTATAAGTTCATTAATCGCCTACATCGATAAATTGAACAAAATCGACATCAAAGTCCTAACCTAAGGCACATCTAACATCATCGAATCATAATTGATTATCTTAAATTCTGCATCGGGGAATATTCCTAGTAATATTCCTAATTATCTTAATTATCTTTAATTTAATGATTATTTGGCAATAAATCACATTTATCCTAAGTTTGATTAATTGAATATTTTTATATTTAATTAATTAGATTTAATATTTTCCACTTAATTGTGTAATTAAATTTAATTCTATCTATTATTAATTGTATTATTTAATTTTGACAATAAATCAAAATTCCTATCTTTAATTGATTAAATTCTTATTTAATTAATTAAAGCATGTTGTCATTATTTAATAATATAATTTTTAATAAAAGTTTGGTAAAATAGTTAATTAACCCATAAATTAATTATTTTATTTCAAAAATCAGTTGAGTTGAGGATAAATCACTTTATTTATTTATTTAATTCTTAATTATTATGCATATTCAAAAGAAACAGTTAAACTCCAAATTAGAAAATCAATGCAAGTTATTGACTTTTTGGAACTCAACATCCTTTTGGAGTTCAAAAAGCTGATCTAAACTCTAATTTGAGTTAAAAAGCTATTTTTGCATGTTTTTGCATGATTTTGAGAATTAACTATCTTTCATGATTAGATAACTCAAAAATCAAGCTGAGTTTATTTGAGTGATTTATGGCTTTTATCCATGCACCTCCAAAGCCCTGGATTTCTATAAATTAAAGGCTTCAGCTCTTCACAAATCATCTCATATTTTGCACAATCACGCTGGAGAATTGGAATTGAAGAATCAAAGCTCTTGCGAATCGACATCTTTGTGAGATCAATCTTATTTTTGCATTCATATTTCATATCATTGTTAGATTAGCATAGCATATCAGTTTTCAATAGTATTCATATCATATCAGTTTTCATTCTTTATTGCATAGAAAATATCAAAAAAATAGCTTAATTACATTCAATTTCATATCCATCTTTTGCATTCAAATCCTTCATTTAGGTGTCGTCTAGGTCACTGATCTCGATAATAATCTGAGAACATTAATCTCGCACCTATTAGAAGGGAGTAAATCGCTTGGTTAGATAGCTTTCAATTTTGCACGATTTGATTATAGCTAACCTCTAATGTTTTATTGAGTGTTGTGTCTACAGAATCAGGTACAATTTTCACACACACATAAAGCACTAGAAGACACCACAGATGCTAAGAAGACTGAAAATCAGACTAAAGACAATATTGAACCATCTAAGGATGAGCGCAAGCCAATAGACCGAATATGTTATGCATGTAACAAGCATGGACATATAGCAAGAAATTGTAAAGAGGTAAGACCTTTCAATGGTTACTATTATTCATGCAATAAATTTGGTCATAAAGCTATGAATTGTAGAACAAGTTAGAAGAACAAGACTCAGCATAATTAGAGAAATCAAAATCAACCAAATGCAAGAAGTTCTCAGAGTATTACATGTTAGATATGTAATTATAATGGTCACTCAACTAGACAATGTAAAATGGTAACCCATATCAATGCGTCAAGGAATTCAAGGCCTCTAGTTATTTATCACTCTTGTAACAAGGTTGGAGACATCTCAAAGTTTTTTAGATCAAGAACGCAAAGTCAAGAAATCCCTAAAAAGCCAAAAGAATCAATATTGGATACCGAAGGGGAAGTCAAGTTTGCAAAAGCTTCAGAAGATGCAAGCTTGATTTGGTCAGAGGTGAAGAAGGATATGATCGATGAGTATGTATTGGATGCATCCATAGTGGATGCACCCTCTACATCTAGATGAATGACCCTCAGGGTCATAGGGGGAGCTAATTTAGCTCTAGACCCCTACACGACCAGTATACTCACCCTTAGAGTATGCACCTTTGGATTTAATATCTTGGAGACAATGTGATGCTATGTGCAAGAGCGCACTACCTAATCAATTGCAGGATGGAAGTCAAAAAATCTCAGATGAATTCTTGTTTACACGGAAAGCATTAATGGTGGACATTTCACTTTATAGTCTACGAAAACTTACAGATCACTCATTGCATTCAAGTTAGAGTGATTGAAGATCATAGAAGCCCTAGCAGTTGATTCTGAAGTATTGAAGTTGGATTCACTAGTGAAAGAGTGTGATTGATCGATTGTGAAGCCCTAATCCATTGTGATGATTTAGAAGTTCTTGAAAACCAATTTGAAGTGATAAAACAAGTAAGTTATGGCTACAACTGTTGTGTTTAATGTTGTAGAAAGGAAAAGATATGTTTTCAAGAGGCACCCTTTTAAGTCTACCCTAGATGACCTAGAAGGTGCATTATCAAGAACCCCTATGGGCGTCATGCATGTTGAAGACATATGTGCATACATTTACTACAAGAAAGAACTAGTTGGACTTGATAGGATTAGAGTGCACATTGAAACTATGATAAAGCTAGACAAAACCTTCCTAGATGAGTTCACACAACTGGAAAACCATCCCATAGTTGAATAAGCTATGTCATATGAGTTTTATGAGTCTGAATGGATCAAGATACTTCTCAGTAGGATTCATGATAACCTATTTTGGATAGGTGAAGTGCCATTAAGAATCACAAGAGACCTTATTCATTAAATGATAGGCCTTTCAAGGACATGTGCCTTTCTTCCAATAGGCAAAGATGTTAGAAAACTAGTAGAATAGGCATGTAAGTCAAGAATTGATAGGCAAGGAATGACAATTGAGTCTATAGAGGAGAAAGACATAAAATTGATGTCTATGATATTAGGTTATAGGTTTCAACACACCAATAGGGTGAATAGTGTGTATGCAGCCACTATTCTTGCAACAATAAGACTTGTCAGAGAAATTGGTGAGTTCAATATGTGCAAGATCTTGCATGCACAATTGATAGATAATATTAGAATCATCAAGCATGATAAGACCAAAATATTCAAGTTTGGGTCTTTGATTATCTACATGTACTTCCACATACTTGGAAAGGTCTCAAATTTGTATTTAGACAAGAGTTTACCTACAATGCCACAAATATCTCTTAAGGCATCTACTGAGAGTACATTGAAGGATGACATGGAGTTGGAATTAAAGACATTCTGGATCAGGAAGAAGATGACGTATAGAATTCTAGAGAGTATTGTTGAGAAATATAAAGACAATATTTTTTTATGGTAGAAACTGACATAACATGTATAGAAGTAGTTGATCCTAGAACAAAATGGATACATCCACTTGGGTATGAGGTTGAGGAACCAATATTGGAAGCCTATGCACAAGTATTTCTATCAGTGCCTAAGGACCCTAATGAACCCAAATGGGGGACTTATGAAGAAAAGACAAGAGAAGATGTAGTTCTTAACAGTGCAACAACTAAAAGAAAAGACTCAAAGATCACATCTGAGATACTTAGAATTCATGGTGTAACACAGGCAGATCTAGACAAATCAAGACAAGAAAAGATTGCTTTGGAAATTGAGAGTGCATCCATAGTGGAAGCTAAGCCTGATGATCCCAAGATGAAGAAGGTCAAGATTGAGAAGATTGATAATCAAAAGGATAAAATAGATGTTATCACTCTTGTGCCCAAAGAAACAATTGAGCTAACATCACCTCCTGAGTATAAGGCAATGGCCAAGAGGAAGAAGGAAACCAACACAAGTCACCCATCCTCACGGGCAACCAGAAGTAAGAATCAGAATGCTCAAGAACCTCCCGAGGTAGGTTTCAGACCTAGTCTTCAAGTTTTGAGAACAAGGATTGTTGATGAAGGTAGATTAGATCTGATAGGAAAGTTTAATGAGAAGTATAGTGAAATTGATAAACTAGAGATCCATGGCATGATCATAAAACATATGATTAAGTTCAAGAAGATAGTCTTGGACTTAAGACAGTCATTTCAGATAGTGTTTAGAATATTTTGGAATCCTTGAAGAAACGAGCTATTAAAGAAGATCTTAGAATAAGGGAAAAGATTCTAGATGAATGCCTCCCTATGTGTTCCTTAGAAGAGAAAACACTATTGTTAGATCTGGTGAAGTTGCATCTAAGAACAAAGCTAAGAACACTACACATAATGGACAAGAACTTTAAGTTGACAGCCAAAGAGACAGAGAAATATTTTGAGAAATTTTTCTTGAATAGGCACATGTATCCACCTATTGTGCCCATCTATAGATTGTCAATACACTGATAGCATTTTGGAAACAAGAGATCCAAAATTTACAGATAGCATATACGGATGTCCTAACATTGTAAGTACTTGTAGATACACTTTTTGAGTACCTTTGTCATTAATGTCAAAGGGGGAGTATTGTATGTAGAATATGGAGTATCATATATGATGTATAGAAGAAGTATAGTACAAAGTATAAAGGGAGATATAAGTTAGAAAGAATTTTGTATAAGGGTACAGTTAGTAACTTCACCATATTCCTTTGTCTCCATTAATGACAAAGGGGGAGATTGTTGGAAAGTTGACTATAATATTGTATATGACTAGATATAGTGTTTTCATTATGGCAACAAAGTCATATAGTGTTTTGGAGTCAGCGCACATTATCATAAGGTCAGAATATGACTAAGTATAGAAGATTGGATAGTTAGCAGAGCACCGGTAGATTAGAGCATCAACGCATATGCGTATGACTGAGTTATTGTATGTTCCCTTGAAGTTAAGCTTGTAAGTATGTATTCATGCTAAGTCTAAGAGCAGATGATTAGATGATATAGTATGATGAAGATACAGACAGTTGAAGAGGTACAGCTAGTGAACGCCAGAATAGAATAGAGTATGCAGCCGAATATTACTATTTTGATTAGTGGTTATAATAATGTTTTGTAAAGGCTATGTGCCTATTGTAATTACGTTGTAGACATGTAATCATCTTTTTTTGTAAACACGCTTGAGCCAATTCATTTGGAAGCATTGTATGTAATTGGTTATAGGCCGATCTAGTTAATTATTTTGGTAGCGCATATAAATATTAGATGCGCCTTTGTAATAAAGCATAGAAGTTGATATAGAGTTAAGATAAGAAGAATAGAAGTATGTGAAGAGAAGTTAGAATGTATTAGAGCTTTACAAGAGGTCAAAGCATTAGCGTAGCAAAGGAACTAATCTAGCAAGTAGTGTCACAGCACTAGTTCATCCAGCAAATATAATGTGTATCTGAGATCAGAAGGTTGTAGCCTTCACGAATTGAGTAGTAAGCTCTAGGAAAGTGTGTCCCCACCCCTAGAAAGGTTATTGTAAAAGACTCCTAACAAGGTTCAACCCTTGACAAGGTCACTGTACTAAAAGCATTGTAATGAACAACTCCTAACAGGGTTGCAAATCTTCTAATAAGGATCATAAGACACTAGTGCAGTTCTTAGTGGGTGTCAATTCCCACTAGAGTTTTTACCTATTTGGGTTTCCCCGTAACCATATTGGTGTTATATGTTGTGCTAATGTATCTTATTTATGTTGATTTTCATTTCAGTACTTAAGCATTCAAGTTAAGTTTCAAGAGTTAAGAAAAAGTAATTATATAGTGAACACTAATTCACCCCCCACCCTCTCAATGTTCCCATTCCTAACAAAATCACCATGTAATGTCATACATCCAAAACCACATAATAAAGCTGAAATAATCAACACACAAATAAAAGTGGCCTAAAAGAGTTTGGCAATATAAAACTAAAAAGTAAACTATGGGTGGGCACTACATCCACCTCCCTTAAAATTAGGCTTACTCTTGGAAGCCTACAAAAAAATAGGGATATAAATCTTGTAATCTCGTTGCTTCC
Organism: Chamaecyparis obtusa; assembly: GCA_027943335.1. Classification (NCBI taxonomy): domain Eukaryota; kingdom Viridiplantae; phylum Streptophyta; class Pinopsida; order Cupressales; family Cupressaceae; genus Chamaecyparis; species Chamaecyparis obtusa. The sequence goes on along the minus strand of BSBK01001162.1, from coordinate 2,012,732 downwards.
TCCCAAGTTGCTAATGACTCATCAGTAGGGTCCCATTTGACGCTTACCTACTTGATGGTGTGATTCCTAAGGGTCAACTCTCATCACTGAAAAATATGAATGGACTCTAAAGCCAACTACCCATCCTCTACTTGTGAAGCATTCCAGTCAAAAACATGTGCAACATCTGGTATATACTATCTAAGTACTGAAACATGGAAAAAATCACGAACATGAGATGAGATGGGAAAAAAAGCAAGATGGTAAGAAACCCATCCTATCCTCTCAAGAATCTCAATTGGGCCAATGAAACAAGGTGCCAAATTTGAACCCCTTCCATAATGGATCAAAATCTTCTTTGGAAGCACTCTTAGAGACAGCTTAGCACCAATTGAAAATTTCCTATCCACTCTATGAGCATCTACATACTTCTTCTACCTTTCCAGAGCTGTGGCCACATGCTCACAGATGCATTCCACCTACTGGTCCATATCTCAAAGAATCTCAGGATCTAATAGAATATGATCCTCTAGCCTATCCCAATTCAAAGGTGTATGACAAGGACAACCATAAAAATCCTAAAAAGGCAACATACCAATCAAATTGTGATAACCATTATTGTAGGAAAACTTGACCAAATACAAATATTCCTCCTAGTGAGTCTATCTATCCATGGACATAAATCCTCAACATATCCTCAAGAACCTGATTAACCTGCTATGTTTGACTATCAGTCTGAGGTTGATATGCCAAACTAAAACTCAGCTATGCACCAAGATCATGCTGCAAGGAAGTCCAAAATGTGGAAGTGAATATTGGATCCCTATCTGATATAATCTTGCGGAGAATACCGTGTAACCTCACAATGGCCTACATAAAGACTCTAGCTACTAAAGATGTTGTATAGGATACTCTCATAGGAGAAAAGTGTGCCACTTTGGTCAGTAGTAATCATGATGGTATCATGTCTGCTGGGAGTCATAGGAAAACCTACGATGAAATCCATCAAGATGATATCCCATTTCTATGATGGAATGAAATTAGGCTATAAAAATCCTCCTAGATGTTGGTGGTATGCCTTAACCCTCTGACACTCTAGACATCTTGCCAAAAAATAAGCAATGTCACGTTTCATACTGAACTAGTAATATAGTTGTTGAAGGTTTGCATGCATCTTCTTGACACCTGGATGTGTCAAATAAGGTGCACAATGTGCCTCAGATAAAATCAAGGTATGAAGATCATTTGATGGAGGTACATATATCCAACTCATATAACATAAAAGACTATCTAAATCTAACATATAACCTATAAACCTACCTCCCAAAGATCTCCCAAACTCAATTTTGGCTCTCACTTCCTTGTACCAAGTATCTGTAGGAAGTACCTAGAGTATATGACTCCACAAATCCACACCAAGAGTCAAAGATCATATCTCATATCTCCTGCGACTCAAGGCATCGACTACCACATTTTCCTTACCCTAGATGTGTAATACCCCAAAATTGGCATCTTGCAACCCTAACCAATTTTGTTGCATTTAGTCTCATTCTATCAAATTTCAAAATCATCAAAGTCCTATTGTACTAGGCAATCCTGTCTTCCTAATTGACTCTACTTGACTTAGTGTCAAATACAAAAAACCTTAAATCTACATTAATCACATGCTATATTTAATTCCTAAATATCAACTAAAATTGGCTAAATAAACTCTATGATCGATTAATTTAATTATAAAGTCCTAGCACTTTAATTAAATTAAACTCACCCCTTTTAGCTAAAACACATAAAAAGGAATTAAATAATATTTGGTTTTTAAATAGATATCCTCATTTCAATAATTGAATTTAATTATTCAAATAATTGAGAAAGTTCATTTATGAGGTCATATTATATTTATTTAATCAAATATTCTCTCCAAAATCCTCTCTTCAGTTCAGAAAAGGAAACTTTGAGTTAACTAGAAATTCAAAAGTGCAACAAATCAGTTAACTGCTCCACTCACTCAAAAGGAAAATAGTTGACTACCTCTCTACAAGAAACTTGTCATTCTAAACTAGACTCTCCTTCAATCTCCACCATTCATCTAATTCAATCTTGACCGTTGATTGATTTTGGGATTCTATAAAAAAAATCTCATTTCTCATTCATGGAGGATGCAACTTTTGAGTATTGAAACTCTGTCGAAATATCATCTTAGATTATATGCATTCAAGATTTCATTAATTTCTATCCTAATATCATTTCTAGATTAATAGCATGCTTAGATTAATAATGCATTTCATTTTCAACTAGTTTACTTCCATTATTCTTAGATTAATTTCATCTCTCATTATCTCTAGATTAATTGTGTATTCTCATTCTAGGGTAATTGCATTTTTACTTTCTAGTTAAATCCTCCATTCTAGTGCTAGTCTATGGTTACTGGACTCTCGATTCTAAGAGCTATTCATAACCCTACCTAGATAGGAGGCAACGGATCGAATCATCCAGGCATGTGAGATGAATAACCTCATATTCATTCTCGTATGTGACTGATGAGCAATGACTATGTTGAAGTGTATGGCTAAGTTAGAGGCCCATATTTAGCATAATCATATAAGTGTATGATTGCATCCTCCACTAGTGAAGACAGTGTTAACATGACTGAGGCCGATATCAAGTATCTCAGTCATCAAATTAAAAGAAAAAAGAATAGGTGCTCTGATGGTGAAAACCACATTGTGGCAGTGTCAGAGCCAAAAAAAGTAAAAATAAAAGATGTATTTGAGGGTGAAAACCTCTCTGAGGCACCTGAGGATGGGATAATTGATATGCTTCCAAGTCATTTTTAGGAGAGATCTTCAGTGCTGATTCAACCAACTCAACCTGTGAACTTGGATACAAAAGTTGAAACTCAGATTATTCATTTGGCACAGTCACTATCTGTAACAGAGAAAGAAGAATTCATCAATTTCTTTCAGAGCAAGAAAATCAATTTTGCATGGACATATTCTGACATGCCTAGATTGGATCCTAATCTGATCATGCATCACTTGTCTATTACACCAGGCATTAAGCCTATTAAACAAAATCTCTGTAAGATGCATCCGTATGTGGCACTCTTAGTCAAGGCTAAATTGCAAAAACTTCTCAAATCTAGTTTCATCAGAGCAATTGACTATGCGGAATGGATTTCCAACATCGTTCATGTATCTAAACATGACAAATCTATTTGAGTCTACACAGATTTCTGAGATTTGAACAAAGCATGTTCGGAAGATGACTTTCTATTACCCAACATTGACATGATTGTGGGCATGACAACTGGTTATGAAATGTATTCACTGATGGAAGGCTTCTCTGGCTAAAACTAGATAAAAATCACACTAGAAGACCAAGAGAAGACTGCCTTCACATGCGCTTGGGGAACTTTCTATTGGAATGTCATGCCCTTTAGACTTAAAAATAATGGACCCACGTATCAAAGGTTTTTCACCACTATCTTTCATGACTTGATGCATCAGACGATGGAAGATTACATGGATGATACTGTTGGATATTTGCTAGCAAGCCAGTGCTGATTGTATGTTTGTCATTGATGAAAACATATGGTAAGTAGCATGTTTTGAAGACTTATGTAGTAAGATTTAAGTATAAGTAGCATATACATGTTATCAGCATGATATCATGGATGTAGAGGTTAATTGTTAGTACAGACAGTTATGTAGCAACTTGTGTCAACAATGTTCCTGATAGAGTTACAGACAGTGTTCTATTAGTAAATGTCTGTACAATCATCATGGAGCCTTGCACGTTTGGATATGTGATGGATACATGTTAGTGATGTTACATTCATGGACATAGAGTTTGATGATGAGTAGAAGTGAAGTTATGTAGTTGTTATTCATCAGTCACAGTTTCCTATATTTATTTAGAAGAGCTGACAGAGATTATGTTAGTACAGTAGTTGCACCTATTATTATGGTATGTTCCCTTGGATTAGTGCTTGGAGAAGAGTTAATAATGTTCAGTTAAGAGCACATGATTTAATTAATCTTGAGGAGAAAGTTTCAATTGATTTGATAGAGCCAACAGTGTGTAGCGTGCATCTACACTTATTGATTTGGACAGGTCCCAGTTTGTGATGCATGTTTAGAAGAGCCGACAAAATTATTATTGAAGTATGTTATGGTTTCTCTAATATGATTTCAAAGTGGTTCTAAAAGGCCAACTTGATTATATCATTTAGAGAAAATATATTTATAGGAAGTCATTTGTGATTGCTAAGGCATGGTTCAAAGTCAAATGTGTGGAGAAGAGTAGAGTGTGCGAAGAGTTGAGCCATCAACAGAAGGTCTATGTGACCAAGTAAAGATTTTATGCTATACATTGGAATTGATCCATACAAAAGGTCAAAGTGCAGTTCACCAAGATCCAGATATAGTGTGTATCTATTATTTAGAAGGTTGTAGCCTTCACCCCTTTGAGCAATGTGCTCTCAGACAGTGCATCCTCACCCCTAATAGGGTTAATTGTAAAAGACTCCTAATAGGGTCTGACCCTTGACTAGGTCACTACACTAAATGCATTGTAAAGACAACTCTTAATAGGGTTAAGGATATTCTAACAAGGATCATAATACACTAGTGCAGATTATTAGTGGGTGTAAATTCCCACCGAGGTTTTTACCTATTTGGGTTTCCCTGTAACCAAAATATTGGTGTTGTGTTCAAGTGTTCTTACATTATGTTTATGATTTATGATTAAGTATACTTTATTGGATAAAGAATTGAAACATGTAGATAACTGATTCACCCCCTGTTAGGAATGGGAACACTAAGCGGGGGGGTGACTGAATGTTCACTATATTTTATCTTTTTACTTAATCTTAAACTGAACTTAAATACTTAAGTACTGAAATGATCATCCACATAAACATGAAACATGAAATCAACACATAACACCAATATGGTTATGGGGAAACCCAAATAGGTAAAAACCCCAGTGGGAATTGACACCCACTAATATTCTATACTAGTGTTTTATGATCCTTGTTAGAAGATCCTTAACCCTGTTAGGAGTTGCTTTACAATGTATTAAGTATAGTAGACCTTGTCAAGGGTCAGACCCTGTTAGGAGTCTTTTACAATAAACCATGTTAAGGGTGTGGATGCACTATCCTAGAGCTCACTGCTCAAGTGGTGAAGGCTACAACCTTCTGATCTCAAATACACACTATATCTGCTGGATGAACTGTTATTGTGACACTGCTTGTCTGATCAGTTCCTTTGATGCGCTGATGCTTTGACCTCTTGCAAAGCTTTAATACATCTTATCAACTCTTCACACACTTCTTCTCTGCTTATCTCAACTCTATATCAACTCTCATACTCATTACAATGGGAGCATCTTATATTTATATGCGCATACAAAACAAATAACTAGGTCGGCCCTTTAACCAATTACATACAATGCTTCCAATTGAATTGGCTCAAGCTTGTTTACAAAAAAAAATAATTACATGTCAAAAATCTAAATACAATAGGTGCATGGCCTTTACATCATAATAATATAACCGCAAATCAAAATGCCAACAGTCGGCTGCTTACTCTGTTCTTCTCTGGCACACACTCGCTGTGTAACTTCAACTGTCTGTCACTTTGTCATACTTGCATATCTGATCATGTGCTCATAGACTAAGCATGAATATAGTCTAACCAACTTATCTTCTAGGGCACATACCATAACTTTTTTGTACGTACGTGCGTTGATGCTCTGAGCTTCAGGTACTTTGTACACTGTCCAGTCTTCAACACTTAGCCAATTTCTGATCTTCTCATCAAGTGCACTGACTCCAAACTACTATATGACTTTGTTTCCAAAATGGAAACACTATACCAAGTCATATACACCAGTATAGCCAACTTTCCAACAATCTCCCCCTTTGTCATTGATGGCAACAAAGGAATATGGCCAAGTTGCTAACTGTTCCTTAATACAAAAAACTTTTGTCTTATATCTCCCTTATCCATAACTTCCTATCTTATATCTCCTTATAAATATCTATAACCCATATTCTATACATAATCCCCCTTTGACATTAATAACAAAGGTACTTTAAAACTATATCTACAAATACTTACTGTGAGAGAACATCTGGATATGCTATCTGTAGGTTTTGGATCTCCTTCTTCCGAAATGTGATCAATGAATTTACAATCTAGAGATGGGTGCATAGTGCATACTGTAGCTTCTTCATCTTCTCAAAATCTATGCTAGGACCTTGATCATATGTCACCATGGTGGCATCGATCTCCTTGATATTATGATTAAGTATATCTAATGAGAGCGCAAGAGCATTCCTTAGCTGAGTCTTCCTAGCCCTTATCTTGGACATCTCCTTTTCTGCCTTCTCAATCTTATCTATCTATCCTTGGTAGACATTATTTTTAGGAATGGGAACACTGAGAGGGTGGGGGGGGTGAATCAGAGTTCACTGTATTTTATCTTTTTACTTTAACCTTTAAACTAAACTTAAATGCTTAAGTACTGAAATGAACATCCATATAAACATGAAACATGAAATCAACACATAACACCAATATGGTTACAGGAAAACCCAAATAGGTAAAAACCCCAGTGGGAATTGACACCCACTAATATTCTATACTAGTGTTTAGTGATCCTTGTTAGAAGATCCTTAACCCTGTTAGGAGTTTCTTTACAATATATTAAGTACAGTAGACCTTGTCAAGGGTCGGACCCTGTTAGGAGTCTTTTACAATAGTCCCTATTAGGGGAGTTGATGCACTATCCTAGAGCTCACTACTCAAGTGGTGAAGGCTACAACCTTTTGGTCTCAGATACACACTATATCTACTGGATGAACTATCATTGTGACACTGCTTGTCAGATCAATTCCTTTGATGTGCTGATGCTTTGACCTCTTGCAAAGCTCTAATACATCTTATAGACTCTTCACACACTTTTTCTCTACTTATCACAACTCTATATCAACTTCCATACAAAATATAATGGGCGCATCTCATATTTATATGAGCATACAAAATAAACAACTAGGTTGGCCCTTAGACCTATTACATACAATGCTTCCAAATGAATTGGCTCAAGCATGTTTACAAACAAACATATATACATGTTGGAAACCTAAATACGATAGGTGCATAGCCTTTACATTAGTTGAATATAGTCGCACCTCAAAATGATAACAATCAGTTGCTTACTCTGTTCTTCACTGTCTGTGTAACTTCATCTATCTGTATCTTCCTCATACTTGAATATCTAATCATGTGTTCATAGAATAAGCATGAATATAGTCTAACTAACTTAACTTCCATGGCACATACCATAACTCATTCGTACGCATGTGCGTTGATGCTCTGAGCTGCAGGAACTCTATACACTATCCAGTCTTCAACACTTAACTGATTTCTGATCTTCTCATCAAGTGTGTTGACTACAAACTGCTATATGATTTTGTTTCCATAATGAAAACACTATATTAAGTCATATACATCAGTATAGCCAACTTTCCAACAATCTCCCCTTTTTCATTGATGGCAACAAAGGAATATGGCCAAGTTGCTAACTGTCCTTAATACAAAAAACTTTTTGTCATCTATACATACACTTATATCTCCCTATACATATTATGATCCATATTCTATACACAACTCCCCCTTTGACATTAATGACAAAGGTGTTTCAAATACTGTATATATACATACTCACTGAGGGAAAACATCTGGATATGCTATCTATAGGTTCTGGATCTCCTTCTTCCAAAATGTGATCAAGGAGTTTACTATCTGGAGATGGGCGCATAGTGCATACTATAGCTTCTCCATCTTCTTCAAGTCATTGTTACGACCATGATCATATGTTACCATTGTGGCATTTATTTCCTTGATGTTCTGATTGAGTATATCTAATGAGGGTGCAAGAGCATTCCTAAGCTGTGTTTGTCTCACCCTGATCTTTGACATTTCTTTTTCCTTCTACTCAATCTTTTCTATTTTTCATTGGTATACATTATTACACATGTTTACATTTGTGGATGTGTCTTTCACTAAACTCTTGACTTGCTCAATCATAGCTTCTACCTCTTTTATTTTCTTGAAGTGGGCATCAGTAAGCTTATCCTAATCCATGCATTCTGCAATGAATCTTCTTCCTTGATCTACAAATTCTTTTAAGGATGCTTGACCAATCTTAAGTGAGCTTAGGTCAAGTGCAAAGTTGTTCATTAATTCATTTGACCTCTTCTTTAGGTACTTTTCTTCTGCAACTAGGGATGCAAATTCTTCAAGGCTTAACAAATTAGTTTTGAAATGTGAGATGACTGTACTCACATCATCAACAGAATGTATTTTTGACACTTTCTTGTCCTCTGGCAACAAATTGTTCAGAATGTTTACTGATTCTACTAGGAGGGAATTCCTCATCACCTATTTTTCTTTGGCCTTTTCCATGGCTAGGATGCTAAATTTTATCAGATCTTCTTCTCTCCATGAGTCCAAACTAGATGTGTTAGGTGTCAAACTTGACAACAATGCTACTGAAGGAGTGATGGGAGAGCTATCCATCACTTCTTGTTTCACCTTGATTAGCTGTACTGACATTTCATCATTTTTCTTACTTTCTTTTACCTTTTCTTCTTCTTTCTTTTCTTCCTCTTCCTCTTTTTCTATTTCTTTTTCTATTTCTTTCTTTTCTTCCATCTTTTCTTCTTCTTTCTCATCATCAATCAATACTTCTTCTTGATGAGTGGGAGGTGTGTTGTTGCATAACATTTAAGCTTCTTGTGTGCTCACAAAAGCTTCCTCAAACTTATCCAAGTCATTTTTTGTGGCCGCCATTGCAATCTCTACATTGCCAATGAAGATTGTATCATCTTTTTCTGTATCTTTCATGGGCGCAGACTTTACTGCCTCTGTAGGTGTTACCACTATAGGTACTAAATCCTAAGGACCTGTAAATGCTATCTTGGTGGTCTCTGGTGCTTTGTCTTGCTCACTAGGTGCTTGAGTGATGGGTGCAGATGGAGGTTTCATGTGTTTCTCTAAGAATACCTTCTGAAAGGCCTTCTCTATTTGCTTTGTTATCAACTCATAGTCTTTGTTCATAATGCATAGTGTTCTCATCTTTGTCCTTAAGTGCAGCCTCACCAAATTCAATATCATTGTCTTTTCTTCAACAAAACATACTGGAAGATTGGAATCAAGTGTTTGTTCCCTCATTCTAAATTCTTCTTCAGTGGCTTGTCTCATCAAGGTATCCATAATCTCCCATACCTTATCTGGGATAGTTGTCTTCAATTCAAGAACTGCCTTCTTTAATTTTATCATGTGTTTGATTAGCATCTCATGAATCTCTGACTTATCAATTTCATGATATTTTTCATAAAACTTGGCTATCTGATCTAGCCTTCCTTCTTCTACTACTTTAGTCCTTAACACTTGAAGACTAGGTATGAATCCTACTTCTAGAGGTGGTTGCACATTTTTCAATTTTCTTCTTGTGGCTCTAGCTGAAGGGTGACTTGTGGCAGTTTGTTTTCTCCTCTTGGTCATCTTAGGAGATGCATCTGTGGACTCAATATCAATTGTAATAGTGGGCACATGACTAATATCATCAATTTTACCTTGATTATCCTTTGGATCATTAGTCTTCTCAATCTTTACCTTTTTCATCTTGGGATCATCAGACTTAGCTTCCACTGTGGATGCACTCTCAATTTCCAAAGCAATCTTTTCTTCCCTTGCTTTGTCTAGGTCTGCATGTGTTACTCCATGAATTCTGAGTATCTTAGACATAATCTTAGAGGCTTTCCTCTTAGTTGTTGTGTTGTTTAGTTTAGCATTTATCTCTCTTGTCTTCTCCTCATAAGTTCCCCATCTTGGCTCATTAGGGTTAGTAGGAGCTGAAAGAAATACTTGAGCATATGCTTCCAAAACTTGTTTATCTACTTCATATCCAAGTGGATGAATCCACTTTGTTCTAGGTACAACTGCCTCCATGCATGTTGTATTGCTTCAACCATAAAAAAAATAGTATCATTGTATTTCTCAACTATGTTTTCTGGAATTCTGTAACTCATTTGCATCTTGACCCTGAAGGTCTTCAACTCCAATGTTATGTAATCTCTCAAAGTAATTTCAGTGGAGTCATTGTAAGATATATGTGGCATGGTTGGAATGGACTTGTCCAAATACAAATCTAATACTTTCCCAACTATATGAAGGTACATGTAAATGATCATAGACCCAAACCTGAATATCTTGGTCTTATCATGCTTGATTGCCTTTATGTTGTCAATCAACTATGCACGCTAGATATCACACAGATTGAACTCTCCATCTTCCTTCACAAGTCTAATGGCTACTAGAATTGTGGTTGTAAACACACTATTCACCCTACTAGTGTGTTGAAACTTGTATCCAAGTATCATGGACATCAATTTGATGTTAGCTTGCTCAATAGGCTCAATTTTCATCCCGCGCCTATCACTCCTTGACTTACATGTTTGCTCAAAAAAATTTCTTACATCCTTTCCCACAAGAAGAATGATGCCAGACTTAGATAGGCCTATCATCTCATATATTAGGTCACTAGTGATTCTTATTGGCACATCACCTATCCAAAATAGGTCATCATTAATTCTGCTCTGAAGTATTTTAATCCATTCTGTCTCATAGAACTCATATGTCATAACTTACTCCACTATAGGGTGATCATTCCACTTTGCATATTCATCTAAGAAGGTTTTGTCTAGTTTTGGCATGTTTTCCATGTGTGCCCTTAGTTTTTCCAATCCTACTGGTTCCTTCTTGCAGTAAATGTATGCCCCAATGTCTTCGACATGCATAACGCCCATAGGCATGTGAGAGAATGCTTCCTCTAAGTCATCTAAGGTAGATTTAAATGGATGCTTCTTAAAGACATATCTTTTCTTTTTTGCAACATCAAATACTATGGGAGTGGCCATCATTTACTTGATTTATGACTTTCCAAATGTTCTTTGAGATAATCTAAAGACTTCTGAATTGGCATGACGAGCTAGGGTTTCTTCAACCAATCAAATGAACTACTAATTACTGATAGATCAATCTGCAAGTCTTGACAATAACTTCTAAAGCTCTTTCTGCTCTACAATCACTTTGAGTTCGAATGTAATGAGTAATCAAAAATCTTTCTATGTACTTAAAGTGAAAATTCTGCCATTAATGCTTGTCGTGTAAACCAGGTGTATCATCTTAAAATGGAAGCACTTCCATGATAAGAGCATTTAGCCCTCTGAGTAAGTAGTTTGGGGTCATGTTATGCACCTTGATTGGGTCTTTTCATGTATTTGGCTTTTTCCCCTGTTCTACTTTCCTCTGCACTTGATTTTCACTTCATATCTTCATTTCCTAGCATTCTAGGTTAGGATCCTGAGGTTTTTGACCACTAGGTCAAAGTTGACCTTATGGGGTCAAAGTCAACCTCAACCCTGACCTAGTTAGGATCGGCCTCGACCCCGACCTAGTCAGATTTGAGCTCATCCTTGACCCCCTGTCTAGATTTCAAATTTCCTTGATTTCTGAGTGTCGGGTTTTCGGGGATATTTGTTTTCCCGCCTTCGGGTTGGCCATTTTGGGTTTCAAAATGGTAAATCCTTAAATTTTATTTAATCTAGGTATATTTTCTAAAGGTTAGGACCTAATTGAGATTTAATTCTTCAAGGTGGCCCCTCTAGAGGATTGCGCCCTAGTTCACTATAAAAGGAGGCCTTCCTCCCTCATTTTCTCCATCAAGTTTTTCCATCCATCATCCACATCTCTCAAGAAATTTCATGAGTGAGCCCTCAAGTGCAAGCAAGTGAATTCAAGCATTCAAGAAAGCCTTCAAGCATTCAAGTGTTCAAGCATTCATCCATCAAGGAGATCCATTGTTAGCCATTGAAGGATTCAATCTCTTTGGAGCCCCCTTGAAGATCCATCCTTCTACATTCATCCAAGCCTCCTCATATGCAAAGATCAATTCAAGATTGGTGTTGAAGATCAAATGCCATTGATTTGAGACATCCTACATTCATTCTACATCCATTGAAGCATTCCTACTTGTGGATTTGAGGATTCGAATCCTCTACAAGGACTTCAACATAAGCGAGGTGAATTGTTTCATTTGCTTTGTTTATGCATACTACATTTTAATTCAATTTCAAGGTTAATTCCTAAATTGGGGTTTGAACAAGGAAAACCCCCCATGCAAACAAAAACCCCCTTTTTCTTGTAGGTACAGGTGCAAAATTTTGGATCTCAGAGCAGATTTTGATACACTTTTCGGTGAACTTTCAAGATCTACAAACAAAGTCAAAATCGACCGTAAAATAAAGAATCTAGCCTTTGACCTTTTATGAGGGTCAAAGACTACCTGCTTTCAGTAAGATAAAATATTTTTGGGTTTTCTTTGTCTCGGTATTTCTAGTCTGAAACAGATTGTAGAATTGCCCGAAAGTACACATAGACATCAGAAATTGGCATTTTCTAGATTTTCCCTAATTTGAGGTTAGTACTTGTATTTCAATTTTTTTTGTAGACACGGAAAATTGGTCAAAGGCTTAAATCAATCAAAAGGTGCATCAAATCATCAAAATAGCACAAAAAAAATCAATAAATGGAACAAAGGCAATTCAAATCAAAGGAAAATTCAATTAAATGATTAAATGAAGCTTGAAAAGGGGAAAAACACTACGAAATTGATTAAATTCAATTAATGACATAGTTGTTGAAAATAAAAATCAAAATGAACCTCTTACCCTTCATGGCTAAATTTAATTACTTTAATTAATTAATAAATCATAATTTCCCTCAACAAAGCAAAAAGGAGACAAAATGGACACAAATCACTCACTTTTGTTGAAATGGTCCAACCTTTTGAAACCATTTAAATGATTGTCCCCTCCTTGTCCCCCCATTTATGGACAAAGCAAAGCCAATTGATCTTACCCAAGCATAACCATGATCAACTCACTCTACCCCCTACCCTTGGGAAATTACTATAAGTATGAAGCATTTTGGAGAGCATTTCAATCTTAGAATTTCAATTGAAAAGCATTGTTACTATAGTCAATTGAGATCATTTCTAAGAGCAATTGAAGCATTTGAGCATTTAGAGTTATCATTTTAGCATTTTATCATTGCATTGTTATCAATGGAGCTAGATTAAGCATAAATTCATCATAGAATAAGCATTTAGAAGCATCATAGCAGCATTATTCTCATTTTAGAGGTGTCACTAGTGAGGATTTGCAACTGAGAGCTCACTTACCACTTCTTTCTAGAGATCCATGAGATGTTATAGATTGTAGTTGCATTTTAGAGTAAATTTCCTTTGTATTTAGCTTAAATTGTTGCTACTTGATCTTAATTTCATGAAGGTGTTAAACTCACACACACAATTTCAAATTTCAAGCATAATTCTCCATAGGGAAATATAGGGTTTTTGTCTCTCTTTCATATTCTCCATAGATTGATTCGATTGTGCATTAACCTTTTGGTTGATCAAATTGGATCTCTCCTTTGGGAATTTGGACTTAGGAGTGAATCTCATATTTCCCCCATACATTACATTAAATAGAGGTGATTCAATTTTACCTCTATTCACCAGGCTATCACTTAGAAGTTTCTATCTTCCATTTTGCAAAGAATCAACTAGTGCGCTCTTGCATGAAGGTTTCTCTAGTCTCCAAAATCTTAAGTCCAAAGGCGCATACTCAGTGAGTGAGTATACCAGCCACGTAGGGGTTTAGAGCTAAATCAGCTCCCCCTATGACCCTGAGGGCCATTCATCTAGATGTAGAGGGTGCATCCACTATGGATGCATCCAATACATACTCATCAACCTTGTCCTTCTTTGTTCTTGACCAAATCAAGCTCACATCCTCTGAAGCTTTCACAAAATTGACTTCTCCTTTGGGATTCAAAACTGGTTCTTCTAGATTTTTAGGGCTTTCCTGACGTTGCATCCTTGATCTACAGAACTTTGAGATATTTCCAACCTTCTTACAAGAGTGACAAATGACTAGAGGCCTTATATTCCTTAGCGCATTGACATGAGTCACCATCTTACATTGTTTAGCTGAGTGACCATTATAGTTACATATCTGACATGTAATATTCTGAGAGATTCTTACTTTTGATTGATTCTGATTTCTTTGATTATGAGTCCTATTATTTTGTCTTGTCTTTCAATTCATAGCTCTATGACCAAATTTATTGCATTAATAACAGTAACCATTGAAAGGTCTTACCTCTGTACAGTTCCTTGCTATGTGTCCATGCTTGTTACATGCATAACAGATGTGGTCTATAGGCTTGTGCTCATTCTTAGGTGGTTCAGTATGATCCTTGGTTTGACTTCTAGTCTCTTTATCATCTTAGGTTCCTTCTGGTGCTTTCATTCTTTCTCACATGTTATCAATCTGATTTTGTGCTTCATTGTATCTAATGCAACTGGCGTCTCCTTTAGCTCTTCTTGCATATAACTAAGATTCTATTAAATCAAAACTAGTGTGTAATTTATCAATGTGATTCTTAGGCTCTTTCAATTCAAATTCCAAGCTTTCCTTGTTGTTTCTTAGTTCTAAGATTTCCATGTTTGCTTGCCTCAATTCTTCATTTAGTTGAAGGTTCTCTTTGACCTGTTCACCATAGACTTCCTAATTGTTGTCAGATTATCATCAAACTCTTCAAGTTTTTCTTTTAAGGATTTATTTTCTTCATTCAACTTCTTGACCATTGTCCCTCGATCACTGTTAGAGCATTCTTTCAAATCTTTCCTTAGCCTTTTGATGACTAATTGAGCATCACTGAGTTTTTCCCTTAGTTCTTTAGTTTCTCTTTCAGACTTGTCTAGATCTTCAAGAGAAGCTTCCAGATTTCTTTTCAGATGTTTCATTTATGCTTTGTCCATGATCTCCTCAAGTGGTTAAAATTCTTTGTTGAGGACCAGAGCTCTGATACCAATTGTTAGGAATGGGAACACTGAGAGGGGGGGGGGGGTGAATCAGTGTTCACTATATTTTATCTTTTTACTTTAACCTTTAAACTAAACTTAAATGCTTAAGTACTGAAATGAACATCCATATAAAAATGAAACATGAAGTCAACACATAACACCAATATGGTTATGGGGAAACCCAAATAGGTAAAAACCCCAGTGGGAATTGACACCCACTAATATTCTATACTAGTGTTTAGTGATCCTTGTTAGAAGATCATTAACCTTGTTAGGAGTTGCTTCACAATGTATTAAGTACAGTAGACCTTGTCAAGGGTAAGATCCTATTAGGAGTCTTTTATAATAGTCCCTATTAGGGGAGTGGATGCACTGTCCTAGAGCTCACTGCTCAAGTGGTGAAGGCTACAACCTTCTGATATCCGATACACACTATATCTACTGGATGAACTGTCACTGTGACACTTCTTTTCATATCAGTTCATTTGATGTGTTGATGCTTTGACCTATTGTAAAGCTCTAATACATCTTATAGACTCTTCACACTCTTCTGCTCTTCTTATCACAACTCTATATCAACTTCCATACAAAATACAATGGGTGCATCTCATATTTATATGAGCATACAAAATAAACAACTAGGTCGGCCCTTAGACCTATTACATACAATCCTTCCAAATGAATTAGCTCGAGCGTATTTACAAACAAACATGTATACATGTCGGAAGCCTAAATACAATAGGTGCATAGCCTTTACATTAGTAGAATATAGTCACAACTCAAAATGATAACAGTTGGTTGCTTACTTTGTTCTTCACTGGCTGTGTAACTTCATCTATTTGTATCTTCCTCATACTTGCATATCTGATCATGCGCTCATAGACTAAGCATGAATATAGTCTATCTAACTTAACTTCCAAGGTGCATACCATAACTCGGTCATACGCATGTGCGCTAATGCTTTGAGCTGCAAGAACTTTGTACACTATCCAGTCTTCAACACCTAACCAATTTTTGATCTTCTCATCAAGTGCGCTGACTCCAAACTACTATATGACTTTGTTTCCATAATGAAAACACTATATTAAGTCATATACATCATTATAGTCAACTTTCCAACAATTATTACACATGTTCACATCAATAGATGGATCTTCCACTGATTTCCTTATGCTGTCTATCATAGCTTCTACCTCTTGTATCTTCTTGTATAGATCACTAGCCAACTTGTCCTGGTTTATACAATCAGCAATAATATTTCTACCCTTTTCTACAAACTCCTTCAAGGATGCTCGACCAGTCTTTAGTGAGCTCAAGTCAAGTGCAAAGTTTCTAACTAATTCACTTAGTCTCTTCTTTTGATACTTTTTTTTTGCAACTTGAGATGCTAACTCTTCGAAGGTAGAAAATTTTATTTTGAAGACTATGAGGATGTTGCTAACATCATCAACTGAATGTACCTTAGACACTTTCTTGTCTAAAGGCAATAGAGTACTATTCAATATGTTGACTGATTCAACAAACAAAGGATTCTTGATTACTTGTTTCTCCTTTTCCTTCTCCATGGCTAGGACATTGATCTTGATCAGGTCTTCTTCCCCCCATGAGTCCAAACTGGTTGTGTCAGGTGTCAAACTTGACAACAATGATGGTGAGGGAGTGATAAGAGTGCTATCCATCACTTCTATTTTTACTTTTCTTATAATTTCAACAGATGGCTCATCTGTTTGTTCACTTCCTTTTATCTCTTCTTCTTCCTTTTCTTTTTCTTCTTATTTTTCTATCTCTTTTTCTTTTCCTTATTCTTCTTTTTCATCTGTTATATCCTCAATCAATATTTCTTCTTGATGAATGGGAGGAGTGTTACTACAAAGAGTTTCAATCTCTTGTGTGCTTGCAAATGCCTCTTCTAACTTATCCAAATCCATTTATGTGGCTGCCAAAGTGACTTTTCAATTATCAATAAAAATTGAGTCATCTTTGAATGTCTCTGATATGGGCGCTGACTTATCTTCCTTTGATATTGTTTCAACTACAGGCACTGAGTCCTAGGGACCTTTCATAGTTACATTAGTAGTCTCTGACTCTTTTTTAACCATTGTGGGAACTTGTGTTGAGGATATAGTAGGAGGGAACATGTGTCTGTTTAGAAATACTGTCCCAAAAACCTTCTCAGTTTCTTTTGCAACAAGATCATAGTTCTTGTCCATAATGTGCAAAGTCCTTGATTTTGTTCTAAGATGTGGTTTTACCAGATCCAACAAAAGGGTCTTCTCCTCTAGAGAACATATAGGTAGAATCTCATCTAAGATCTTTTCTCTTATTCTTAGAATTTCCTCTAATGCCTATCTCTTTAAGAAATCCAGAATGTTCCAAACATTGTCTGGAATCACATTCTTTAATTCTAGCATTGTCTTTTTGAATTTAAGCATATAGTTGATAATCATGATGTGAATTTATGACTTATCTATTTCACTGTACATATCATAAAACTTCCTTATTTGATTAATCCTTCCTTCATCAATAATCCTTTTACTCAACACTTGAAGACTAGGTCTAAAGCCTACCTCTGGAGGTGCTTGAGCTTTCTTCCTATTTCTTGTTATTCGCAAGGATGGATGACTGGTGCTAATTTCTTTCTTCATCTTGGGCATTGCTTTATACTCAGGAGGACCACTGAGGTCAATGGTTTTCTTGAGCACAGAAGGAGTAACATCAATTTTACCCTTCTAAACATTAGATTTCTCAATTTTTACCTTCTTCATCTTTGGGTCATCTGATTTTGTCTTTGCTGCAGCTGCGCTCTCTAATTCCAAAGCAATCTTCTCTTCCCTTGCTTTGTCTAAGTCTTCTTGTGATACACCATGAATTCTCAAGATTGCTGAAGTAACCTTGGCAACCTTCATTTTTGTTGCTGCGCTGTTCAAAACTACATCAACTTCTCTTATTTTCTCTTCATAGGTTCCCCATCTTGGCTCATTAGGGTCTTTAGGGGCTGAAAGCAATACTTGTGCATATGCTTCTAGGACTTGTTCATCAACCTCATATCCAAGTGGATGGATCCACTTTTTCCTTGGTTCAACTGCCTACATGCATGTTGTGTCTATCTCAACCATGAAACAAATAGTATCCTTGTATTTTTCAACAATATTCTCTGGTATTCTGTACCTCATCTACATTTTAGCCCTGAATGTCTTCAACTCTAGTGCAATGTAATCTCTTAGAGTGCTCTCAGTAGATGCCTTGAAGGATATCTGTGGCATAGTAGGAATAGTCTTGTCTAGGTACAAATCAGATACTTTTCCAACAATATGGAAGTACATATATATGATCAAAGACCCAAATCTGAATATCTTGGTCTTGTCACGCTTGATGACCTTAATGTTATCTATCAGTTGTGTGCACAGGATCTTGCACAAATTGAACTCTCCATTCTCTTTCACAAGTCTTATAGTTGCAAGAACTGTGGCTGCAGACACACTATTCACCCTGCTAGTGTGTTGGAATCTGTATCCAAGTATCATGGACATCAATTTGATGTCATCTTGCTCAATAGTCTCTATAGTCATTCTATGTCTATCACTTCTTGATTTGCATGTTTGTTCAACAAGTTTTCTTACACCTTTCCTGCTGGAAGAACGGTGCCTATCTTTGAGAGGCCTGTCATCTCATGAATTAGGTCACTTGTAATCCTGACCGGCACTACACCTATCCAAAATAGGTCATCATGAATCATGCTAAGTAGAATCTTAATCCATTCTAATTCGTAGAACTCATATGTTGTAGAATACTCCACCATAGGGTGATTATTCCACTACACATACTCATTCATGAAGGTTTTGTCTTGTTTCATCATTGTTTCCATGTGTGCTCTTAATCTGTCCAATCCTACTAGCTCTTTCTTATAGTATATGTATTCCCTATTGTCTTCAACATGCATAACACCCATAGGCATGAAAGAGAATTCCCCTTCTAGGTCATCCAATGTGGATTTGAATGGGCAGCTCTTAAATACATATATTTTCTTCTTTGCAACATCAAATACTATAGGAGTAGCCATCACTTACTTGTATATCACTTTCTTAATGGTTTCCAAGATATTCTGAATCAGTGTGACAAACTAGGGTTTCCATAACTGATCAAATGCATAGTAAGTCACTTGATGAATCAAACTATAATCCTTCACAATCAAATGCTAGGGCTCTTTTGTTCTCCAATCGCTCTAAATTCAAACGCAATGAGAGATTAACAAACTTCTGTGTACTTTAAAGTAGAAAATCTACCATTAATGCTTGTTGCGTAAACCAAGCTGTCACTTGAAAATTTAAAACTTCCATTCTGCAAATAATCAGCTAGTGCACTCTTGCACATAGGTTCTGTTGGTCTCCAAAATCTTAAGTCCAAAGGTGCATACTCTGAGAGTGAGTATACCAGCTGCGCAGGGGTCTAGAGCTAAATTAGCTCCCCCTATGACCCTGAGGGCCATTCATCTAGATGTAGAGGGTGCGTCCATTGTGGATGCATCCAATACACTCTCATCAACCTTATCCTTCTTTGCTTCTGACCAAATCAAGCTCACATCCTCTGAAGCTTTCACAAACTTGACTTCTCCTTTGGGATCCAATACTGGTTCTTCGGGCTTTTTAGGGCTTTCCTGACCTTGTGTCCTTGATCTAAAAAACTTTGAGATGTGTCCAACCTTTTTACAAGAGTGACAAATGACTAGAGGCCTTATATTCCTCGGTGCATTGACATGGGTCGCCATTTTATATTGTCTAGTTGAGTGACCATTATAGCTACATATCTTACATGTAACATTCTGAGAACTTCATATATTTGACTAATTCTGATTTCTCTGATTATACTAAGTCTTGTTTTTCTGACTTGTCTTACAATTCATAGCTCTATGACCAAATTTATTGCATTAATAATAGTAGCCATTGAAAGGTCTTACCTCTGTACAGTTCCTTGCTATGTGTCCATGCTTGTTACATGCATAAAAAGTATGGTCTATTGGCTTATGCTCATTCTTAGGTGGTTCAATATGATCTTTAGTCTGACTTCTAGTCTCCTTAGCATATGAGGTGTCTTCTGGTGCCTTCATTCTTGCTTGCATGTTGTCTATCTAATTTTGTGCTTCATTGTATCCAATGCAACTAGTATCTCCTTTAGCTCTTCTTGCATACAACTAAGATTCTATCAAATCAGAGCTGGTGTGTAATTTATCAATGTGATTCTTTGCCTCTTTTAATTTATATTTCAAGCTTTCTTTGGTATTTCTTAGCTCGCATCCTCTAAAGCTTTGACAAACTTGACTTCTCCTTCAGGATCCAATACTGGTTCTTCAGGATTTTTAGGGCTTTCCTGACCTTGCATCTTTGATCTAAAAAACTTTGAGATGTGTCCAACCTTGTTACAAGAGTGGAAAATGACTAGAGGCCTTATATTCCTTGGCGCATTGACATGGGTCACCATTTTACATTGTCTAGCTGAGTGACCATTATAGTTACATATCTGACATGTAACATTCTGAGAACTTATATTTGACTGATTTTGATTTCTCTGATTATACCGAGTCTTGTTTTTTTGACTTGTCTTACAATTCATAGATTTATGACCAAATTTATTGCATGAATAATAGTAGTCATTGAAAGGTCTTACCTCTGTACAGTTCCTCGCTATGTGTCCATGCTTGTTACATGAATATCAAGTATGGTCTACTAGCTTGCACTCATTCTTAGGTGGTTCAATATGATCTTTAGTCTGACTTCTAGTCTCCTTAGCATCTGAGGTGTCTTCTGGTACTTTCATTCTTGCTCACATGTTGTCAATCTGATTTTGTGCTTCATTGTATCCAATGCAGCTAGTATCTCCTTTAGCTCTTCTTGCATACAACTGAGATTCTATCAAATCAAAACTGGTGTGTAATTTATCAATGTGATTCTTTGCCTCTTTCAATTTAGATTCCAAGCTTTCTTTGCAGTTTCTTAGCTCCAAAATTTCCATGTTTGCTTGCCTCAATTCTTCATTCAGTTGAAGGTTCTCTTTGATTTGTTCATTATAGACATCTTGGTTGTTGATCAACTTGTCATCCAATTCTTCAATCTATTCTTTCAAGAATGAATTTTATTCATTTAGATTCTTGATCATTATCCCTAAATCACTGGTAGAGCATTCTTTCAAATCCTTTCTTAGCCTTTTGATGACTATTTGAGCATCACTAAATTTTTCCTTTAGTTCTTCAATTTCTTTTTCAGATTTGTCTAGGTCTTCAAGAGAAGCTTCAAGATTTATTTTTAGATGTTTCATTTCTTCTTTGTCCATGATATCCTCAAGTGGTTAAACTCATTTTCTGAGGACTAGAGCTCTGATACCAATTGTTAGGAATGGGAACACTGAGAGGGGGGTGAATCAGTGTTCACTATACTTTATCTTTTTACTTAATCTTAAACTGAACTTAAATACTTAAGTACTGAAATGATCATCCACATAAACATGAAACATGAAATCAACATATAACACCAATATGGTTACGAGGAAACCCAAATAGGTAAAAACCCTGGTGGGAATTGACACCCACTAATATTCTGTACTAGTATTTTATGATCCTTGTTAGAAGATCCTTAACCTTGTTAGGAGTTGCTTTACAATGTATTAAGTACAACACACCTTGTCAAGGGTTAGACCCTATTAGGATTCTTTTACAATAAAACCTATTAAGGGTGTGGATGCACTATCCTAGAGCTCACTGCTCAAGTGGTGAAGGTTGTAACCTTCTGATCTCAGATACACACTATATCTGCTAGATGAACTATTACTGTGACACTTCTTATCTGATTAGTTCCTTTGATGCGCTGATGCTTTGACCTCTTGCAAAGCTCTAATACATCTTATCAAATCTTCACACACTTCTTCTTTGCTTATCTCAACTCTATATCAACTCTCATACTCAATACAATGGGCGCATCTTATATTTATATGCGCATAAAAAACAAATAACTAGGTCATCCATTTAACGAATTACATACAACGCTTCCAATTGAATTGGCTCAAGCATGTTTACAAACAAACATAATTACATATCAAAAATCTAATTACAATAGGTGCATGGCCTTTACATCATAAGAATATAACCACAAATCAAAATGCCAATAGTCGGTTGCTTACTCTGTTCTTGTCTGGCACACACTAGTTGTGTAACTTCAACTGTCTGTAACTTTGTCATACTTGCATATCTAATCATGTGCTCATAGACTAAGCATGAATATAATCTAACCAAATTATCTTCTAGGGAACATACCATAACTTAGTCATACGTAGGTGCACTGATGCTCTGAGATTCAGGTACTCTATACACTGTCTAATCTTCAACACTTAGCAAATTTCTGATCTTCTCATCAAGTGCGCTGACTCCAAACTACTATATGAATTTGTTGCCATAATGACAACACTATACCAAGTCATATACACCAGTGTAGCCAAATTTCCAACACGCCCCCCTCTTAGTTATCTCTTGGGACTATTCCTAACAATTGGTATCAGAGCCAAGTACCTTGGAGAGAAAGTTTAACAGCTTGAGGTTGATCAGATGGCATTCTTCAGAAAAGAAAGTCCTAAGTTTGGTTGAGAGAATTATCTTGACTTGAAGAACATGATGGTGACACATTTGTAATGCATTTCTTTTGAAGTTTTTGAAGTGACTATCAATGAAGTCAAGATCCCTACTTTAGTAGACCTTACAAAGGATGATGCTACTGACAAGAATAAGGAATTGTTCTATTAGAATACAATATCCAAAGAGGCCCTTATCAGTTCCCTATCTAATAGTAAGTTTTCAGAGATAAAGAAAGTAGACACAGCCCACAAGATATGGAAGCACCTAGAAGACATGTTTGAAGGAGATAAACAAGGAAAGGATCCACACAGAAAAACATGGAAGAAAAGATACAATGCGTTAGAGATGCTACCTAAAGAAAACATCATAGCTTACAACCAAAGGATTAATGAAGTAGTTGCAGGAATCATGAACAATGGTGGAGAGATCTCGGAAGAAGACATTATGGATAAGTTGATGACTACTCTCACTGCAGAGTATGAAAACAAGATCAACATCCTTGATGAGACCATGCAGCTTACATTAAATTTCAAAAGAGAGACCTTGATCAGCAAAATTTCAGATTTTAAGATTTCAAGATTGAAGACAGAACCTAAAAGTGAGACAGCCTTCAAAGCATCAGTCCATGGTAAGAAATCTGCAAGCACTTTTGGTAATTTTGATGATGATGATGAAGAGAAAGCACTGGATGATTTCATTGCTATGATTTCTCAATGAGAAAAGGGAAATATGAAGGTCAATTATCATTTAAATGCTTTTTATGTAATAAGATTGGTCACTTTGCATCTAAGTGTCCTACAATAGCTAAAAAGTTCAAAAATGATTACAAGCCTAAGTATTCAAAGGAATGTTACTATGCTGGAGATGGAGTATCAGATGATGATTCAGCTGAAGATGAAATTGGATTCATTTCTATTATAGAGAAAATGAATAATGAAATAGATCACAAAGATGAGAAAAAGGAAGAAAAATTAGCATTAATTTCACAAGCAGACATAAGGACAAATTGGACCATGGATAGTAGTTGTTGACATCACATGACAGGTGATAAAGATAGGTTTGTTCATCTAGAAAAATAAAATGGTGGCATGGTTAGATTTGGAGATAATAATCCTAAACCTATCATTGGAAGAGGAGATATCACATTGGAAGGAAAGAATAACAGTGATAATGTTCTCTATGTAGATGGTTTGAAACATAACCTTCTCAGTGTTGGGCAGTTACTTGAAAAAGGTTATCAGCTAGAGTTCAAAGACAAAAAATGCATCATTAACAACAAGGATAGTGTTATGATTGCATCAGGTTCAAAGACTAAAGGTTATGTTTTTCAACTTAATTCAAAGGCAAGTTGTTTTGTTGCTAAAGTTGATGATAGTTGGCTATGGTATAAAAGACTATGTCATATCAATTTTGATAACATAGTAAAGATAAGTAATGTAAAGGCAGTTAGAGACCTACCTAGCATAGAAAAGCCAGCTGATACTATTTGTAGGGACTGTGTAATGGGAAAGAATGTGAGGAATTCATTTAGGAGCAAGCATAGATCAGTAGAGAACAAGTTGGATCGGATTCATACAGACCTATGTGGACCAACTCAAACAAGATCATACTATGGTGAAAGGTATTTCATTTTGTTTGTTGGCAATTATACTAGAATGATGTGGGTTGCATTCTTGAAAGATAAGTAAGAAGCATTTTAGAATTTCAAAATATTCAAAGCTAAGGTTGAGAATGAATCTGGACTAAAGATAAAATGTCTAAGATTGGATAGAGGAGAATTCACCTCTGACAAATTCTATGAGTACTGTGAAGAACATGGCATAAAAAGATAGTTGAGTGCACCTAGAACCCCTCAACAAAATGGAATTGTAGAAAGAAGGAATAGGATCATCCTTGACACAGTGTGCACCATCATGATTGAAGGAAAAGTAGCACACACCTATTAGAGAGATGTGTTCAATATAGTAGTCTACACTATTAATAGAATACAATTGAGACTAGGTGCGGACAAGACACCTTATGAGAAATGGTTTGGTAATGTTCCCACAATGAAATACTTCAGAATCTTTGGAATCAAGTGCTACATCAAGAGGGATGAAGCAATAGGCAAGTTTGATGCTAGAAGCGATGAAGGTATTTTCCTTGGTTACTCTACTAAAAGCACAACCTATAGATGTTTTAATTTGAGATTGAAGAAGATCATTGAAAGTACCCATGTTAAGATAGATGAAAATTTTATGGTTCAAGAAAGATATCATGATTATTCACCTATGATTGAAGAAGAACCCAGACCTTCCACTAGTGAGACAGTTGTTGAAGAGATGTTTGACAGCATTGATGTATTGTTCAATGACCTTGAATCAAGTGAAGAAGAAACTCAGAAGGCAGATGAGACAGTATCACCTAAAGTTCCAAAATTCACATCTACATATCATTCTAAGGATGACATTATTGGAGATCAAAGAGGCAAAGTCACAACAAGATCAAAAGCAAAGAATTCAGAAAGCAATGAGGTGGTATGTTTACTATCTCAGATTGAACCTTTAAGTGTTGAAGATGCATGTAATGATTCATATTGGCATGATGCTATGAAAGAAGAACTAGATCAGATTATCAAGAATGATACTTGGGAACTAGTCCCAAGACCTAGTGATAAGAATGTAATTGGAATAAAGTGGATATTCAGAAACAAGATGAATGAATATGGTACAGTAGTAAGGAATAAAGAAAGGTTAGTATGTAAGGGATATGCGCAAAGAGAAGGTATTGATTATTCAAACACTTTTGCACCAGTGAGCAGACTAGAAGCCATTAAATTGTTTCTAGCTTATGCAACATTCAAAAACTTCAAAGTTAATCAAATGGATGTTAAGTTAGAATTCTTGAATGGAGAGCTAAAATAAGAAGTATACATTGAGCAGCCAGAAGGATTCACCCTATTAGATAAACCTGATATGTTATGCAGATTGAAGAAAGCCCTCTATGGACTTAAGTAAGCCCCTATAGCATAGTATGAGAGACTTGATGGATATCTGACAAAAAATGGAGTCAAGAAAGGAGCAGCAAATCGTAATCTATTCATAAGAGAAACATCTGAAGGTTTACTAGTTGTAGCTATATTTGTTGATGAAATTATCTTTGGGGGTAATGAAAAACTTAGTAAAGAATTTTCTAAGGAGATGCAGAGTGGGTTTGAGATGAACATGATTGGACCTATCAAATAATTTTTGGGATTGAATGTGTAGCAAACAAACAAAGGTATATTCATAAATCAGACCAAATAAGTGAAAGAAATCTTGAAGACATTCAAGATGGATGATTGCAAGCCAATGGGTACACCTATGATAACCCGATGCAAGCTTACAAAAGAAGATGACTGTCCAGCAGTAGATACAAAATTGTATAAGTCTATGATTGGTAAACTCATAAATCTTACTCAAACTAGACTAGACATTTCCAATGTAGTTCGTATTGTTGGAAGATTTGGAGAAGAGCCTAAACAAAGTCACCTCATGGCAGTAAAAAGAATATTCAGATATTTGCAGAGCATTATAGATTATGGTCTATGGTATCCCAACTCAGAGAATGTTGAGCTTCATGTTTATACAGATGCTGATTGGGCAAGATGTGTTGATGATAGAAAGAGTACATTAGGTGGAGCAGTGTTTCTTGGTGACAGACTTGTCAGTTGGACAAGAAAGAAACAAAATTGTATTTCTCAGTCAACAATAGAAGCAGAGTATGTTGCAGCAGCCCTTAATTATTCTACAATTGTTTGGATCAAGCAAATGATAAAGGATTTTGGATTTCAAATTGATTATCCTATTGTTATTCATTGTGATAACACTAGCACTATCAACATGTAAAAGAACCATGTGATGCATGCAAAGAAAAAGCACATAGAGATCAAGTATCACTTCCTAAGAGAGAAAGTGGCAAAGAAAGAAGTCAAGTTGGACTATGTGAGTACTAAAGATCAGTTGGCAGACATATTCACAAAGCCTTTGCCAAAGGATAATTTTGAGTATCTTAGGGAGAAGTTGGGAGTAATTCCCTTCCCTGATTCTTCTTAGAAGAAAGAATAAAGAGCATCAATCCTAAGGAACTGATGGATGGTTGAATACTCTACTTTAGGAGTAGTACTGGTGCTTAGAATGATTGGTGCCCTTTTCCATTAATGTCAAAGGGGGAGTAATATATAGTCATGGAAAAAAACTAGAAGTAAAGAAGGAGTAATATACTAAGGGGGAGTAGTATTCAGTCATGTAAGCAGCTCAGTTGAGGAAATGGAGAATATTGAAGAATATTGTAGCAGATGGAGGATTCATCCTTGAGGGATTTTTTGATGAGGAAATGGAGAATTTTATTAAAAAAATGTTCATTTGAGTTGGTGATGTTTTTCATTCCATATGTTTCCATCAATGCCAAAGGGGGAGATTGTTGGAGATTTACCAGCAAGCTAGTGCCAACTGTATGTTTGTCATTGATGACAACATATGGTAAGTAGCATGTGTGGAAGACTTATGTAGTAAGATTTAAGTATAAGTAGCATAGACATGTTATCAACATGATATCATGGACGCAGACGTTAATTGTTAGTACAGATAGTTATGTAGCAGCTTGTGTCAGCAGTGTTCCTGACAGAGTTACAGACAATGTTATGTGAGTTAATGTATGTGTAGACACCGAAAAATCCTTCAGAAAATAAATTATTTTTGTTTTCTGAAAATCCTTGATGACATCATCATTTATTAATTCATTAATTATTTAATTAATTAATTTATTTTTATGGCATTAAATCCCTCTCTCTTAATTAAAAATCTTTAATTAAGGAATCTAGCCTAAAAATGTCATTTGGACATTATCCCTAATTTATTAATTATTTAATTAATAAATTGCCCAAAAACCTCAAAAATAAATTAATTTATTTTTTAATTTATTTTTTATCCCAAACTTGGCCAATTTCCTTAAGACCACTAACCTCTTCCAAAATCTTCTAATCCCTTCTTAATTTCGATTAAAAGGCTAATCCCATCTTTTCTAACACTAATCCCAAGGTTAAATATTTAATTAAGGTTAAATATTTAATTTTCATATTTATTGAAAATATTTTAATAAATATTCCTAAGACTTAAGCTTTTGGAATGAATAACCTTTTATTCCATGAAACTAAGGAGAAATCTAGACTCTTCTAGAATCTTCTCAAATCCACCCTCTTCACCCATCCTAATCCTACCCTTAAACCTTTGTGCAATCCTAACCAAGCTTAAGACTTTCCTAAACCAAGGCAAAGTCTTTCCTTCCAAATATCTCAACCACAAAGCATTTATTGCTTCCCCAAAGTCTTCAAAGCCTCTTAAAGCCCATTCATTGCTCTTACAAGCATTTATTTGGAGAGTTATGAGCTTGGAGCCCCCTTTGTTGACTCCTCTTTGCCCTTCCCTTCATCCACTCACCTTGTGACATGTGTCACCTCCTGATTGGCTGAGAACTAGCACAATCCATGTGCTTCCCTTTGAGTGAATCTTGACCTCTCTTAAGGATTTCAATCCTGGCCATTCATTCCTCCTACCCCAAGCCTTAGAAATCCTATAAATACCCTCACTTCCTAAGGCAAATCATCTCTCAACTCTCAAACTCAAATAGCAAAGTTATAATGCCATTTTCATTCTAGCATAAGCATAAGTTTATCTTTTTTAGATCATTTTCAAGCTTAAATAACATCTAAATTAGCTTAAATGGATTAACATAGATTCATTTCTTGTTTTAATCTTAGTTCTATCATCTAGCTTTGCATATTTGTGTGTTCTTGAGGCCTTTGAGGCAAAATAGGTTCCTCATACCTATTTTGTGTCATTTTGGGTCTTCTTGATCCTCAAATCATCCATCTTGCATGCTCCAAGTGCTTGAGTTTGCACACCCACATCCCTCTATATCTAAGCATATCAAACGGTGCATGGGCGCATCCGTTTTAAGCTTAAACTGAGGTGGCTTTGATTTTAGTTTGTTTACCTTTGAATTTGATTTGATAATATGCTATGACATTTGTTTGTCTTTGGCCTTCAAAACAGGTTTAGGTGCACTCTCAAATCCTAGTCTACAGTA
The DNA here is from genome assembly GCA_027943335.1 of Chamaecyparis obtusa. Taxonomy (NCBI): domain Eukaryota; kingdom Viridiplantae; phylum Streptophyta; class Pinopsida; order Cupressales; family Cupressaceae; genus Chamaecyparis; species Chamaecyparis obtusa. Next base: position 1,984,030 of record BSBK01001162.1, on the reverse strand, counting down.
TGTACAGTCATCATGGAGCCTTACACATTTGGATATGTGATGGAGACATGTTAGTGATGTTACATTCATGGACGTAGAGTTTGATGATGAGTAGAAGTGAAGTTATGTAGTCGCTATTCACCAGTTATAGTTTCTTGTGTTTATTCAGAAGAGCCAACAAAGATTATGTTGGTACAGGAGTTGCGTCTATTATTATGGTATGCACCCTTGGATTAGTGCTTGGAAAAGAGTTAATAATGTTTTGTTAAGAGCATATGATTTAATTCATCTTGAGGAGAAAGTTTTAGTTAATTTGATAGAGTTGACAGTGTGTAGCATGCATCTACACTTATTGATTTGGACAGGTCCTAGTTTGTGATGCGTGCTTAGAAGAGCTAAGAGAATTATTATTGGAGTATGTTATGGTTTCTCTAATATTATTTCAAGGTGGTTCTAACAAGCTAACTTGATTATATCATTTAGAGGAAAGATATTTATAGGGAGTCATTTGTGATTGCTAAGGCATGGTTCAGAGTCGAATGTGAAGAGAAGACCAGAGTGTGCAAAGTGTTGACCCATCAACAAAAGGTCTATGTGACCAAGTAAAGAGTTTATGTTATACATTGGAATTGATCCAGACAAAAGATCAAAGCACAATTCACCAAGATCCAGATATAGTGTGTATCTGTTATTCAGAAGGTTGTAGCCTTCACCCCTTTGAGCAGTGTGCTCTCAGACAGTGCCACCTCACCCCTAAATGGGTTAATTGTAAAAGACTCCTAACAGGGTTAAGGGTTTGACCTTTGACCAAGTCACTGTACTAAATGCAATGTAAAGACAACTCCTAACAGGGTTAAGGATCTTCTAACAAGGATCATAATACACTAGTGCAGATTATTTGTGGGTGTCAATTCCCACCGTGGTTTTTACCTATTTGGGTTTCCCCGTAACCAAAATATTGGTGTTGTGTTCAAGTGTTCTTTCATTGTGTTTATGCTTTATGATTAAGTATACCTAATTGGATAAAGAATTAAAACTTGTAGATAACTGATTCACCACCCCCCCCCCTCTCAGTTATCTCTTGGGACTATTCCTAATAGATACATTAGCTAAGATCTTGCAATGGAAGGTACATCTTGCAGATCTAGGTCCTATACTAGATTGAATGGAACAATTTAGTATGAGGCTCAACCCAAAAAAGTGCTCATTTGGAGTTACATCTAGAAAACTATTGGGTTACATCATTTCTGAAAAAGGCATAGAAGTATATCCAGAGAAGGTTCAAGCCATCATGGAAATGCCTCTGCCATTCAATATCAGTCAGATGAGAGGGCTCCAAGGTCGATTATAGTCTATCTGATGCTTCATTGCCCAACTAGCCGATAAGTCACAGCCTTTCACCAAAACTTTACACAAAGGTGTGACTTATGAATGGAACAAAGACTGTGACAAAGGGCTCACATAGATCAAGTAGTACCTTGCAAATATACTAATATTGATTCCTCCTATTCATGGGAAGTCACTCATTCTCTACATCTCTTCTCAAGACATGTCATTGGGTGTCTTACTAGCTCAAGAAGATCAATAATAGAAAAGAAAGAGCTATTTACTACATTAGTAGGACTCTGGTCTCCTATGAAACAAACTACTCTTTCATCGAGAAGGCTTTCTTAGTAGTGGTGTTTTCTTCACAAAAACTATGACACTAAATGCTTTCTCACACTGCAGGTTTCATTGCTAAGATTGATCCATTAAATTATTTACTCAGCAAAGCTTCCCTCACAAGTAGACTGGAAAAATGGGTCATGATACTTAGTGAGTTCGACATTGAGTATGTAGAGAGAAAGGCCATCAAAGGATAGATGATCATAGATCAGTTGGTAGAGGCACTACTCACAGATCACCAACTGTTGAACATTGAGTTTCCAGATGAGTCCATAATGCTTCTCACACATCAAACATGAACTATGTTCTTCGATGGATCATTCACCCAACAGGGATCGGGCATCAAGATACTATTCATCACACCACAAAGGTACTCTTTACCCAAGGCATACAATATGTTGTTTCCTTTTACAAATAACATTGTTGTGTACAAAGACCTAATCAATAGTGTGAAGATAGCCATCGAATGGCAGGTAGATGAACTCAAAGTCTTCAGAGACTCGTAGTTGGTCATTAATTAGGTCACTGACATCTATTAGACAAAGGATGAAAAACTAGTGCCTTACAAATGGATGGTCGATGATCTAAGAAAGTAGTTTGCACATATCACCTTCTAGCAGATTCCTAGGGCAGACAACAAAGTGATTGATGCAATGGCTACTCTTGCTTCCATGCTACATATGCTAGAGAATGACTTCCGACATGAATTCCTAGTGGAAACGTTAATCTACCCAGCCTATGACACCCCTAAATCTAGAATGATCTTCTTTGTCATTGGACATGATTCATCCCGCTACCATCACATATATTCCTACCTCCATGACCAGATTGTTTCAGATACTTACACCTAGAATGAGAAACATCACTTAATCCGCAATACTTCATGGTATGTCATCATAGCTAACAACTTGTATAGGTGAGGTCTAGATGGTACCCTCCTTAGGTGTTTAGAACCCAATGAGTCTAAGGGTGTGTTAGCCGAGGTGCATGAAGGCATTTGTGGATCTCACTCGAGCGGCCTGACACTGGCCCGTAAACTTATTAGAGCTGGTTACTATTGGCCAGATATGGAGAAGGAAGCTACACAATATGCTAAGACTTGTAAATAATGTCAAATTCATGAGAATCTAATTCATGGTCCCACTAAGGAGCTAATCCCATTCATCACTTTCTGGCCATTTCAGCAATGGGCCTTTGATTTGGTGGGTCAGATTCATCCTTCTTCCTTGAATGGACACAAGTTCATCATCACTGCTATAGATTATTTCACTAAATGGGCGAGGCAATCCCTCTGATCATAGCTAATGGAAAATATTTAGCCATGTTTATACTAAATTACATCATCTGTAGGTATGGTGTACCCTCCTCAATAAGCACTGACAACGGGGGGTAGTTCAAGAACAAGGATCTGAAAGAGCTATGCTCTAAGTTCAAAATCACTCAACATTGGTCTTCCATCTATTATCTCCAAGGTAATGGATAGGTGGAAGCATCAAACAAGGCAATCCTCAAGATCATGCATCACACAATTCACAAATCTGGATGAGACTGGCATCTCCAGATTAATCTAGCTCTATGGGCTTATCACACAAGTATACAGACACCAATAGGGGCCATGCCCTTTGCTTTGGTTTACGGAGTAGATGTTGTGCTACCAATTGAGGTTGAGATTCCTACTTTATGAGTCTCTCTGAAAGGCCTCATCACTGATGATGACAATAGAATATCTCAGCTACAAGAGCTAGAATTACTGGATGAACATCAACAAGTGGCATTCAATCACCTCTGGGCATATCATAAGAGGATGTCCAAGAGCTATAATAAGAAGGTTCAACCAAGGGATTTGCAAGTGGGTGATCTCGTCTTGAGAGAGAACCCCAAGAATCAGCAACAACAGATCCAGAAGAGAAAATTTGAGCTGAATTGGCTTGGTCTGTATATTGTCACTATAGTGTTTGGGTTTGGTGCCTATCAACTCTCTACTACTGAAGGAAACTAGCTTAAGGAGCCAATCAACGCCCTGCATCTGAAATGATTCTACAGCTGAGACATCTTCATAATGCTCCATGTACATACATAAACTTTGAAAAATTCCTAAAAATTATAAAATGTCCTGAAAAAATCTATTATCCTAGTGAAAACCTAGTAAACAGGTGCCTTAATAATACAAAAAAAAATTAAAAAATACAAAAATACAAAAAAAAATTGAAAAAGAAAAAAATGTTCCATTGATGAAAACTTGGTAAACAAGCATCATGGTAGAAAAAGCAATAAATTTCTGCCAAGAAGGTGAAAACCTAGTAAACAAGAACCTCTTGTTCCGTAATGCTATACCTATCGCAACACTGCTTGGCTCTGTACAGTTGCTTTCCTTCTTTCCTACTTTTCTTTTCTCTCTCATGCACTTGTTCTCTGTTACCTTCGAGACTCTTCTCACCTCAACATGGAGTGAAACTGGTCATGCTCTAGGGGCAACCTTCATAGTCTAGGGGCACTGTCCTATTATTTTTAGAGACTCTCTCTCACGTCAGTCACCAGTGGTTCTCACTGCGTCTGCCCACTGATGCCTAGCTATTACTAAGATCTCTCACCTTGAGGATCTCTCATGTATCAGTCACCAATGGTTCTCACTGCGTCTACCTACTGATGCTTAGTTCACACTCTAATTTCTTGGGGATCTCTCTCGTGTCATTCACCAGTGGTTCTCACTGCATCTGTCTACTATCACCTTACAATTGAGACTTCTCACTTATGACGTATACTTCTGATTCAAAATCAATCTACTGAAACTAAAACTAAATTTTTAATCCTCTGAGATATGCTAAGCTTTTCTTTTGTGTGCTTGTCTTTTTCGCTTTGTCATTCCTTCTCGAGCAACTCCAAGAGGTCTATCTTGACTGAGAGATGCGAAGACTGGGGGCATGATCGTGTTCTTTTTTTTCTTCTTGTTGGTTTAGTTCCAATGATCCAAAGGTTCCAATATACGAGGGTTATCCACTATAAGAGCTTCTATCCCATGTTAGATAGCCATGTGTACCTCAACTCCTTTTATATGGAAACTTTGGTGAGTTTGGTTCTTCTCCTTGTTTCTTTGAGTGACTTCTTTTTTTTCTACGATTGAAATCTCAATGCTTGTCTTATGAAGTGAACATAAGGGTCACTGTGAGCACCCTTAAAATATTTCTCAGTCACTTAGGAAAAGAAGAAACTCTCACGTGTCTAGTGTACTTTCATGCAAGAAACATTCTATTCATCCTAGCAATTTTTCTTTGATGCTTATGTTCACTTTCTAAATCAAAAGGAATAGGTGTTCTAGTCATTCTAGCTTATTGTTCTTTAATGCTTACACCTCATTCCGACAAACCCAAGACTAATGTAATATTAATATTCTCATGATTTCCATATTAGTGAGGGTTTTATGATATCTTGTGACCATCCTATAACAACAGATCTGTGATGAAGACTATCTAATGGCTCCAACAACCAAGTCCTAGGGATTGCATCTAGCTTAGGCTTGCATTTTCATTCTAGACTTGCATTGCAATAGTGTTCGATGATCATTTCATTGCATTCTCCTAGATTTTTACAATGAGGGGTTCTCACTTCATGTCCTAGCTTTGTCATGACTGCACAAGTTTTCAAGATTGAAATCAAAATTTGACACATATATATAGCTTAAAATTGCATTTTAAAATTTCTGGGACCGACGTGATCAGATGCTTATGCAATCAACCTTTTGATGTCGCATTCTTGCCAGAATCACATCACATCAAAATTTTCTTGACATCTTCAACATTTTCATAAAAGTCAACTCTAGTCAAGTTTGGAAACATTTGGTCAACCTTGGTCAAACTTGGTCAACCGAACCTCGAAATCACTCCAGGTTGCTTCTGAATCTTCTCTATTCTTTTGTAATCTGTTCTAAATTCTTCTAGACCTCTGATTCAATCTGTATCTGCAACCTATTTTTGTCAATCATCTTTATAACATGTCATCTTTCAATTTCTCTCTCGAGGGGGCAGGATGATTGCATCATTAAATCATTGAATCAATTTGATCTAAATCAAAAGTCCTCATTACTAGGGGCATTTCATCACTTGGGGAATGTTTAGTTGTTTCATACCTCATAGTCAAAATTGGATGTTCCATGATCTCAAATCACTATGGGCATCTCTGTACCTTACATCTTTTCATCATACTATTATGTATCTGAGCAATCTAATTCAAATCATGTTGGAGATTTGCCAGCAAGCCAGTGTTGACTATATGTTTGTCATTGATGACAACATATGGTAAGTAGCATGTGTGGAAGACTTATGTAGTAAGCTTTCAGTAAATGTAGCATGGACATGTTATTAGCATGATATCATGGACGCAGAGGTTAACTATTAGTACAGATAATTATGTAGCAGCTTGTGTTAGCAGTGTTCCTGACAGAGTTACAAATAGTGTTCTATGAGTAAATGTACATACAGTCATCATGGAACCTTGTGCATTTAGATATGTGATGGAGACATGTTAGTAATGTTACATTCATGGACACAGAGTTTGATGATGAGTAGGAGTGAAGTTATGCAGTCGCTATTCACCAGTCACAGTTTCCTATGTTTATTCAGAAGATCCGACATTGATTTTATTAGTACAAGAGTTGCGCCTATCATTTTGGTATGTGCCCTTGGATTAGTGCATGGAGAAGAGCTAGTAATGTTCAGTTAAGAGTGCATGATGTAATTCAGCTTGAGGAGAAAGATTCAGTTACTTTGGTAGAGCCGACAGTGTGTAGCGTGCGCCTACATTTATTAATATTGGATAGGTCCCAAACTGAGTTGTGTGATTAATAGAGCTGACATAATTATTATTGGAGTATGTTATGGTTTCTCTAATACGATTTCAAGGTGGTTCTAATAGGCTAACTTGATTATATCATTTAGAGGAATGATATTTATAGTCAGTCATTTGTGATTGCTAAAGAATGGTTTAGAGTTGATTGTGTAGAGCAGAGAAGAGTGTGCAAAGTATTGAGCCATCAACAGAAGGTCTATGTGATCAAGAAAAGAGTTTGTGCTATACATTGGAACTGATCTAGACAGCAGGTCAAAGCACAGTTCACCAAGATCTAGATATAGTGTGTATCTATTATTTAGAAGGTTGTAGCCTTCACCCATTTGAGTAGTGTGCTCTCGGACAGTGCGTCCTCACCCCTAACAAGGTGTTAGGGTCTATTTGAGTCACCAAGTTAAAATTTTCCTTGACCCTTCAATATATTTGATCTTCGTCCACCTTACTCCTTTTTCAAAAGTTTGCATCCAAAGGTCTTTCAAGATGACTTTGTCCTTGAGTTAACCGTTGCGGCATTAAAAATTTTCTTTGGTCTAGTTGGCTCTCTTTGGCCAAGTGTTAGTAGTCATTCACCTCTCATGAAACACTTCAAACCATTTTGAACCTTGGCTCGAAGTAGTTCAAAGAGGTTCAAAGATTCAATTCAAATTTTCATTTAAAAAAGTGCAGCTCACAAGGTTCTGCAGGTTTGATGGAAAAATCTAAGACTGTAGATTGCAAAGTTTTATGCTCAGCATGGTTCTCCAAAGTTTGATTTCATTCAAATGTTAAGATCCAATGTGGTTAATTCTATGTTGGCAAGGTATAATGGGATTTATCCACTTTATCCAAGGGAAAAGTAGTGCAGCAAGGTACAATTGGTTCAAGCAAGCTCATACAAGTTCACACAGGTTCGGCGGGCTCATACAGGTTTAACATTAGGGGCAGATTTTAAACAAAGGGTTTCTAATCATAATCCATTGAGATAATATTTCCAATTCCATGTTACTATCAGACCTGTAGTAAGAGGAGATAGCATCTACAACAAAAGTTAGGTTACATTCTTTGGAAGTCAAGGCTCATATCTACAAATTGTGGCCATTCATGTGAAGATCTTTTGTCACAGCATGTGAAGATCTTTTGTTGTAGCATGTGAAGAAGCATTGCATTCCCATATCCTTAATAAGAAGCAATGAGAAATTATTATGCTCTTCAATGAGGAAATCAAAGTAATATGGCTTGAATTCTGAATGATTAATTGTTAATGGAAACCATTGGAGAACACTTTATAAATGTTGGAGTTTGCACAACAAGTCTATTTTGTTTTGACAGTTTTATATACCTCTACAAAGAGCCATGTAACTTTTGACTCAGACCAAATTTTTCAAATCTCTCTGGTGGAGTTGTGCGCAACTAGGATTCTGACAACATATATCCGAATCTTAAGGAAATCCAAAGGTGGAATAAATAGTTATGCCCCCTGCACCGAGGCCTAATTTGACTGTCATAAATATTTTTAAATCCACCCAGCATCAGGAATATTTTTTATTTATGACTAATGTATGCTTATGCCACCTGTCCAAATATCATTTAAAACATTGAAGTATATCATTAAAATATTTTCATAAATAGTTTATGAAGATATCAAATTAAAGGGAGCATGCATATTATCAGAGAGGAGGAAAAAGATTAAAGGTTTTAAGTGAAAACAGTTTCAAGAATCATTATTGTAACTGATAAGAATCATCCGGCAAGACAATAAAGGGAGGATAGAAAGACAAAGCAGGGGTTCCTTTTTTTGGACCTTTGGCTAGAGACTTTTGGCTACAAGCAGAGGAGTTTTAGTTTCTGGTTTTATTCTATAATGCAGGGGGCTTCTTTTTTTGCAAGAGTCTTTATGCTCTGGGAGGGGGAGTTCTGAGTTTTGAATATTGTAAGGGAAAGAGAGCATGTTTTTCTTTCTATGCATATGTAATGTACAGCTCATCTTGGATATTGAAATAATGGAGAAATAGTTTATGAATCTTTGAATTCATTATTATTCCTTCAGATTCATTGAGCTTTGTCTCATTAAAATCTTTTTCAGCATCATGTTTTACTTATTCAGCTGTGCATGTGCTTGATTTTGGAACTTTGTTTTCAGAATTAGGCTATGTTTGGAAAGAATATATGTTTCTTGATTTAATGAATTATGATTTGTGGGTGTGAGAGAAGTGGGCTTTGTATCAGCCTCTCATATTCTTTTTGTGTATATCTTTAAAATCTCTTCACATCTACATCATGTTTATGAGTAGATGTTGATGCCTTTGATGTTTTCTAGTGAAAAGCATATCAGTGATATAAAATTCATTGCATATCAAACGGAGGGAGTTGTACCTTCATACCAAAATTTAGAGGGCATTTGCATATTTTAATTACAAATGACCCAACTATTGGTTGTTGATTGTGTCTTCTTGTTTGGGCATTCAAGAGTCATTTGAAAGGTTTTTGTTGAAAGACAAATCCGTTCACCAACACAAGGTTAATTGTAAAAGACTCCTAACAGGGTCCGACCCTTGAGCAGGTCACTATACTAAATGCATTGTAAAGAAACTCCTAACAGGGTTACACTAGTGCAGATTATTTGTGGGTGTCAATTCCCACCGAGGTTTTTACCTATTTGGGTTTCCCCGTAACCAAAATATTGGTGTTGTGTTCAAGTGTTCTTTCATTGTGTTTATGTTTTATGTTTAAGTATACTTAATTGGATAAAGAATTGGAAACTTGTAGATAACTAATTCACCCCCCCCCCCTCTCAGTTATTTATTGGGACTATTCCTAACAATTGGAATCAGAGCCAAGTACCTCAGAGAGAAAGTTGAATAGCTTGAGGTTGATCATATGGAATTCTTCAGAAAAGAAAGTCTGAAGTTTGATGGAGAGAATTATCTTGACTAGAAGAACTAGATGGTGACACACTTGCAATGCATTGCTTTTGAAGTTTTTGATGTGACTATGAAAGAAGTTAAGATCCCCACTTTAGTAGACCTTGCAAAGGATGATGCTACTGAAAAGCACAAGAAATTGTTTCATCAGAATGCAATAACCAAAGAGGCCCTTGTCAGTGCCCTATCTGATAGTGACTTTTCAGAGATAAAAAAAAGTAGATACAACCCACAAGATATGGAAGCACCTAGAAGACATGTTTGAAGGAGATCAACAAGCCAAGGATGCACGCAGAAAAACTTGGAAGAAAAGATACAATGCATTAGAGATGTTAACTGAAGAAAACATCAGAGCTTACAACCAAAGGATTAATGAAGCAGTTGCAAGAATTAGGAACAATGGTGGAGAGATCTCGGAAGAAGACATTATGGATAAGTTGATGACCACTCTCACAGAAGAGTATGAAAAAAAGATCTACATCCTTGATGAGACCGTGTAGCTTACATCAAATTTCAAAAGAGAGACCTTGATCAACAAAATTTTAGCTTTTGAGATTTCAAGATTGAAGACAGAACCTAAAAGTGAAACAACCTTCAAGGCATTAGTCCATGGTAAGAAATCTGCAAGCACTTCTAGTAATTTTGATGATGATGATGAAGAGAAAAAATTAGATGATTTCATTGCTATGATTCCTAAAAGAGAAAAGAAAGGAAAAGGGAAATATGAAGGTCAATTACCATTTAAATGCTTTTCATGTAATAAGATTGGTCACTTTGCATCCAAGTGTCCTACAAGAGCTAAAAAGTTCAAAAATGACTACAAGCCTAAGTATTCAAAGGAATGTTACTATGTTGGAGATGGAGTATCAGAGGATGATTCAACTGAAGATGAAATTGGATTCATTTCTATTATAGAGAAAATGAATAGTGAAATGGATCATGTAAATGATAAAGAAGAAGAAAAGTTAGCATTGATTTCACAAGTAGACATAAGGACAGATTGGATCATAGATAGTGTTTGTTCACATCACATGATAGGTGATAAAGATAGGTTTGTTCATAAAAATACAATGGTGGCATGGTTATATTTTTAGATAACACTCCTAAACCTATCATTGGTAGAGGAGCTATCACATTGGATGGAAAGAACAACACTGATAATGTTCTCTATGTAGATGGTTTGAAGCATAACCTTCTTAGTGTTGGACAACTACTTGAAAAAGGTTATCAGTTGGAGTTCAAAGACAACAAGTGCATCATTAACAACAAGGATGGTGTTATGATTGCATCAGGCTCAAAGACTAAAGGTAATGTTTTCAACTTAATTCAAAAGCAAGTTGTTGTGTTTCTAAAGTTGATGACAGTTGGCTGTGGCAAAAAAGACTATGTCATATCAATTTTGATAACATAGTAAAGATAAGTAATGTGAATGCAATGAGAGACCTACCTTGTTGGAAAAATGGTCAGCGCTCCCCTCGAGATTCGTGACATGGTTTAACAACCTCCTATGTCTTCTATAAGTCTAGTGGTTTTATCAGGCATTAACAAGTCGATATTTTGGTGCAATGACAACCACTACTTGTTGTAGACTATGATTTTGAACCTGTTACCTGTCTTGAAAGGCTGAAACATTCAAACATTAGACTAATCTAACATATTCATGAACTAAAAATAGCATAAGACATGAAAACAAAACCAAAGCCACCTCAATATTGTTGCTAAAAAAACAAGTGCTATAGAGCAAATGTTTGATTTGCTTCAATTAGATGGATGTGGGTGTGCTCTCTAAGCACTTGGAGCATATTCTAATGCATACTAAGATTGATTTTAGACCAAATATAGGTGTGATATGATGCTATATGCTATGCAAAACAATAAAAAAAAAACTATGTTAATCCATTATTGCTAAGCTATGATGTTCTTTAAGAAAGCTTGAAGATGATAAAAAGAAACTAACAATTAGTATTGCTTATGCTAAGTCTAGAGCTAAATGGACATGATAACAATGCATAAAATGAAAGGTGAATGGATATTTTGCTCTTGGAAATGAGGACTATTTATAAATTTTTGGGAGGATGAATGAGTGGCTAGGATCAAAATCCTTAAGAGAGGCCAAGATTCATTCAAAGGGGAGCACATGGATTGTGCTAGTTCAAGGCCACCTCCTTGTGACAAGTGTCACAAGGGCATTGGGTTGAAAGATGGGAGGAATGTGCACAATTTGGGAAATGTGCCTAAGGTCAAAGGGTGTAAGAAAGGGGTGAGGGGCTTCTTAAATGCATCATAAATGCATGTAAGAGGGATAAGGAGGCTTTAAATGCACTTAATGCATGTAAGAGAAGCCTCTAGAAGTTTGTTGACTTTGGGTCAAGCTTAGGAGTTGGCTAACCTTGTTTAGGGAATGTGACAAGGTTAGGGGGAGGATTAGGATTAGGATTAGGGGATTTTAGGATTAGGATGGGTGAAGAGGTTGGGTTGAGAAGATTCTAGAAGAGTCTAGAATTCTCCTTGGTTTTATGGAATAAAAGTTTATTCATTCCAAAAGTTTAAGTTTTGGGAATATTTATTGAAATATTTTCAATAAATATGAAAATTAAATATTTAATCTTAATTAAATATTTTGAGTTGAGATTAGGGTTAGAAAAGGTGGGATTAGCCTTTTAATCGAAATTAAGAAGGGATTAGAAGATTTTGGAAGAAGTTAGTGGTCTTAAGAAAATTGGCCAAGTTTTGGTCAAAAAATAAATTAATTATTTTTTTGGGGGATTTTTGGTCAATTTATTAATTAAAATAATTAATAAATAGGGGATTAATGTTTAAATAAGATTTAAACATTTTTGGGAGGGATTTCTTAATTAAATATTTTTAATTAAGATAAAGGGATTTAATGACATAAAAATAAATAAATTAATTAAATAAATAATTAATTAATAAATGATGATGTCATCAGGGATTTTTCAGAAAATAAAAATAATTTATTTTCTAAAGGATTTTTAGGTGTCTACATTTTGCCCCTCTTTGATGCGATGTCGCAAGTGGCATGGCGTCAAAGACAAGAAAATAAGATGCCCAAGGCTAGAATTTAGAGGAATAAGGGATTGTGCCCCCTCGAGAAAATAATGCAAGGAGCAAACATTGTGAAATTTTCTCGAAAGGAAACAGAGAAGGAAGGACCTAGGAAGAAGGGGAGATAAATAACCAAGCTTCCAAGAGCAAAGATGAGTGAATGCAAGATGAGATGGAATGCAAAATGCAGGATGCAGCTACATGAGGATGCAAGATTAATCTATATGATGCAGGATGCAGGGGAGATGGGGAAGCTCCAAGTGCAAATGTGGAGAGCACAACCTAGTTTAATATAGCAATGCTAGAGACCTGCCAAGGATACTGGGATCACGAGGCCTTGTCACCAGTGTTGCATAGGACTGACATGAAAAAGACACGCAGGGTTGCCCCAGCATCGCACATGAAACCCGAAGGAGGCATGGTGGAAATGATGCTGAAGAAACCACAAACACACGACTGACTCACAGGCAGAAGCAAAAGATCAAAAGACCTTGCCCCAGATTATCCTCATTCGCATCACACCATGATATAAAGGATCGTGGTGACGTTGAGTAGAGAACAATGAGAGGCTGAAAAAGATTAACAAGACCCAAAGGACAAAATCCAAGGTCAAAATGAAAATTCCAAAAAGACATCCTTTGCCAAGGAGAGAGATTTGATATGATTGATGGTGGGAAGATTGGTCGGACAGGAGGAGATATATCCTCAAGGACCAGGATGGAAGATTAGGTCAGACAGGAGGAACGATATATCCTCAAGGACCCATGAGTTGGTGAGAGAATAAGTGTAGTTGTTCGCTGGCAAAAGCTGAAGTTCAAGGAATAGTTAGGATAAGCAAGGATAAGTCGACAATTGATGTTGCTGAAGCACAAGGCCCGAGTGGGACTACAAATTTTCTGAGGCTGGGGATGGGACAAGATATTTGATCAAATGCTGCTGTAGGACGGACAAAGGTTATGTACAACAAGGAGGAACGATATGCACAAGGGATATGTACAAAAGCTCAGGATTGGGGATAGGAAGATCACACTCAGCGGGACTCTCACTAGGACGGAGACAAGAAGGATAAATACAGAGAGGAATGCGCTGTACAGGAAAGGGAAAAGGATATGGTACAAGATATGGTACAAAGCTTTGGAACAAAATATGGATTGCAGATGGGTTGGAGGAAGATGGGAGCTGAATGCGTGGAAGATAGGGGAGATGGAACTGCTGGGAGATCTGTTATGGATGGAGGAGGAGGACGGTAACTGAAAGGACTACTGTATAGATAAATAGCTCAGTTTACTATGTTGGCGCCTGTTTGCCAAGTTTTCACCAACATACTTGTCCAAGGCGCTTGAATTGCCAAGTTTTCACCGTTGGACGATTATTTTCTCTTTCTCTTTTCGTTTTTGCTTTTTTGCTTTTTTGCTTTTTTTTTGCTTTTTTTGCTTTTTTGCTTTTTTGCTTTTTTGAAGGTTTTTTGGATTTTATGATGTTGCTGGTTCAGGTTCAGGCATAGAACCTCTTCAGATGGATGATGTTAATAGGATCATTCAAGGGCTCGCCTTCTGGTGTTGATAGCTGATAGGCTCCGGAGCCAAAGGATGCGGTGACAACATAGGGGCCCAACCAAGTAGGCTCAAACTTGCCTTTCTTTTCTCTATTTGCTAGGACCTTCTGATTTTCTTTAAGAACCATGTCACCGACTTGAAATTGTCTAGGATGGACCTTTTTGTTATAACTCCTTTTGAGTCGATTCTGGTATGCAACCAGGTGATCGTAGGCTTGCTGTCTCTTTTCATCTAGCAGATCTAGCTGTGTGAGCCGGGCCACACGATAGTCTTCATCAGTTGTATAGTTCTTCATGGAGACGCGCAAGGATGGGAGCTCAACCTCGATCGGTAGAACGGCTTCAGCACCATATACAAGAGAGTATGGGGTGGTGCCTGTGAGAGTGCGATAAGAAGTGCGGTAGGCCCAAAGGGCAGGATTGATTTGGAGGTGCCAGTCACGACCAGAATCATTGACAACCTTCTTGAGGATTTTCAAGATAGTTTTGTTGGTTGCCTCAGCTTGGCCGTTTCCTTGAGGGAAATATGGACTAGAGAAACGGTGATGGATGTGGAGCCTGGCACACAGATCATCCACATGCTGGTTTTCAAAAGGTGTGCCATGGTCTGTGAAAATGGTAGATGGTATGCCGAAGCGGCAAATGATATGGTAGAGGATGAACTTGGATATTTGGATACCAGTAGTAAGGGTGAGCGGAATCGCTTCAACCCATTTGGTAAAATACTTTGTGGCTGTTATGATATACTTGTGTCCATCCGAAGAGAGGGGGGTGATCAAGCCAACGAGGTCAAGGCCCCAACATGAAAAAGGCCACGGTGGTGCAATAGGCTGTAGATCCTGTGCTGGTGCATGTATCAAATTGGCATGCTGTTGACATGGGAGACATTTCTTGACAAATTCACATGCATCATGTTCCATTGTTGGCCAATAATACCCAACTCTAAGCAGCTGCTTTGCTAGAACCATGCCACTCGTGTGGGCACCGCAAATTCCAGCGTGAACTTCTTGTAAGGCCAGGATGGCCTCGTTTGAATCTAAACATCTAGATAGGACATTGTGATACCCACAACGATATAGGGTGTTGGCTACAAGAGTGTAGCGGGAAGCTCTGCGAATAAGGTTTTGGCGTTGGTTATTGGTGAGATGGGGAGATATGATACCATTTTTTAGATATGCATGGATGTCGTGGTACCATGGGGATTGGGGACCAACCAAGACACATACCATTTCTGCATCAGCGTTCTCATAAGCTGGCGTATGTAGCTGCTCGACTAGGAATTCATATTGTGATGCGTCGCGTGGGATTTCTAACAAGGATCCAATGGTTGCCATTGCGTCCGCTGCTTTGTTCTGAAGTCTTGGGATCTGTGTGAACTGTAGATGTAGGAAATGCTCTTGCAGTTTGTCCACCAGCTCTTTGTAAGGTAGAAACTTGTCATCCTTTGTTTGATATTCATCTAGGACTTGTTTGATAATCAGCTGTGAATCTCCAAATACTTGTAATTCTATGATATTCCACTGAATGGCTGTTCTGAGACCTAAGATGAGTGCCTCATATTCTGCAATGTTGTTGGTACATGGGAATCCCAATTTGAATGATTTTGGGATGTAGTCACCTTGAGGTGTGACGAATAGGATTCCTGCCCCTGATCCATGTGATGTGTAGGAGCCATCAAAGTATAGTTTCCACATGGGCTGCTCTTCAATCATGCATAAGTGTTCATCAGGGAATTCCATGATTAGTGGATAGGCATCCACCAGTGGTGCTTCTGCTAGTTGATCGGCAATGACTTGCCCTTTGATTGCTTTGCGATCAATATACTGGATGTCAAACTCACTGAGTATCATGACCCATTTTGCCATACGGCCTGTGAGAGTTGTCTTTGATAGTAGATATTTGAGGGGGTCCACCTTTGAAATGAGCTTGATTGTGTGACTGAGCATGTAATGTCTAAGCTTTTGAGTGGTAAAGACCACTGCAAGGCATGCTTTTTCCATAGGTGAATAATTAAGCTCATATCCGACAAGAGTGCGACTGATGTAATAGATGGCTCTCTCCTTGTTGTCATCATCATGCTGAGCTAAGAGTGCCCCCAGTGCTGTAGTGGTTGCCGAGATGTAGAGTATGAGAGGGCGTCCTGGAATTGGTGGTACTAGGATTGGAGAATTGGCAAGATACTCCTTGATCTTATCAAAGCTTCTTTGACATATGGGATCCCATTTGAAGCTTGTGTCTTTGCATAGGAGATGCGTAAAAGGTTGGCACTTGTCTGCTAACTGAGAAATGAACCGACGCACTGATTGAAGCTTTCCTTGTAGGCTTCTGAGCTGTTTGAGTGTTCTTGGTGGAGGCATCTCTGTTATTACTTTGACCTTCTTGGGGTCTATCTCTATGCCTCGTCGCGATACTATGAAACATAGGAGCTTTCCAGATGTAACACCAAAGACACATTTCTTTGGATTAAGCTTTAAGCCATAATGATTCAGACGATCAAACACACGCTCTAAGATGTTGAGGTGTTCATCCCTTGTTTTGGATTTTGCAAGGATATCATCCACATAGTCTTCAAGGATCTTGTGGATCATGTCATGGAAGATCGCTGTCATTGCTCGCTGATATGTTGCTCCTGCATTCTTTAGCCCAAAGGGCATCATATTGTAGCAGAAGGTACCCCATGGGGTTGTGAATGCTGTTTTATGTTGATCTGCTTCTGCTATATGAATCTGGTTGTAACCGGAAAAGCCATCCATGAGTGATAGCATTTCGTGACCCGCTGTGAGGTCTACAAGCATGTCTATGTTTGGCAATGGGAAATCATCTTTAGGGCATGCCTTGTTCAAGTCCCTGAAATCAGTACAGATTCTGATGTCGCCAGAAGGCTTTGTGACTGGCACCATGTTAGAGATCCATTCTGAGTAGTCAATTGCTCTGATGATTTTTGCTTGAAGGAGCTTCTCAAGCTCTGCTTTGACGAGCAATGCTACCTTTGGATGCATTTTCCTTAGCTTCTGCTTCACTGGCTTGACATTAGGATCCACTGCTAGATGATGAACGACAAGATTAGGATCAAGCCCAGGCATGTGGGCGTATGACCATGCAAAGTTGATAACTGATTCTTTGAGCAAGGCACTGAGAGCGATTTCTTCTCCTTCTGTTAGGTTGACTGCAATGTAGGTGATCCTTGGACATTCTTCTGTTCCCAAGTTGATTGGCTTGGTCTCCTCTATGATGATTGGCGACTGCTCTGGTCTATAATCTTGGATAGGGGGAAGAGGCAAGGCTTCATCTTCTAGCGCCTGAATTGCCAGGTTTTCACTAGAAGATACGCCCTTTATTTTTACTATTTTGGAATCAGAATGTGCCCCAAGGGGGTTTTCACATAAAGACTCATGATGTTCTTTTGCTATTTCATTTTTGCGACTAAAGCTTGCCTCTTCCCCAAAATATCCTTCTGGGTGAAGCCAATAGACAGAAGTTGATGTTGAATCCTGATTGCTTGCTGGACCTGATGCCCCCATGAATTCTAGGAGTGCTTGTGTGCTTTGGAACTCGTCGATGTGTGCGATGCTTGGTTGGTCCCAATCTATGAGGTCGGGGTTTGTGAGGGGAAGATCTATGAGGTTAATGGAGAGTTGTTGGAGGAGAGAAGTCCCCAGGAGGGTGTCGTCGGCAAAGATATCATCGTAGGATCGGATGTCTTTCTCTTCGGGGATGTCTTCGATTTCCACGAGGTCATCCCGGCTATTCGAAAAGTTCACGTTGGTCATGTTAGTGCCCGCAGTTGTGGTATTGGGCTCTTGTTCAAGCAGGCGAGAGGTATTAAAGCCAAGTCCTTGCTGTTCTAGATTTTGGGATGGTATGATAGGAAACAAATTTCCATCCTCTTGTGGTCCTAGACCACCACCTTGATAGTTATAGTGTTCTGTGACATTTTTGAAGGGGATTGGATATTTCTCTTTGAAGTACTCAAGAAGTTGTGTGTCACGTGATGGGGGATCTTTCTATAACCATTTGTTAATATCTGGATCCATTTCTTTGCTGTTGATGGTACCATGAGACTCAAAAGTCATATTTCCTATCTGCTTGAGCTTATGATGTTCCTTAACATGCTTGTTTTGACAACTTGGGTGCCCTTGAGTATGTGGATCACGTGGAAGAGCTCCTACAGCAAATGCATCACTGAGGCTGTATTCGCCACAACCCTGGTTGTTGATCTTGATGGATGATAAGGTGGAAGAAAGGATGGTCTCTGGATCACGATGGGATCGGGATGAGCTAGCAATAGAAGTACCAATATCGGTTCCAGGACAATGAGTAGAATGAGGGAAAGATGCTTCCATCGCAAGGCAGTATGCGAAGGGGTTAGGGTCAGCGTGGATGGTAACCTCAGTGCCTTGATGTGGAAACTTGATGCACTGATGGTAAGTAGATGGTACGGCCTTAATGGAATGGATCCATGGACGACCAAGGAGGATATTGAACGGTAGGTCAAGATCAACAATGTGGCAGAGAGTATCTTGCGTTGCTGGGCCTAGCTGGATAGGCAAAGTTATAGTACCTTCAGAGGTACGCTCCAAGTTATCATATGCTTTGATAGTGATTTGCTCATGCTGTATGTTGGCCTCCGTGAACCCGATCTTCTTGATGAATTTTAATGTGCACAAGTTGAGGGCTGAGCCATTATCCACTAGAACTCGTTTGATGGCGAAATCTCTGACCATGACAGCAATGCGGAGAGGGAGAGTATGGTCAGGAGCGACATCTGGTATATCAGATTCTTTGAAGGATAAGGCACATGCTGCAGATAGGTGTCCCACAAGAGTTTCAAACTGAGTTGTGTTAATGTCCGTGGGGACATGACCTTCTTTTAGAGCTTTGTCCAGGATCTCCTAATGGATGGGTGATGTGCGGAGCAAATCCAAGATAGATATTTGGGCTGGCATGTTCCCAAGATGCTCTATGATATTGTATTGTGCTCTTGGTGCATTATGCTGTGTTGCGCGTGCATTTGATGCTGGCCTGGTGTTAGACTGTGCTGTGGATGCAGTAGATGTTGGCCTTGGAGGAGCAGCTGATCTCGGAGGAGCACCGGCAACAGTTATCCTACCACTGCGGGTAGTTGCAGCACATTGTCGATCCGGCCCTCTGACGTGGATGGTATTGATGGTGGGCTCATCTTGGATGGGCTCAACTTGAGTTATGCATCCGACATACTTGTCATAGTTGATGTAGGCCGCTGTGTGATCTTCTTGCTTGCCTTTGCCACGATTTTGGGGCTGATTGGCACTGGCTTGATTCTTCCCGGCATCGTGTTGAGGGAACACATTTTGATATATTTGCAAACCGGCATTGGGTGAAGCTTGAGTTGGTGCATCGACCTGGATTTCCTTGCGATCGATGAGATCCTGGATGTAGTGCTTAAGCCACATGCACTTCAATGTTGTGTGCCCCTTCACACGATGGTAATCACAGTATTCATGTTCTTTATACCAATCAGACTTTGGTGCGTTGTCATCCTTCTGTGGGATGGGCGGATATGTGATCATATTTGCCTTGGCTAGCCGATAAAAGATCTGATCCAGAGGCTCACCCAAAGGTGTGAAAGTCCTTTTTGGATTGTTCTGATTATTGGGTTTGTTCTGCCTTGGGGCAACGTTAACTGCGTTAACAGGATTGCCTTGACGTGCTGGCTGCTGCTGTTGGTATTGCTGCTGATACTGTTGCACAGGTGGTTGATGAGCTTGAGGAGGCTGCTGATAAATAGGTGCTTGATATGCGGGAGCTGGTGGTTGCTGATAGATGGGTGCTTGTGGCGGTTGGTATGTTTGAGCTGGTGTAGGACTAGCCACAACGAATTGTACATTCTTAGTGTCAGTGGCTCCATCTGTAACAACATTCTTGTTACGATTCCAGTAACGGGATTTATCATTGTTGGGTTTGTTTTTGGAATCATCCTTGAAGTGATGAATAGTGCCTTCGTCTAGGAGAGCTTTCTCGATGCCTATGCCTTTGCTCTTGATGTCTTGGTATGTCTGGAGACAGTTCATTCGTATGTGATGGGATAGCTTTGGATGTAGGTTATCAATGAAGATCTTTGTTAGATGCTTCTCTGGCGGCTGATATGATAACCTGGTTGTAAGATTCTGCCATCTTTGCAAGTATTCTGCAAGGCTTTCTCCGTCTTTCTGCTTTGAGTTGCATAGGTCTAGCAAGGACAACTCATTCTCCACATTATGGGCATAGTGTGTGATGAACTTCTCAGAGAGTTCAGTAAAGGTGTTTATTGTCCCATGTGGTATTTTGTAAAACCACTCAACAGCAGTTCCTCCCAAGCTTTTGGGAAACAGGCGCAGGAGATAGTTATCACTGTAAGCCACTTCTTGGCACGCCATGTAAAACTCTTTGATATGGTTTACTGGATCTCCTTTCCCCCGATACTTGTCGAACTTGGGCATCTCAAAATGCTTGGGGAAAGGGATAGTTGCTATGGACCGATCGAAGGGATATGAGCACACCTCTTCGAACTTGTATGTTTTATTCTCTGTTCCACTTTGTAGCTCTTTTAGAGCATTTTTCATTGCTTCCCACTCAGCATTGAGTGGCGAGGGATTTGGAACTTCTGTTTGTGATGGAAGCTGTGGAACTAGATATGGCGTTTGCTGTGGATAAATGGGTTGGAACTGATTTTGGGGCAATGGTTGCTGGGGATATTGCTGGTGTGGCATAGGGGGATATTGTGGTAAATGATATGGAACCTCTTGATGTTGTTGGGCTGCTTGCTGTTGTTGAACTGGCGGTTGTTGTGGGACTGCTTGCTGATATTGGACATTTGGACCTTGCTATTGTAACTGATGGGTGGGAACTTGTTGTTGCTGGGGGATGATAGGGATTTGTTGCTGAGGCTGATAGCAAGGGACTTGCTGTTGTTGAGGAATGATGGGTGTTTGCTGAAAGGGGACATGTGGTTGCTGTGGGGGAGGCTGTTGGAACGATGCTGCTTGCGGGTATGATGGTGGTAGTTGCTGAGGTTGGCTTTGGGTGTGGCTTATATAAGCTGGGTGCATGCCTACGTTACTTAGAGGTGGAACAGATGCGGGAAAGCTAGAAGCAAAGGGTGATGGGGTAAGATAGCTGGAGAAAGTTGGCTATTGAGGTGGTGTAACTTGCTGGAAGGTATTTGGGATTTGGGATGAATAGCTTGAAGCTGGCGGTGGTTGGGGTAGTTGCTGCTGTGCTGCTTGGGCGAAGGCGGTTTGTTGACTTGCAACCATAGATGTAGGGGATTGAGATGGGATCCCCCATGCCTTCATTTCTTCTTGCGTAAGGCCCCATTGAGAGCTTGTGTTAGGGTGCATTGCAGCGGATGATGGAATGGTAGGAGCAACGGGAGCTTGGGACACGAATGATGGTTGAGAGAAAGGAGCTTGTTGAGGTTGTGGTTGAGTGGATGCTTGTGAGGAGGAAAATGAAGGAAACACCCAAGAGAAAGATGAGGTTGGAATGGGGAGCGATTGCGCTAACCCCAAAGAAGAAGGTACAGGTGCTTGGGGGGTGAAGGGTGACGGTGCTCCTTTGATGGTGAAAGGCGTTGCTTGACTTGCGGATGGTGGCGAAGCTTTTGGTGTAAAAGCTTGTGTGAGAGGTGGAAGCTGACTTTGGGTTAAGTGTTGGATTTGGGCTTGGGCAGCCATAGTAGATGATGAAGCAAAAGGGGTATGAGATGGAGCGGATGGTGCTGCAGCTTGTGTTGTGGGACTGGCGAGGCTTCCTTGCAAGAAAAGGGGAATGGTGGAAAGCTCTTGGGATGTTTGCATGATAGGATCGGGAAATGGAGAATATGCTTGTGCTGGAACTTAGATTGTTTTGATGGGGATGCGTGGATAGAGAGATGGTGGGATGGAGGTACTTTCTGGTAGATAGTGGGCAAACATGCTTTGCTGATGTTGTGGTACAAGGGCATTGGTTGCTGGTGGGCTTTCTGGAGGATTTGCGAATGCTTGGATTGCCAACGGGGATGAAGGGATGTTTGGATCTTCACATGGGTTACTGGCTTGGATCCGGGGATTGTAGGTCATCATGGCATTGGTGAAAAGGTTGGGATCGGATGAGGTTGTTGGTGGATAAGGATTCATGCTTCTTCTTTTCCGAGATCTGGTCTCAACAGGCATGGAGATGCAAGTGCTAAATGGATGCAAGATGTTTGGCTAAAAGATGTTGATGGATGCAAAGTTGATGAACTTCTAAAGATGATGACTTCTAAGATGCAAATGCAAAGATAGGGATCAAGATGGCGATGATGGAAGCTGGATGGAACTGATATGGATCAAGATGGTGGAGGAAAGATAGGTTGCTGATGGAAAGCTGGTGAAAGATTACTGAGTGGTCAACAAATGAGCTGCTATTTTTCCCAAATGGAGGATCAGAGATATGATGGGGTCAACCTAAGATAGACTGATGATCTTCGGTCAACAAGTTTCTTATCAATACACTCCAATCTCTTGCTCGAGATGATGGCTATGCAAGGACAAGGTTTGATTTCTTTATGACAACACGTTGTGCCAAAAAAGAGGATGATGGTCTCTGATCTTGGATATAGGATAGGAACAACTCAAAAGGTAGAACACTAAGTGTTGGTGGATCTCTGGATTTGGAGCAAAGGATGGTGGATCTGCTGCAAAGATATGGAAAGCTGATGGGGGGATGCTGGTGGAAAAGGTATCGAAGGTTGAAGGGACAATGCTCTATGCGAATGACAAGGATTGATTCTAGAATGTTGGTAGGAAGATGAATGCATATGCAACTTTATGATGTTCTGAAATGCAACTAAGGTTTTAATGCTGATGCAAAGGGTGAAACTAGGATGAAACTAAGATGCAAGGCATGTTGGAGACAAGATTTCAAGATCTGAAGATGGAACAAGACATGAACAAGGATTGGCTAATCTTCTGGCTCAAGGTTGACAAAGTGATGGTTAACTCGGAAACGGAAGGCGAACTGTTTGATGCGGGCGTTATGGGTAATGTTCTCAAGTCTGGCTTGAGACTTTTCTTCTGCTTGGGTTGCTTGGATAATGGATTGATAGGTGTTGGCGTTCTTCTTGGCAACTTTTTGCTCTTGATAGGCTTGGGATTTGGGCAACTTTGCTTTAGGATGTTTGTTCTTGATGGGCATCACTTGGAAAAAGGGCTTCTGATTTTGAGGCAAAGGTTTCCAATGGCAAAATTTAAAGTCAAAGTAATCTCCGCAAGGGACAAAGCAACCCTGCGAGATACAAACAAAGGCAACTTACTCTGACAAAGCTTTGAAAGTGTATGTTTCAACAAGTGTTTTCACGGAGTCTTTGACTGTCAAGCACTTCAAACAGATCTACCTAAGGAAGGTGAGTATCAAAATCGCTTGCCCACAGCTTGGTATCCCCTAGAAGGGAATACAAATGGTGAGTAATCTTGAGGCGACCCGGTAAACCCCTTGGAATCGGTCCTTGCACAAGGATTTTGATACTTTCGGATGTAGATAGGGTAGCCTCTATTTTATCAGGTTGCTAATGATTCCGTGGTGTCTCCATACCCGGTTATGCTGATCATCCGTGACTCACTTAAGAGCCTTGCCAATTATGCTGGGGGAGAGGAATGTTTACCATCCCCAGTCACGTGTTTGGCACGAACGCCCGGCGATTAGGAGATGTAAGTGATTCTTTTGGTATTCACTTATTTGTATACCGGCCGGGGGGGATACCGGTTTGAGGTCGTTCTCCGAGGAGGAAGCGCTTCTCCTTGGACAGGCCTCGCTAAAAGTAGAACAAGTGAACTTGTCCAAGTTCAAATGTTCCACGTTGCTTACTCTAACAAGGATTATGCAAGAATTGAAAAACTCCTACATGCACATCAAGCAGATTTTGTTCATTTTCCCAAATTTGATTAAGTGATGTTTGAACTTTGAAATGAAGACACTCGTGATTAGATTTTGATTTTTTCTTTCTCCAAAAAGTAAATCGAGCGTTTGCAAGTTTTTTGACTTGGGCATTCAAGATTGAGTGTGCGTGTTGATTAAGAACTTTTTAAAAAAGCTTTGTTTTGATCTTTAAGGCATTCAAGATTGTGTTTTCTTTTCAAATGGAAAGTGATGCTTTAGGACCTAAGTTCTTCCTTTTAGCTTCATTCAAGATTTTGTTTTGACTCGTTTGAATGCAGATTTGATGTTCTTTTTATGCCCAAAAAGATATGATCATTCCTACTTTGCATGAATGCATTGTTAAAAAATCCTTGATGTTGCAAGGATGCAAATGCCTTGATTAATTTTTTTGTTTTGTTTGTTAGAACAAATTTTGCAAATTTTAGTCCTTAATGCATTCAAGAATGATTTGGGGGTTCATTTTAAGCACTAAAATAAGGTGTGTATGATTTTGCTTCCTTATGGATTTTATTATTATTTTTGAAAAAAAATGGCCATGACCTCCTTGCTAGAAGAAGAAGAAGAAGGAGATGGAATAGAAGAAGAATATAGACAAGAAGAGGAAGAAGAATATAGACAAGAAGAAGAAGAAGGGATCGAAGTGCTCCGTCCACCTATAAGCTTGAAAAATCTGAAAATGGTCTAAAACCCATCAGAATATTTGCAAAGAACCCGTGAAGTGGGTCCCACCGGGCGTGCCAGAATGTAGACTATGATTTTGAACCTGTTACCTGTCTTGAAAGGCTGAAACATTCAAACATTAGACTAATCTAACATATTCATGAACTAAAAATAGCATAAGACATGAAAACAAAACCAAAGCCACCTCAAGATTGTTGCTAAAAAAACAAGTGCTATAAAGCAAATGTTTGATTTGCTTCAATTAGAGGGATGTGGGTGTGCTCTCTAAGCACTTGGAGCATATTCTAATGCATACTAAGATTGATTTTAGACCAAATATAGGTGTGATATGATGCTATATGCTATGCAAAACAATAAAAAAAAAACTATGTTAATCCATTATTGCTAAGCTATGATGTTCTTTAAGAAAGCTTGAAGATGATAAAAAGAAACTAACAATTAGTATTGCTTATGCTAAGTCTAGAGCTAAATGGACATGATAACAATGCATAAAATGAAAGGTGAATGGATATTTTGCTCTTGGAAATGAGGACTATTTATAGACTTTTGGGAGGATGAATGAGTGGCTAGGATCAAAATCCTTAAGAGAGGCCAAGATTCATTCAAAGGGGAGCACATGGATTGTGCTAGTTCAAGGCCACCTCCTTGTGACAAGTGTCACAAGGGCATTGGGTTGAAAGATGGGAGGAATGTGCACAATTTGGGAAATGTGCCTAAGGTCAAAAGGTGTAAGAAAGGGGTGAGGGGCTTCTTAAATGCATCATAAATGCATGTAAGAGGGATAAGGAGGCTTTAAATGCACTTAATGCATGTAAGAGAAGCCTCTAGAAGTTTGTTGACTTTGGGTCAAGCTTAGGAGTTGGCTAACCTTGTTTAGGGAATGTGACAAGGTTAGGGGGAGGATTAGGATTAGGATTAGGGGATTTTAGGATTAGGATGGGTGAAGAGGTTGGGTTGAGAAGATTCTAGAAGAGTCTAGAATTCTCTTTGGTTTTATGGAATAAAAGTTTATTCATTCCAAAAGTTTAAGTTTTGGGAATATTTATTGAAATATTTTCAATAAATATGAAAATTAAATATTTAATCTTAATTAAATATTTTGAGTTGAGATTAGGGTTAGAAAAGGTGGGATTAGCCTTTTAATCGAAATTAAGAAGGGATTAGAAGATTTTGGAAGAGGTTAGTGGTCTTAAGAAAATTGGCCAAGTTTTGGTCAAAAAATAAATTAATTATTTTTTTGGGGGATTTTTGGTCAATTTATTAATTAAAATAATTAATAAATAGGGGATTAATGTTTAAATAAGATTTAAACATTTTTGGGAGGGATTTCTTAATTAAATATTTTTAATTAAGATAAAGGGATTTAATGACATAAAAATAAATAAATTAATTAAATAAATAATTAATTAATAAATGATGATGTCATCAGGGATTTTTCAGAAAATAAAAATAATTTATTTTCTAAAGGATTTTTAGGTGTCTACACTTGTAACAAGTGGTATCAGAGCTTGGTCATAGGTTCAAATCCCCTCAAGTAATGCTAAGGGGGAGATTGTTGGAAAAATGGTCAACGCTCCCCTTGGGATTCTTGACATGGTTTAACAACCTCGTGTGTCTTCTATAAGTCTAGTGGTTGTATGGGACATTAATAGGTCAATATTTTGGTGCAACGACAACCACTACTTGTAACATACTTAGCATAACAAAGCCAGTTGATACTATTTGCAGGGAATGTGTGATGGGAAAGCATGTAAGGAATTCATTCAGAAGAAAGCACAACTCAACAGAGAAAAATTTGGATCTGATTCATACAGACCTATGTGGACCAACTCAAACAAGATCATACTATGGTGAAAGGTATTTCATTTTTTTTGGAGATTATTATTCTAGAATGATGTGGGTTGCGTTCTTGAAAGATAAGTCAGAAGCATTTGAGAAATTCAAAATATTTAAAGTTAAGATTGAGAATAAATCTAGACTAAAGATAAAGTGTCTAAGATTGGATAGAGGAGGAGAATTCACCTCTGACAGATTTTATAAGTACTACGAAGAACATGGCATAAAAAGGCAGTTAAGTGCACCTAGAACCCCTCAGTAGAATGGGATTGTAGAAAGAAGGAATAGGATCATCCTTGACACAGCGTGCACCATCATGATTGAAGGAAAAGTTGCACACACCTATTGGAGAGATGCAGTCAATATATCAGTCTATACCATCAATAGAATATAGTTGAGGCCTGGTGCAGACAAGACACCTTATGAGCTATGGTTTGGTAATGTTCCCATAGTAAAATGCTTCAGAATATTTGGAAGCAAGTGCTACATCAAGAGGGATGAAGCAGTACGCAAGTTTGATGCAAGAAGTGATGAAGGTATTTTCCTTGGTTACTCTACTAAAAGCAAAGCTTATAGATGTTTCAATTTAAGATTGAAGAAGATCATTGAAAGTGCTCATGTTAAGATTGAAGAAAATTTTATGGTTCAAGAAAGATATCATGATTACTCACCTATGATTGAAGAACTCAGACCCTCCACTAGTGAGACAGTTGTTGAAGAAATGTTTGACAGTATTTATGTTTTATTTAATGACCCTGAGACAAGTGAAGAAGAAACTCCAAAGGCAGATGAGACAGTATCACCTAAAGCTCCAAAGTTCACAACTAGATACCATTCTAAGCATGACATCATTGGAGATCGGAGTAGCAGAGTCACAACAAGATCAAAAGCAAGGAGTTTTACAAGCAATGACATGGTATGTTTACTATTTCAAATTGAACCCTTAAGTGTTGAAGATGCATGCAATGATTCAGATTGGCATGATGCTATGAAAGAAGAACTAGATTATATTATCAAGAATGATACTTGGGAACTGTTCCCAAGACCTAGTGATAAGAATGTGATTAGAACAAAATGGATATTCAGAAATAAGAAGAATGAAGATGGTACAGTAGTAATGAAGATGGTACAGTAGTAAGGGATATGCGCAAAGAGAAGGTATTGATTATTTAGACGCATTTGCACCAGTGAGCAAATTAGAAGCCATTAAGTTGTTTCTAGCTTATGCAACATTCAAAAACTTCAAATTTTATCAGATGGATGTTAAGTCAGCATTCTTGAATGGAGAGCTAAAAGAAGAAGTATACATTGAGCAGCCAGAAGGATTCACCCTATTAGACAGACCTGATATGGTATGCAGATTGAAGAAATCCCTCTATGGACTTAAGCAAGCCCCTAGAGCTTAGTATGAGATACTTGATGGATATCTAACAAAAATTGGATTCAAAAAAGGAGCAGTAGATTGTAATCTATTCATAAGAGAGACATCTGAAGGACTACTGCTTGTAGCTATATTTGTTGATGACATTATCTTTGGAGGTAATGAAAAACTAAGTGTTGAATTTGCTAAGGAGATGCAGAGAGAATTTGAGATGAGCATGATTTGACCTATCAAATACTTTCTGGGATTGAATGTGCAGTAGATAGAGAAAGGTATTTTCATTAATTAGTCCAAGTATGTGAAAGAGATATTGAAGAAATTCAAGATGGATGATTGCAATCCAGTAGGGATACCTATGATAACTGGATGCAAGCTTAAAAAAGAAGATGACTCACCAATAGTAGATATAACATTGTACAAGTCTATGATTGGAAAACTCATTTATCTTACTCAAACTAGACCTGATAATTCCAATGTAGTTGGCATAGTTGGAAGATTTGCAACAGAGCCTAAACAAAGTCACCTCATGGCAGTAAAAAGGATATTTAGATTCTTGCAAGGCACTATAGACTATGGTCTATGGTATCCTAATTCAGAAAATGTTGAGCTTCATGTGTATACTGATGCAAATTGAGTAGGATACATTGATGATAGAAAGAGTACATCAGGAGGAGCAGTGTTTCTTGGTGACAAACTTGTCACTTAGACAAGCAAGAAGCAAAATTATATCTCTCAGTCAATAGAAGAAGCAGAGTATGTTGCAGCAACCCTGAATTGTTCTACAATTGTTTGGATTAAGAAAATGATAAAGGATTTTGGAATTCAGATTGATTATCCTATTGTTATTCATTATGATAACACCATCACTATCAACATGTCAAAGAACCCTATGATGCATGCAAAGACAAAGCACATTGAGATCAACTATCACTTCCTAAGAGAGAAAGTGGCAGAGAAAGAAGTCAAGGTGGACTATGTGAGTACTAAAGATCAGTTAGCAGACATTCACAAAGCCCTTTCCAAAAGATACTTTTGAGTATCTCAGGGAAAAGTTGGGAGTAATTCCCTTCCCTGATTCTGCTTAGAAGTAAGAAGAAAGAGCATCAGTCCTCAGGGACTGATGGATGGTTGACTACTCTACTTCAGGAGTAGTACCAGTGCTTAAACTGATTGGCACCTTTTTCCATTGATGTCAAAGGGGGAGTAATATATAGTCATAAAAAACACAAGTAAAGAAGGAGTAATATACTAAGGGGGAGTAACATTCAGTCATGGAAGCAATTCAGTTGAGGAAATGGAGAATATTGAAGAATATTGCAACGGATGGAGGATTCATCCTTGGGGGAGTTTTATTGAGGAAATGGAGAAATTTATAAAAGAATTATTCATTTGGGTTGGTGGTGTTTTTCATTCCATATGTTGCCATCAATGCCAAAGGGGGAGATTGTTGGAGATTTGCCAGCAAGCTAGTGCTAACTGTATGTTTTTCATTGATGACAACATATGGTAAGTAGCATGCATGGAAGACTTATGCAGTAAGCTTTCAGTATATACATGGACATGTTATCAACATGATATCATTGACGTAGAGGTTAACTATTAGTACAAATAGTTATATAGTAGCTTGTGTCAGCAGTATTCCTGATAGAGTTACAGGTAGTGTTCTGTGAATAATTGTTTGTACATTTACCATGGAGCCTTGCGCATTTGGATATGTGATGAAGACATGTTAGTGATGTTACATTCATGAATATAGAGTCTGATGATCATAAAAAGTGAAGTTATGTAGTCGCCATTCACCAGTAGCAGTTTCCTATGTTTATTCAGAAGAGCCAATAGAGATTTTATCAGTACAAGAGTTGCGCCTATCATTTCGGTATGCGCCCTTGGATTAGTGCATGGAGAAGAGCTAGTAATGTTCGGTTAAGAGTGCATGATGTAATTTAGCTTGAGGAGAAATATTCAGTTACTTTGGTAGAGCTGATAGTGTGTAGTGTGCGCCTACATTTATTAATATTGGACAGGTCCCAGAATGAGTTGCATGCTTAATAGAGATGACATAATTATTATTGGAGTATTTTATGGTTTATCTAATATGATTTCAAGGTGGTTCTAATAGGGCGACTTGATTATATCATTTAGAGGAATGATATTTATAGGCAGTCATTTGTGATTGCTAAATAATGGTTTAGACTTGATTGTGTAGAGTAGAGCAGAGTTTGTGAAGTATTGAGCCATTAGTAGAAGGTATATGTGATCAAGAAAAGAGTTTGTGCTATACATTGGAACTGATCCAGACAGCAGGTCAAAGCGCAGTTCACCAAGATCCAGATATAGTGTGTATCTATTATTCAGAAGGTTGTAGCCTTCACCCATTTGAGTAGTGTGCTCTTGGACAATGCGTCCTCACCCCTAATAGGGTTAATTGTAAAAGAATCCTAATAGGTTCTGACCCTTGAACAGGTCACTATACTAAATGCATTGTAAAGCAAATCCTAACAGGGTTAAGGATCTTCTAACAAGGATCATAATACACTAGTGTAGATTATTTGTGGGTGTCAATTCCCACCGGGGTTTTTACCTATTTGGGTTTCCCTGTAACCAAAATATTGGTGTTGTGTTCAAGTGTTCTTTCATTGTGTTTATACTTTATGTTTAAGTATACTTAATTAGATAAATAATTGGAAACTTGTAGATAATTGATTCACCGCCCCCCCCTCTTAGTTATCTCTTGGGACTATTCCTAATAGATCCCTGAGAATCAAGCTTCGCTTTGGAGATGGTTCTTGAAAGCTCATTAGGTATTTGAGTAATCTAACTCAGATCCTTGGTGATCAAGCTTCATTCTAAAGATGGTTCTCGAAAGCTCATTAGGTATCTGAGCAATCTAACTTGAATCCCTAAGGATCAAGCTTTGTTCTGGAGATGGTTTTCAAAATCTCACCACTAGGTACTGGGGCAATCTAACCTCGATCCTTGAAAGTCAAGTTTTGTTCTGAAGATACCTCTGTAATCTAACTTAGATTTTGAGGGACTAAGCTTCCTTCTAGAGACAATCCTAAAAATCTGCATCAGTTATCATTCAATAGATGGGTATTGAGGCAATCTAACCCTGACTCCTAAAGATTGAGCCTCTCTTCTGGGGATAGTCTTACAAAAAGTGGTAAATTTGACCGATGTCTTCACAATCTAACCTAGACTTCAGAGAATCAAGCTTCGTTCTGGAGATGGTTCTACAACTTGATTTGATCGGTGTCTTGGCAATCTAACCTAGACTTCTAAGGGTTAAGCTTCATTCTGAAGATAATCCTGAAACTCTCATCAATTGTCACATCAAACTATTCTTTGAATCAATGCGCTACTCACACATCAATTCAAAGAGGGGAAAAATTTAATACCCCAAAATTGGCATCTTGCAACCCTAACCAATTTTGTTGCATTTAGTTTCATTCTATCAAATTTCAGAATCATCAAAGTCCTATTGTACTAGGCAATCTTGTCTTCCTAATTGAATCTACTTGACTTAGTGTCAAATGCAGAAAACCCTAAATCTGCATTAATCACATGCTATATTTAATTCCTAAATATCAACTAAAGTTGGCTAAATAAACTCTATGATCGATTAATTTAATTATAAATTCCTAGCACTTTAATTAAATTAAATTCACCCCTTTTAGCTAAAACAAATAAAAAGGAAGGGTTAGCTAAGTATAAAGACTCCAATTTTTATATTTTTGATTGGGTTCCCCTGTTCAACCCAATAAACCTTAAGGACTTTCTTGTAGAAAGAGCTATTGCTCTTAGAAATCTGCCTATAGAATTATCTGATGTAGAAACTGTCAAATTAATAGGAAAACAAATTGGTGACTTTCTAAACATTATTGATAATGAAAATAACCAGTATGAAAAAATCATTAGAGTAAAGATCAACTATCATAAAAAATGGATTCATCCCATTAGATTATGCTTTAATTCAAACTCTATTATTATTAACCCCATTATTCTAGAAGATTTTGGAGAAAGACAAACAAAGGATCTAGAAACCAAAAATGTAGGACAAATTGACACTCATATTCAGAAGACATCGGAATTGAAGGTGAGCTTTAACCTAGAAAAAGGAGGTTTCACTATGACTTCTCCTAAGAAAATTAATCCGATTAGCATCTCCACACACCCTTTAGACTCTGTGTGTCGACCTCCTTTGGCTCTTGAAAATGACATATCAATAAATGAGACCTTAAATGTTGAGGTCAAATCTCCCCTACCTTTATCCCCAGAGCATAAGAATAACCTTAGTACTCAGAGTTTCAAGCAAGAAATTAACACTGAAATTACCTCTTATAGCCCGAATAGAATCTCCAACAGTCCAGAAGATAAAGAGAGATCACTTCTAAAGGAGAACCAAAAAATAGAAGAAAAAATAGTTGAGATCACCAATGAATTAATGGATACCCTTATAGATGAAATATGTGACAAAGAGGAACTTGAGCACCAAAAATTTTTGCTAATTAAAAGCATTAAAGAAATGTCGATATCAGACAACACTCAGGAAAATGGAGAAGAAAACATGGAAACAGAATGCTTACCAAATCTAGATGAGATAGGAGATATGGAAAGGGATCTTAATGATAGAGAAGATCCCGCGTATGGTAGGAAAGAAGATATAAATAATACAAGGAATCAAAATGAGGAAGAGATCAGAATTTGCCTAAAAGGAATCAACAATGATGATAGACAATTAGGAATGGCAACAACCATGAATGGAATCAAATTCAGCGGCAATCTTTCATCGGTTAAAGACTCCATAGAAGGCCTCTTTGGTATCACCAACAAAGATAGGCAGTTAGTTATAGCAATGAAAAGAGGAAGTCTGAGCACCCCTAATATCAATAGAATTAAAAAGAAGAGGGGGAGGAAATCTGCAGTGGAGTTAAGAACTATGAATGTTAATGCAGGACCCTAAAAAGAGATTGCAGATAATCCTAATATTGATAAAAACTCAGAACTCATACCCTCCAAATCTTTCCATCAGACAAAAGAAATGCAAAAAAAAGGAATGGAAAAATCCCCCTTAGTGGAGACCATTGACCAAGGATCACTGCTAGACTTTTTAGGATTAGACCTTGCCTCTATTTTGGAGGATTCTAGGAGTAACGATATAATAATAGGATTATTAGGTTCGCTATCAAATGAAGAACTCTATGAGGAAAACAAAGAGAACATTGTTAGGAACAATACAGAAACTTTAGGTTTAGGAAAATCTATTAAGGGAAAGTTAGAAGCTGATACGGGGAAACTAGTCAAACCAAGAGGTAGAAAATCCCTTGCTGAACTAAGAGCAAAGGAAGGAATGGCACCAGGTCAAGTTAAAATTACCGATATTCTATACTCTAGGAAGGGGAAGGTCCTTCCTGAGTCCTCATGAAGATCATTAGTTTGAATGTTAGGGGTTTAAATGCCCCTAACAAATGACACCTTGTAATAAGGCAATTAGCGAAAATTAAACCAAATATGGCTATGATACAAGAAACTAAACTTTCTAATGAAGGATATCAGAATATAAAAAAGAGTATAGGAATTAGAGAATTAATAGGTTATGAGGCAGAAGGCGCTTCAGGTGGAATTGCTTTTATTTGGGATCCAAGAGAAATAGTTTTCAATATTCATGAAAAACATAAAAATTGGATGGGAGGTCAAATCAAAAGTTTAAAGTCAGATTTAAAATTTAATCTAATAAACATGTATGCACCTAAATTCTTACATGAAAAGAGAATTGTATGGTAGGAGGTTAAGGATTATATTGAGAGCTTCTCGAATGAAACATTTATACTAGGAGGAGATTTTAATGCTATCCTATACTTGGGAGATAAACAGGGTGGGACAAAATCTATATCAAAAACTACTTTAGAATTCTAGGAATGGATAAATAATATAGGGGCTTCAGAAATTGAATCAGATAGAGGGAAATACACCTGGACTAACAAACGAAAAGATACAAAGTTAATAGTAGAAAAATTGGATAGGTTCTTCTTTATTGGGGAATTGAGAAATTTTGACTTTAATCTTACTAATGATGTACTACCCATTGCCGGTTCTGACCACTTCCGTATAGAACTAGTAATTTCGGAACCAATCAGAAATAAAAAGAGCCCGTTTAGATTTGAAAAAATGTGGTTACTTAATGAGGAATGTTTGGATCTAATTAAAAAATGGTGGACAGAGGCAAGGTTTGAAGGCTCCAAGATATATAAAGTCATAAGGAAACTAAAACTAATAAAGAGAAATCTGTCTCAATGGAGTAAAAACACTATTGGGGATATATTTGTGAAAAGAGATCTTATAGAAAAAGAGCTGGAAAATGTGAATAAGGAGATAATTGAAGAAGGAAGACAAATTTCAGATGATAAAATAGAACAAGAACTATTGTGTAAATACTATGATTCTCTCTCACAAATTAGCACCTTCTGGTGGCAAAGAGCAAGAGAAACATGGCTCAGGGAAGGGGACCGAAACACCAAATTTTGTCACAATAGCGTCAAGGCTAGAAGGAATTTGAATAAGATTTCCAAAATCAAAGATAGCAATGGAAATATTATAGAGGATCCCAAAGAAATTACAGATTTAGCAGTCTCTTTCTTTGAAAACTCTCTGAAGAACTTAGGGAGTGTGGATTTTCTGAACCAGACCAAGCTATTAAGAAACATCCCTCGTATAATAACCCCGCTTTAGAATAACTTCTTAAATGCCACATTTACGGAAGATGAAATACTCAAGGTTCTAAAAGAAATGAACCCGGATAAATCCCCTGGTCCTGATGGATTCCCAACATTTTTCTTCCAAAAGTGTTGGTCATTTATGGGCAAGGAAATTACTGATGCTCTAGAAGGAATGAGAAACTTAGGACATATTCTTAAAGAACTAAATAACACATTCATTGCTCTTATTCCCAAAAAGGTCAATGCAGAAAACTTTAACGAGTACAGACCTATCTCCCTATGCAACACTCTGTATAAAATCTTCTCAAAAGCTTTGGCAGGCAGAATGAAACAACTTCTTCCGTTAATTATATCAAAAGAACAAACAGGATTTGTCCCTAATAGGTCAATTCTGGATGGAGTGATTATTGCTCATGAGGCTATACATTCAGTAACAAATAATAAGGTTCTGAGTATGTTGATTAAATTAGACATTAGTAAGGCTTATGATAAAGTGGATTGGAGATTTCTGTGTAAATGTATGGAAGCTTTTGGATTCTCAAAACAATGGATTAATATGATTTATGAATGCATCTCCACCCCTCACTTCTCAATCATGGCGAATGGGTCCCCTGAAGGCTTTTTTAACTATTCTCAAGGTCTGAGGCAGGGAGACCCGTTATCACCCTTTTTGTACATTATTATGGTAGAAGCTTTGGGGAGAGCTATTAAGAAACTTCAAGAAGAGGATAAAGTAAAAGGAATCAAGATTACTTTGGGAGTCGAGGCTACTACTCATCAAAAATATGTGGATGACAATCTCCTTTTTGGAAAGGCACTTTTAGAAGAAGCTCAAGCTTTCAAAGAAATCTTAAGAATTTATGCTAAAGCTTCTGGACAGTGTATAAATGAGGAAAAATCAGAAATTTTTTTCATCAATACTCAAGAGAGAAGAAAGAATGAGATTAAACGTATACTAAACTTCAAAGAAGGCCTCTTTCCGTGTAAATATTTAGGTTTACCTCTGGATAAGGGGGTCAAATCAAATCACTTATGGGGAAATACAATTCAAAATATTTCGAAGAAGCTAGATCAATGGAAAGGCAAATGTTTATCAAATGCAGGAAGGGCTGTTATGATCAAGTCAGTCCTCTCTATTGTTCCTATTTATTAGATGATGAGCATGAGAATACCGACAGGTATCAATAAGGAGATAGCGCAAAAATTAAGAAGTTTTTTCTGGTAGGGATCGGGTGAAAAATCAAAACTAGCATTAATTGCTTGGAATAAGATTTGCAAGCCTAAAGAAGAAGGAGGTCTGGGAATTAAAGACCTTACGCTTCAAAACAAGGCCTTGGGGGCGAAATTAGTATGGAGAATGATTAAAAATCCAAAGGCAAAATGGGTAAAAATTCTAAGATATAAATACTTACTAGGAGAAGATGAGGAAAGTGTATGTCATTCTAATAATTATTTGACGGGTTCACGTATATGGAACTTCATAAAAGAATGTAAAGATATAGTACTAGAGTCCCTTTCCTGGGATGTGAAAAGCGGGGATAAGGCTTTATTTTGGGATGACTCATGGGGTGGAAAACCTGCCCTTCGTGAAATTCTTGGAAATGATCAGCTAATTGAACTAATCAAACAAAGTAAGGGAGAGCGGGTTAAAGACTATTTTTCACAAATTAATAATAGTGAGGGAAGCAGCTGGGCATGGAATTCTCTAGAGGAATTCAGACTTCCTCTTAATTTCCAGGAAAAACTAAACAAAGCTTTACAAGAATGGAATTTCAATCCACACTCTGGGGAGGACATAATCATATGGGCTGCCTCAAAGAGTGGAGTATACAATTCGAAAGAAGGTTTCAAAGTTATATCAGGGATAGATAACCCCTCCACCAGTCTTCCCATTGATCTATGTTGGAATAGAAACTGTCTTCCTAAGGCAAGTCTATTCTCATGGGCTGCTCTTCAGAAAAGGATTCTCACTGCTGAATGGTTTGAAAAAATAGGGTACCATGGTCCTTCTAGGTGTGCTCTATGTGAGAAGGATAGTGAAACGATAAATCATATCTTGTTAAACTGTGAGTTTGCTAATAAATGTTGGCTTTGGGTTCTAGAGAAATTAGAGCTGAAGACTGCTCTTCAAAATGATATCACAGAAGTGTTTAATTCTTGGCAAAGATCTTGTAAAGAGGACTTATATAGTAAAATGAGATACATAATCCCATCCCTATTCATCTATGAATTATGGAAGGAAAGGAATCATAGAATTTTTCAAGATAAAAAGATGAACATAGAGAGATTTTTAAACAAATTAGAGGCTAATATAGTAGAAATTAAAAATAATAGAAATATGCTAGGACAATCAAGAATAGAATTCTCATTAGAAGACAACAACCAGAGGAAAAAGTGGTATGGTCTGAAAGTTCCTCCCTGGATTGGTCCTAACACTGACAATAAATCCTTATTAAGGGAAAACTGTAAGTGGGAACCATCGGAGCAAGGGTGGATTAAGCTGAACTTTGATGGGGCAGCCAAGGGAAACCCGGGGGTGGCGGGAATAGGTATATGTCTACATAATGCAGAAGGAAAGCTTTTAGGAAGGATAGCTAAACCTATAGGAATAAAGACAAATAATGAAGCTGAAATAGAAGCTATAAGAATAGGTCTGGCATGGTGTAAAAAATGGAAGCTTAAAAGAATTGTGATAGAAGGAGACTCATCTATTATAATAAATGTAATAAGACAGGGTAGAACGCCGAATTGGAAACTAAATAGTGCTACTGAACAAATAATGGAAACTCTTGAAGTTATAGGAGATTATACAGTGAATCACATCTATCAGGAGGGTAATATAGATGCAGATAAGTTAGCTAACCTAGGAGCTGACGGGCAAGAAATTGAAGAATTTGATGAGAGTCTGAAAGAAGAACACGGAAGGTGAAGAAAAAAGATATCAAAATAGGAATTCGAGACCAGATGTAAAATATATATGAATTTAAAGGTAAACAAGTACAGATACATATGTGAGTGAAATTTAAATTATAAATACATATATAATGCATATTTATATACATTAAGGTGTCCTCCAGTCCTTTAATTTATGCAAAAATTTCCTCAAAATTTAGCTTTGAATATAGAAGTTGTAAATTTAATAAGATCAAAAGCTTAATTCTTGTGATCGTGAAGATGAGGGAAGACAATTCTGATTACACCATAACTCTTAGACTGGTAGCAACTTTTTGCTCATTACTCTATATGCTTTGACCATATTTGTTGTATTCTTGTGATCTTGTGATCTTGACCAAATAGTGCTTGTGTTCATACTCAAGATAGTAGTTAAAAGTGCCTGATCTAATGTAAATAGTGTGGAAAAGTGCTCATAAATTGCTTATTTTCATACTAATGTAATTGTGCTTATACTGAGATGATAATGTTTTATTTAGTAGACTAACTCATTGTAAAATAGAAGAATAGAGATGGCCTGGTGTTTTCATAATTTTGCAAGAATACAGGAAAAGAATAACAGACCTAATAGGCAGAAATAAAGAAAAGGAGGTTCAAGAACTTATTAAAGCTAAGGTAGATACTTGAAGAGTAGGACTGAGAGAAAAATGACATGATTCTTTAAAAAGCGCAGTTAGAGGTAAAGGAAGGATCATTAACTCTAAAGACAAGAGCAAGATATAAATAATCTCAATCTGCATAAACATATGGTACAAAATGGGAATGCCCATTAGCTCTACTTAAAAGAGCATTGTAGTCAAAAGTATAATAAAGATATAGGTTCACTATCATGGAGGTATGCCTCCATCAATTTTTATGTAAAAGAGAATGCCCTCTTCGACTCCATCAAGTGGAGCTTTGTTATCCTATGCTTTGTTATTCTAGGAACTCTGAATTTGATAAATTATTTCTGGACTAACGTCCTGGGCCAGACTGGAGGTTTTCTTCCTCGTTCTTTCCTACCAGTGCCCACAAGAATGGAGGAAATGTAAAAAGATAAATTTTAAATAAATAAAATCAAGGCTTCGGCCGTTTACTGATAAAAAAAACAAAAAACAAATAAAAAGGAATTAAATAATATTTGGTTTTTAAATAGTTATCCTCATTTCCATAATTGAATTTAATTATTCAAATAATTGAGAAAGTTCATTTATGAGGTCATATTATATTTATTTAATCAAATATTCTCTCCAAAATCCTCTCTTCAGTTCAGAAAAGGAAACTTTGAGTTAATTGGAAATTCAAAAGTGCAACAAATTAGTTAATTGCTCCACTCACTCAAAAGGAAAACAGTTAGATGTCTCTCTACATGAAACTTGCCATTCTGAACTGGACTCTTCTTTAATCCCCACCATTTGTCTCGTTCAATCTCGACCGTTGATTGATTCTGGGATTCTATAAAAGAATTCTCATTTCTCATTCATGGAGGATGCAACTTTTGAGTATTGAAACTCTGTCGAAATATCATCTTAGATTATTTGCATTCAATCTTTCATTAATTTCTATCTTAATATCATTTCTACATTAATAGCATGCTTTTCATTTTCAACTAGTTTACTTCCATTATTCTTAGATTAATTTCATCGCTCATTATCTCTACATTAATTACATATTATCATTCTAGGGTAATTGCATTTTTACTTTCTAGTTAAATCCTCCATTCTAGTGCTAG
Source organism: Chamaecyparis obtusa (assembly GCA_027943335.1). Lineage (NCBI taxonomy): Eukaryota > Viridiplantae > Streptophyta > Pinopsida > Cupressales > Cupressaceae > Chamaecyparis > Chamaecyparis obtusa. The sequence continues at coordinate 1,944,831 of BSBK01001162.1, read as the reverse complement.
TCTATGGTTGTTGGACTCTCAATTCTGAGAGCTATTCATAACCCTACCTAGATAGGAGGCAATAGGTCAAATCATCCAGGCATGTGAGATGAATAACCTCATATTCATTCTGATATGTGACTGATGAGAAATGACTATGTTGAAGTGTATGGCTAAGTTATAGGCCCATATTTAGCATATACAAGATGTACTTGACCTTAAAGTCATAATCATAAAGAAACTCCATCCATCACATGTGCCTAGTATTCAGATTAGGCTGGGTAGAGATATATTGTAAGCCGTGATGATCACTATGAAGCTCAAATCGATGTCTGAATAGAAAATTTCTCCATCAAACTAATGCATGAACTACTTCTTCTAACTCAAGATCATTTGTAGGATAGTTCAATTCATGCTCCTTGAGTTTTTGAGATTTATAAGAAATCACTCGTCCTTCCTGTATAAGGACCACTCCTAGACCTTCTAAAGAAGCAACAACATGAAATCACCTGTTGGGTTGGGTAATTCTAGGATAGGTGCACTAGTCAAACACTTCTTGAGGTTCTTAAAAGCCTCTTTACACTTCTTTGTCAAAACATACTTCTTCCCTTTCCTTTGGAGAGAATTAATTTGATATGCAACCCTAGAGAAGTCCTTAACAAACCTGCAATAGTATCCTACCAAGCCCATGAAGCTATGAATTTCAGATACATTGGTGGGGGTTGGCCAATACACTATAGCCTTAATCTTGGAAGAATCTACTGAAATACCCTCACCTAAGATTACATGCCCCAAGTACTGAACTTTAGATTGAAATAATTCACACTTCATTGCATTGGCATATAACTGATTGTCACAAAGATACTACAAAATGAGTTGTAGATATTCTTCATGATCCTCTATGGATTTACAATATATCAATATATCATCCAAGAAGACGAGAAGAAAATGATCAAGGTAAGAACAAAATGCTCCATTCATCAGGCACATGAAAATAGATGGAGAATTTGTCAAACTAGAAGGAACTCCTGTGAACTCATAATGTCCATAGAGAGTGTGAAATATAGTTTTGCGAATATCTACATCATGAATGCATAACTGATGGTATTCTGACTTGAGATCAATCTTGGATAATACCTTGACCCCTTTTATCTAATCAAAGAGATCATCAATCCTTGGAAAAGGGTACCTATTCTTGATCATTACCTTGTTCAACTGTCTATAGTCGATGCACAAGCATAAAGATCCATCTTTCTTCTTAATGAAGAGTATAGGTGCTCCTCATGGTGAAACACTTGGATGGATACTATCTTTTACTAAAAGATCCTCTAATTGGAGCTTAAGCTCACTCAAATCCTGTGTAGTCATCTGGTAAGGATCTCTAGATATAGGTTGTGCTCGTGGAACAAGATCAATGTGAAAATATATGTCAAGCTTTGGTGGCATACCTAGAATCTCATTAGGAAAGACATTGGACAATTCTTGAAGTATGGGATGATCAAGAGTCTTTTCCTCTATTTCTACTTCATAAAACTCATTCATAGTTATAGAAAATACCTAACATTCCTTTCACATGTTTTGCTTGAGTTTCATAGAGGAAATCATATGGAGAGATATAGGATGCTGAATTCCCACTATCTCACAATCCTTTCCAATATCATCCTTGCATTTTGTTATCTTTTTTCTACAATCAATGCGGGCTCCATGAGAACCTAACCAATCCATCCCAAGGACAATATCATATGATCCCAAAGGAATCACATGAAGATCAAATGAGGTAATGAATTTAGCTAGGTTCAACTCACTTTTATGCACTAGAGAGTTTGTTGATATCCTTTCCTGAGAGGCTAACTCTATTTTCCAATCAATGTCTTTCTTTACTGCTAATAGCCCACATTTCTCTACTACAAAAGGAGATATAAAATAATTTGTAGCTCCTAAATCAAATAAGATAGAAAGAGAAATACCTCTAGTAGCACCAGAAGTTTCTACCATAGTACCCTAATATTATGCTTGATGATGATCGATTGTCGCAACTACTCTGTAAGATCTGTCAACATCCCCTATAGTAGGCTCAGTAACTGCAGGTGTCTATCCTAAAAACTGTGATGCATGCTAAGGGAAATTCATTGTAATGTGACCATACTATCCACCTGAGAAGAAACCATTTCCCCTACCATGACCTCTCCCAAATGATGGTACACTAGACTAATGATAACTCCCTCTACTAGAAATTGAATGTGTGCTCTGTGTAGGCTAATTGGACTGATTGTGCATGTTCCATAGAAAGTTATGGAAGTTCTTAGATTGAGGACCACCGTTCTGTGCTGGAGGGTTCATCCCCTTCTAATTCTAACTAAAAAAGTAGGGAGGAGGTTTTCTAAAGTTCCCTACACCTTGGTTTTGATTCCCTCTATAGCCTGAAGGTGTAGGAACACTAGTCTGAACTCCTACTTGTCCACCATGCCCTAGAGAAAAAATTGTCTGGACACCAAAGTAGCCTTAATAACCACTTCCTTGAGGGTCTTAGGTTTGAGAACCTTATCCCCTCTTATGATGCAACCATTAATCCCCTAATTAAATGTTGTAACATAAGTGGTGACTTATCACTAAATCCTACATAGGGCTTGAGCTCTAAGAAATGACGCTTTTAATCCTTGACAATCATAGATATTTGTTGTAGATTGTGGAGCTCATATGTGTTATTTTACTACTACTAATCAGATAAGAAGTGTTCCTCAAATTTCTCAAGAAAAAGTTCCCAAGTGACAGTCTCCATGGTAAGTCCCATTTTGTGCTCTTCAATTTTCCACCAAGAAGATGCAAAACCTTCAAGGTGCATAGCAACACATCTTTCCCTAGCATTGGTAACAAACTGTTACATGGTAAAACATCGATCTAATGCAATGAGCCTCTTCCTCAAAACTAGTGCCAAGACCATTAAAAGGAGGAGGTCATGAGCTGAGAAGGTCTCTCATCTTATTGGCCTTTATAGCTCCCTGTTAAAGGTTAGTGTTCATTCATCTTGGAATTTTAGATCTTTGTCTCTCCTCATTATTAGAATGGTGTGATACTTCCTTTTCAACCTTGTCTTGTGCATGTAGACATTCTAGAATAGTCTGGAGAATTTTCATAGCATTGATTTCTCCTGAATCACCATGATGTTCACCACCATCCTCTTCTCTGTTCTCCTCAATTATTTGACTCATAAGAGGGCTAGGAAGTCTGTTCCTTCCACATCCTCTACTATGGCATCCACTTTGGCCTCTAACAATAGATCTAGTTTTAATGACCATATTTCCTAAAAAATTCAACAAGAAGGACAAAATAAATAAGACTTTAAGAAGTCGTAAAGCAATAGTCTGGAATATAAGAGTGTTATATGTCTAAGTTTTATTTCATGTTTTAACTACTAGACATCTAATGGGCATACAAAATTCCTAGAGTTCCCTTATCCTATAATTACTCCATCATTCCATCCAAACATTCCCCCCACCACATCCATTATCCTACATTTACCCTCCATCAAAACTATCTTATCCATACCTTTGCATAAGCCACTCATCCAAAATAAGGTTGTACCAACATCTAATGAAAACTCCAAATGGGCTCATATTACCTTGATAATGAACTTGATCCTTTATTCTTCCGTCCATATCCTCATTACCATCCCATCTATAAACTCAATCCAAAAATTCATAAAAGTAAAAAAAAATGTCAAAAAAAGAGAAGAAAAAAGAAAAACATTCATCCAATGGTGAAAACTTGGCGAACATGCGCCTTGAACAAGTACTATGATGAAAACCTGGAAAGAAAGAGTCATGTGTAATCCCTCCATCTAGTTCCTCTCCACAATTGGGGGAAATTTATTATAGAAGATCATATCCATCACCCACTCCATCTCATTTTCCTCTCATACCTATCATTTCTTAGCCCTATCAAGGCTCCTCCATCCTCCTTTGGACATTGATAACAAAAGAAAGGCCACCATGTATACATGCTTTTGGGAACCTTTTGGCATCCATTTTCCTATCATAATTTCCATCCACCTATCATATTATCCTCTATCTCCCTACCTCATTCACCCATAGTCTTATCTTTTATCCACCTCCCTAATCCACTTGTCATCCATCTTTTCATCTCCCAGTCCTTACCTCCCTCCATTATTTCATACACCTCGATCATCCACCCATTATCCTAGCTTCCATCTACCTCCCTCATCTTCTTGTTTTCATATCTTCCATCCTATTGTACCCCTTCTAATGCCTCCTCATGTATGAACTATCTTAAGTGGGGGAATCTTATTCCTTGGTGACATTTTCATTGGAGATCCTATCACATCTATTTTTCCATCTCCCCATCCTTATTTTAGTTCCGTCTCCTCATCCACAATCCTTTCATCTCCCAATCTTTATCTTCCTCCATTTCTTCATCCAAATCCTTCCACCCATCAATATGTGTCTATTATCGCTTCCATCTCTACATCCCCCAACATCTCCTCCATCTGTCTATCACTTGATACATCCCTTTTCATTGGTATCTAGTTCTAGGCTACCCCCATGCAATCCAATGTAAACTATTCATATCTCCATGCTCTTATCCATATACCATCACATGTAAATCCTATCCATATCCTACTAGCTATCCAGAATCAAGCATCAATCAACTCATCTAATCACATCCTTATTCTTGTTCTTAGCCTTGATCACGGTCCAATAATCATCTTTAGGGATGAATCCTTCCCAATCCTTGTGTTGTTTCGGGATATATCATTCCCACATCACCCTATCCACCATTAGTCCATCTTGACTTTTCAACTTGACTAGGGCGCTATCATGAATTTCTTTGCACCTTCATCAACCACCCCAAGCCCTTGTACATCTTGTAACTAATATCTTGTACATAGTGTCAATAATGTCTCCACCTAGGATCATTTGTACATATGTGTCTTTAGGTCTCATGCTTTGTGTCTGTCATCCTTTGTGTCATCACGACCTTTGTCCCTATCTAGCTAGTGTTTCAACAATAATCCCCTAGCCCCTTCTGAGGTTCAAGTTTCTTGCCTATCTCTTGTCGTACAATCCATCATCAGTCTTTGCAGGATGTTTCCTTCCTCATATCAGACCAATCAAATCAATCACCATCTATCATACTCGGAAAAAGATATGTGAGATAATTTTTATTTCTTTGGTACTTTTGGATCTTTGTTTATCTTTTGGGCTCCCTCGTTTTACCTCCTCGTGGTCGCCATGATCCTTTATATCATGTTGTGCTATAAATGATGAAACTAGGAGAAAGGTCTTGATCTTTTCTATTTTCAAGTCAGTTAGATGTGACCATTGCCTATTCAACATGTGATCCTTCGTGGTTGCATGGTGTACTTGGGAAATTTCATTTGTTTGTGGGTTACCCAGTATGATATCCACCTTGACTCTTTTAGGGCTAATGTGTGATGCTAGGGAAATTCTTGTGTATTTGTTGTGTCAGTCCTATGCAATGTTGGTGAAAAGGCCTTGAGTTCCTAGTAACCTTGGTAGGTCTCCAATATTGCTAAATAAAACTAATTTCTCACTATGCGACATCTCCCATTGGGAGGTTTCTTGATCAAGCTTCATATCCCTCTATCCACTTATTATTCACTCATCATGCATGCATCCTCTCATCCATTTTGAGAGCACAACCATGTTCCCTTCAACTTGCATATCCTCTCGAGGGGGCATCATCATCCTTATCTCCCATAATCCTTCCTCCTAGTTACTCTTTTGATTGAATGGGGCACCTTTCTAATACAACTCTATGTTTTACTTTTCTTTGAAATGATGCTACTATGTAACACCATCTCGAAGAGTGGCAAAATGTAGACACCTAAATTTGATTAATTATTTTAGCTAAATTTAGTCATCTTACTCATATTATTAATTAAATAATCATGCACTATTTAATTGATTAATGTTATCCATCTAGCTAAATTAATTTAATTAATTATCTATAGTCCAATTAATCTAATGGAAACCCATAACCATTTAATTAATTAAATCCCCTTCTTCTATTAATTTAAATGAATATATTTGTCTATTTTAATTAATGCATAAATCATTTTCCTCCCACTTAGAAATAAATAATATATTTAATTCATTTGAGTACATGGCTCCTAACTTTAACCCCAACCTAACCCTTGACTTTATCCTTGACCCATGATCTTAACCCAACTCATTCACACATACTAATCCCTCTTAATTAGCTAATAACCCATGAATAGATAATCTAAGCTTCCACACATGCTCTCTCCTCCCATCACATCCTCCTAATTCTCCCACTTTCCCACTAATCAAATCCCAATCCACTCTTAATCACCCCTTAATCATTATCACAATCCTAATCAAATAGATTAGTAAACACACATGCTCTCTCCTCCCATCACATCCTCCTAATTCTCCAACTTTCCCACTAATCAAATCCCAATTTACTCCTAATCACCCCTTAATCATTATCACAATCCTAATCAAATAGATTAGTAAACCCATGTCAACTCTCTTATCACATCCTCACATCTCCCAACCCCCAAACCTCATGTCAACCTTAAATGCTCTTACATATCTCTTACACACTCCATCTCCCTCTTACACCTTTTCTCCCCATTGCTCTTCCCAAAATAGTCACATTCCTCAAGGGATTTGACCTCTCCTTACAAGCTCTCTCCTTGTGACACTTTTCACAAGGATTTGAGTTTGAAGAAGCACAATCCATGTGGTCACCTTCAAATGCACCATGGTCACTCCTCATCTTTGCATCTTGACTGTCCATTTGACCTTCCCTTTGCCTATAAATTGAAGGTTCTTTTCCTACATAATTATCCACATCTATGCAAATTTATAATGAAATTTTGAGAGCCAAAAACATCAACCATAACCTCATAGAGCCAAAAACCTCCCAAACCATTGAAGCTAAAGCATGAATCTTTGAGCACACATCTCTCCATCTTGGACAAATCCATTCAACAAAGGAGTTCTTCTTTGGTTTAAGAAGGTTTGAATAATCTTAGGCCTTTTATTGTGTTTTTCACTCCTTTCATTGTCTAATCTCATATGTTGTGATATGCTTGTTTGTTGAATGTTTAGCTTTCTTTATGTTCCTAACACGCTAGTTTTCTTACATACACTACCAATGCCTCATATTGAGAGTTATAACATGAAGAAAAATACAACTCTTGAGCCTTCTCTTCAGTTGGTAAAGTTGGAAAGTCTAAAGATTCCCTTCTTATGGTGTCCAATACAATTGTAGAAGAGAGGTCACATCCTTCAAGTAACAAAGATCCACTATTCCTTACAAAATTTCCTTTCCTCCTCAGGGATCATATTTGATATGAAATAATTAACCTCCTCTAAAACTTCAACCATGAATCTATCAACATCATTATCTTCCATATTCCCTAATGCCAACCTTTCTCTGATCATATGGAAATTTTCTCCCTGTTGTTTTTTAGGACAAAGTCCCTAAACTCTCGAGAGTGCAAAAAATTATCGTTAGATAGAAATGTAGAGCATGTCAATGGTCTAACGTCATCTCCTACCTCTACTCTTACAAAAAATTTCACACTAGCAAGGTTCGTCAGTGACTCAGCATTTGAATAATCCCTCACCAACTTGTCTCAAGAGTCTCTGGAAGTAAATACCGATCTAAACAAGGTGTAACAATTTAAAAATCTCTAACAACCAAAAATGGAAAGCACAAACATAAATCTCATATCCTTTGTCACTTATAGTTGAGTTTTCACAGTAGCAGGGTTCGTCAATGACTCAACATCTAAATAATCACTCACTAACTTGTGTCCAAAGCCTCTAGAGCTACAGAGCAATCTGAACAAGGTGTAAACTATAAAATCTCTATCAACCAAAAATGGAAAACACAAACATATAAATCTCATATCCTTTGTCACTTACAGTTAATTTTTCATGGTGACAGGGACCGTCAATGACTCAACACCTAAAAGTTCCTCAACAACTTGTGTCAAGAGCCTCTAGAAGTGTAGACTGATTCGAATAAGGTGTAAACCTGTAAAATCTCACGTTCTCATGTATTTATATCAAACAAAATTTGGAAAATTGTGCACCATTCTATAATTGGGATATGGAAATTTGGCGGATTTGGGCGAGATAGGGGTGGTGCAGTTTTAATTTTAAAGGCAAATATGGGGTTGCCATTATCGTTCAAGTGTAGTGGGGGCAAATTCGGGTTTGACCCTCAAATTTGGGTCTAAAGAAAACTAAAATGTGGTTGACGATATGGCGCCTCAGATTTTAAAAAATCATGTGTCGATATTGGCGATTACATGCGTGTCCATCGGTGGTTTCTTGCTTTCAATCAAAAATTTGGGGCGAATTGACGACTAGAAAACATTCAAATCGTGTAGGAGATGGTGGCAAAAAAATGCTTCATAGTAACTGTTTCAACCAAAAGGTGATGAATAAACCGGCCAATCGGAAAATATTGTGTGACAACAAGGCGATCTGACCGCTCCGCGTAATTATACTATTCGCCAATTTACGAACAATGCCGACCCCTGCATTTCGCCAATTGGAAAAAATTCACCACTAAAATTATCATTGTAGGGTACTATATATTCTTTGATAATTAACCACTATAATTGGTGCTTGGATAATAGCTATCAAATTACTAAATTGGTTGTACCTCATTCTAGGTCACTTCCACATTGCAAAAAGTGACCTAGATATACATGTAAATTAAATCCCCAATCCATAGTTTCAATCGCTATCTATGAATTCAACCTAGAAGGTGTTGTTCTTCAAAATCTTGTTTATCTTAGGTATCTAAACAAGATGGTATTGATAGATAATTAAGAGTTTGTAGAACTAAGCGTCAGACTTGCTCGCCTCCCACTATTTTAGTCAAACCTTGGAATTAATTTAATTATTTAAATGTTTGAAGACACTTTAAACTATCATTTAAATGTCTAATATATTCGTAGCAATCTAGATTTTGATGTCATTCTTTTATAATGATGATAGAATGCACAACTAAGCTCTCTTTCTAGATGCATCATATAGCCTAGATACCTCAAATGAATTAGAATTTGTCTTTTTACACGACACCTTAGTATGTAGTTTGATTCCTTCATGCTAAAGTCAAGTAATAATTAGTAAGATGAGTGTTAGCTTGGGCCCATTGTCCAGATGTAAAAGCTAAGAGTGAAATCCACAATGTAGCTGTAAATTAGATTCATTTCCACTTTAAATTCAACCTAAAATGAGAATGGATAGCATGTGGATCAAGAAATTTATAGTACCTAACTATATGTTGCCATTTAGCTAGTTTAAAAAATTGTATCTCCCAAAAGCGAGAAATGAAGGGGTTGAATGAGAGCCAAATTTTGACAAACTTGTCATTTAATTAGTACCTAGGTGTGGTTTGAGGTGGTGAGTAAAAAGTACCAAGGCAAGAAAGACAACCAAATGATATCACGTGCTTTCCATCTACCATGGCAGTTGAATTTAGGTTTTCCGCATGAGACAAGACATCACATAAAACATATTGTGAGATCCCGCATTGGGATAGTCCAAGCTTTTACTTTCAAATGAGTACCACCATATTTTGGGGTGGTTCTTAAAATCTGTCCAAGACAAAATTTCTTTTTCTATATGTGGTTGTGTTGGGATTTTGTTGCTGTCCTAACAGTCACATAAAGTTGTATAGACAAAAGTCTAGATCAAGTTACAGTAAAATGTCCTAAAGTGTGGATAGAAATGATCATCCCACATAAGCAAATTCGGTCCTTGTCCTACACAGTACTGTGTAATATATATCGGTTTTGGATAGAAAGGGCCTTTTAAGGTCCACAATGCACCTTAAACATTGCTGCTGGATTGTGAGGATAATATAAAACGAAGATTTTTATTTTTTTTGCTTCATCCATGGCCCATAGTTCATAGCCTCTTAAGGGGAGCTTACTATTTGTATAAAGAATTAATGTCCTGTGTTTGGGGTGTGAGCTATTCCTGCATGCTATGGTCTATTATTAAAATCTTTCATAATTTCATTCATTTATTAGCTAAAAAGAACAATTAAGTTTCATTTAAAAAAACTTTGTTAAAGATGATTTTGGTAAAATTAGTGTCCTAGACATTAAAATCTTTTATTCATTCATAAGTTCAAAGAAATATTATATCTTATATTAAAAAATCTTGTTAAAGATGGTCTTGACAAAATTAGTCGGACTTATTAAAATCTTTCATTCATTCATCAGCTAAAAGAAACATTAAGTCTTATATAAAAAAACTTTGCTCAAGATGGTTTTGACAAAATCAATCTCGTTGTTAAAATCTTTCATTCATTCATCAGCTAAAAGATACATCAAGTCTGCAATTTTGTTTTCTTAAAGATGGTTTTGACAAAATTAGTCTTGAAGATGTTATTAAAATCTTTCATTCATTAATCAGTTAATAGAAACATTGAATCTCATGTAAAAAAACTTGTTAAAGGTGGTTTTGACAAAATTAGGCTGGATTTATTCAATAGCTAAAAAGAACAGTGAGTCTTGTGTTAAAAAACTTTGTTAAAGATGTTTTTGACAAAATTAGTCTCATGGATGTTATTAAAATCTTTCAATCATTTATCAGCTAAAAGAAATATTATATCTTATATTAAAAAACTTTGTTAAAGATGGTTTTGACAAAATTAGTCTGGACTTATTCAAATCTTTCATTCATTTATCAGCTAAAAGAAACATGAAGTCTTATGTAAAAACACTTTGTTAAAGATGGTTTTGACAAAATTAGTCTTGAAGATGTTATTAAAATCTTTCATTCATTAATCAGCTAAAAGAAACATTGAATCTCATGTAAAAAATACTTATTAAAGATGGTTTTGACAAAATTATTTAGAACTATACATGGTAATACATACTCTGCCTTGACCATTAAGAAACACCAAGGGTTATTTATATGCATTCTGCTTCTAGAGTACGAATATTTAGTATCTACTTATTGCTACCTATGGCCTAAAGGGCTACTTAGTTATCTTCTGCTTCTAAAGTATGAATATCTAGTATCTACCTATGGCTAGCTATGGCCTAAATATAAAGAAATATTATATCTGTGTCTCTCTGATTTTCAAAGTTGACCATAAAATCAAATTGTATCTTCTGAAATAGAAATTCTAGCTAGCTTGCTTGCAAACAGAAAGAGAAAAGCAGAAAATGCAAAGAGACACACAGTTATCTTGATCCTAGTTGTCAGATTCCTTGGGAATTGTGCCAAATGAGATTTGGCTTCTTCAGCAGTAGAATCTAACTGTGGAGGATGCGATGGATCACACCCACTCTTTACTCTTTTTGTGACTGAAAAAGGATTAGCAACTGCCCCTGATTCTGATTTCATGACAGTATCTATTTCATTGTCAGTTGATTCTTTATGCACCTGAATTTCTTTTGAGAAACCTACAAGTTTGCAACTTTCAGAAACAATAGTAGTAGATGTATTTTGATTCACTTCCTTTTTGCCATTGCGGCAATGTGTATCTGTGCTTGAATTTTCTGAATTGTCTGTATGAACTTCCTCTAGCTCAGGGGAGTCCTCTGGGTCTTGTTTATAGTCTTCATTTGCTGCTTTATCAGTTGTCTCCTGTTCATACTTCTCGAAACAGTGTGTATCTCCACTAGAATATTCTGATTCATTAGCATCAACTTCCTTTGGCTTGGTTTGTGGGTCTTCATTATCAAGGTCTTTAGGATCAACAATCTCATTTGGGCACAGCCCCTTGGGAATAAAAACATTGCTAATGGAAAATTCTGGTTCCTTACCATTAACATCCACCCTCTGGCATTGTTTGTATTGATTCACATTTTCTAAATCAATTGTTTCTTCAGGATCAACTATATTCTGTTGGCACTGTTCCATGGAAAGATGTACATTTTCTGATTGTTCCAACACTTCTAAATCAGTTGTATTCTCTTTGCATTCTTCACCAGAGATATGCAGGTTATTCAATACCTGAGACTCACTCATCTTCCTTTCATATTGCTTATTCTTGAGAGATAAATCTTCGACAGAATCCAGTTTATCTATTGAATTAGCTGTCTCCTTCTGGGAGTGTTCTTGGCTGGAAGGCACAATTTCCTCTGTTAAATCTGGTTCCTCAAACTTACTAATTACTTCTTCACTTCCTTGACTCTCAACATGTGCATCTTGGACAAAAGTTTGTGAATCTATTGAATCAAGTGATTCCTCTTGGCAAATGAGAGAATCTCCCTCTTTATCTTCTTTTTCATTTGAATCAATAGTACTTTCTTCACACTGCACATCCATATCAGACATATCTTCACCAGAGATATGCAGATTATCTACTACCTCAGAGTCACTCATCTTCCTTTGGTATTGTTTACTCTTGAGAGAAAAATCTTCCGCTGAATCCAGCTTATCTATTGAATCAGCTGTCTCCTTCTGGGAATGTTCTTGGATGATGGGCACAACTTCCTCTGTTGAATCTAGTTCCTCAAATTTACTAATTATTTCTTCGCTTCCTTGATTTTCAACATGTGCATCTTGGACAAAAGTTTGCGAGTCTATTGAATCAAGTGATTCCTCTTGGTATTCCTCTTTGCAAATGAGAGCATCTCCTTCTTCATCTTCTTTTTCATTTGAATCAATACTACTTTCTTCAACAGAATCCAGTTTATCTATTGAATTATCTGTCTCCCTCTGGGAATGATCTTGGCTGGAAGGCACAATTTCCTCTGCTAAATCTGGTTCCTCAAACTTATTAATTACTTCTTCACTTCCTTGACTCTCAACATGTGCATCTTGGACAAAAGTTTGTGAATCTATTGAATCAAGTGATTCCTCTTGGCAAATGAGAGAATCTCCCTCTTTATCTTCTTTTTCATTTGAATCAATAGTACTTTCTTCACACTGCACATCCATATCAGACATATCTTCACCAGAGATATGCAGATTATCTACCACCTCAGAGTCACTCATCTTCCTTTGGTATTGTTTACTCTTGAGAGATAAATCTTCCACTGAATCCAGCTTATCTATTGAATCAGCTGTCTCCTTCTGGGAATGTTCTTGGATGACGGACACAACTTCCTCTGTTGAATATAGTTCCTCAAATTTACTAATTATTTCTTCGCTTCCTTGATTTTCAACATGTGCATCTTGGACAAAAGTTTGCGAGTCTATTGAATCAAGTGATTCCTCTTGGTATTCCTCTTTGCAAATGAGAGCATCTCCTTCTTTACCTTCTTTTTCATTTGAATCAATATTGCTTTCTTCACCCTGCACATCCATATCAGACATATCATCACCAGAGATATGTAGATTATCTACTTCCTCAAACTCACTCATCTTCCTTTCGTTTTGCTTACTCTTGAGAGGTAAATCTTCGATTGAATCCAGTTTATCTATTGAATCAACTGTCTCCTTCTGGGAATGCTCTTGGATGATGGGCACAACTTCCTCTGTTAAGTCTTGATCCTCAAATTTACTAATTAGTTCTTTGCTTCCCTGATTCTCAATAAGTTCATCTTGGACAAAAGTTTTTGAGTATATTGAATGAAGTGTTTCCTCTTGGTGTTCCTCTTTGCAAATGAGAGCATCTCCTTCGTTATCTTCTTTTTCATTTGAATCAGTAATACTTTCTTCACAGTGCGCATCCATATCAGACATATCTTCAATTGTTTCTAGTGATTGTTTGGAATTTTCTTTTCTGAGATGTAAATTGTTCTCTGAGCTATTGTCTTTATCTACATCTTCCTTTGAATTGACTCTATCACTCTCTGATTGCTCTTTTGCATTCCCTTCATCAAAACCTTCAAAATCCTTTGAATTGATTTCCCCATACTGGCATGATCCATTTTCATGAGATACACCTTCACCTAAAGCTAAGAATTCGCTAGAATCAATTGCCTCCAAATGGCATTGTTTACCTTCATGAGCTACATCTACCTTGAGATTTTCCAACTCCTCTGAATCAGCCATCTCTTGCTGCCAGTTCTCTGAATGTGATTCAAATGTGCTCTCAGTTAGCCTTTGTTCTTTGTTCAGAACTACCTGTTCATATGTAGAAACTATTTGATTCTGGTGTCCATCTCTAACTGTCTCCTCCTGGAATTGTTCTTTGTGAGGACTGAAATATTGCTCTGAATCTACTATTTCCTTGTTTTGGCAAATTTCATCAGCATGGCTTTCACATTCATTGTGATCTAAAATTTCAAAATCATTAGAATCTATTCCATCATAATGGCATTCATCACCATTGTGGGCTTCATTTAACTTGCAATTTTCGACCTCCTCCAATTCAGTCCTCTCTTGAAGGTGGTTCTCCACATTATATTCAAACTTCTCCACTTCTGGGCATTCTTCTTTGCATAGAAGCACCTTTTCATTTGCATCAACTACAGAATTCTGCTGTCCATTGCAGTGAATGTGTATATTATCTGCTGTACATTCAATTTCCTTGACTGTTTCCTGCTGGATTTGCTCTTTGATTTGACCAAAATGTTCCTCTAGTTCTTGAACTTCCCCATTTTGGCCTTTTTCATCCCAATAGCTACAACCTTCCTTGTAATCTGAACTTTCAAAATCCTTAGAAATAACAGTTTCATATTGGCACTGTTCACCATTATTAGCTAAATCTACCATACAATTTTCCAACTCTTCCTCTGAATCAGTCCTTTCTTGCAGGCACTGCTCTATATTGGACTCCAAATTCTCCTCCTGCAGACATTGTTCTTTGCACAGAAGCAGTTCTTCATCTGCAACGACTATCTCATTTTTATGTCGATCTTGATGAACATGCGAATCAACATGATCTGCACATTTGAGTGCCTCCTCTGAATCTTCTAATTCTCCATGCCTGTCTATTTCATCATGGTGGCTAGTAGTGCCCAAATGCTTAGAACCAAATGTCTCATCATCATATTGTTCAACTTTATGAACTTTATCTTCCTTGCCTTCTTCCAAATCCTCTGACTCGAACCGCTCTTGGAGACACAGATCTACATTGGAATCAAATTCCTCCTCCTGTACAAAATGTTCATCCAATACTATGTCATTCTGTTCATTTTGATGATAACGCATATCAGCCTCTGAACATATCAATTCCTTAGATTGATTTTTCTCACTAGAGCTCTGTTCATTGATTGGATATATGTTTTCCTTTAAATCATCTGATTCCTCATGTTGACTGTAATCTGAATGACAAACACCTTCCTTGTAATCTAAATCTTCAAAATTACTAGAGCAATCTAAATCTTTATGAGCTTTATTGTCCTTGCAACCATCTGACTCCTCTGAATCGGTCCTCTCTTGAGAAAACTGCTCTACATTGAGTTCACATTTCTCGTCCTGCAGACATTGTTCTTTGCACAGAAGCATCTCTTCGTTTGCAATGACTGTGTCATTCTCGGGACCTTCTTGATAGTCATTCACATAAATCTCTGTACCCTCCAGTTCCTTAAAAGCAACAGGTTCATGCTGCCTTTCTTCCTTGATAGGAGAATGGATATCTTTACTCTCCACTTCTTTTAATTTTCCATGTTGACCATTTTCATCAGAACGACTTGCAGCTCTCTTGTAATCTAGATCTTCAAAATCTCTAGAATCAACCGACTGATGTTGGAATACCTCACCTGTATCAACTTGATCTACCATACAATCTAAACCTTCAAAATGACTAGAGTCAACTGTCCCACATTGGTATGGTTCACCTTTTTGAGCTACATTATCCTTGAAATCTTCTAACTGCTCTGAATCAGTCCTCTCTTGAGAACACTGCTCTACATTTAGTCCAAAATTCTCTTCCTGCAGACATTGTGCATTGCACAGAAGCATATCTTCATTTGCAACAACTGTATCATTCTTGGGTCCATCTGAATGTTCTTCCTCGTGACAATTCAAAACTTCACTTGAACCAATATTTTCCAGCTGTTCCTCTTTGAACAGAGCAATGTCCTGTTCTGAATTAAAATTCTGGAGCTGGGTCTCTTTTTCTTCTAAACACACATCTTCCTTCAGAGCTTCATAATTCTGCATGCTACCAATCTCCTCGTAAGCTACATCTTTTCTCTGTAAATCTTCTGAAACATTTGTATTATCTCCCTTCAAGGGTACATGAACTTGTTCAATGCACAAAGAACCACCATCTTCCTCCAAACCAACCCTATTTTTCTCCCTATTCCCATTTTCCATTACTGTACCAATCACTGTACCATCTTTTTGCGTACAATCCAAAATACATTGGGATTCCTCCATCACTTCCCAACCGTCAAAAACAGCTAGTTTCTGCTCACCAACATGCTCTGCTACAGACCCACCTAATTCTACAAAACTACCAACTTCTTCACATTCTTCTTGTAACCCATCACAAGAATCAACCGACTCTTCATACTCAATTTTTGGGTCCATGGACTGTTTTACGCTGCTAATGTGTACCTCATTATCAGGAACACATTCTCTTAAGTGAGAAGAAGCTTCCTTACCAGCGGTTTCTTCTGCAGTGACAAAATAAAAATCACCTTCCTTCAAATTCATGCGTGAAGAATCAATCTCTGAATCCCTTATGTAATTATTCCTAGAACTCTCTGAGAAGTCCTCAGAATCTGAGGACGTACTCGCAATGCTAGTTTTTCTGGAAAAATGTGATCGAGGGGACCCTTCCTCCTGCAAAGAAATCAGAATTTATCTCCATATAAATTTTATTTTATTTTTTAACAGAATTATGCATTGAACGCTGATTTCGCAACCCACACAAAAGGTGAAAAAACTAACCTTGGATTTATTCATGTCCTTCCAATCAGGAGAGACATCCAAGTCACTGGCAATGATAAAAAGCAGAATCAGAGAAAAAAAAATAAAGGAGTTAAGAAGAATCTTAGTCTCTGAGACCATCAGAAAAAGATGTTTTAATAAATACCATTCTCAGTGTTTCTCCTTAACATTTTTTCAATTACCATCACTTCTCATACTTTTCCAGATCCATTAAAACTACTTTTTCTTTCGACTAGCAACCATTCTACAAGGCTTGTTTTTGTCAAATATTCTACAGCCCAACTTGAAAAAAATCTATAAATAAAGAAAAGAGGTCCTGCACTCGCCTGTAATTTATCATGGTGGAAGATAATCCTTTGAAGAAAACAAACAAATTCAAAATGAATTAACTTTTCTGCATTATGTTAAAAATTTTCAAACTCAGCTGTTTCTTAATATCTCGACAGCATTCATGAACTAAAAGTGGCTCATAATGATTATCTTATAAATGGGTTCTCACAAATTGATTTACAGTAACAACTACCTGAATCCCATTCCCTAAACACAAAAAATAATAATGAAAAAATATTACCATACATATATACACTGGTAAAACGCCAGGTGACACAAAATCTCCCCCATCTTTCATTACCAGGAGGATCCATCTAACTAGAACTTTCTCAAGAGTGAAGAATCATGATCTTTCTTCAGAAAAATGGGTAAGAAGATTATGAAAATTAACTACTGGGTATTAATATATAGTTGATTCCAGAAAACTTAAATTACCCAATAATCCACTGCAAGAACACCAAATGCAAACAGAATGGATTGAATTTACCTCAAACTCTCAACAATCTCCACATCTAGCTCTGTTTCTTCACCATTTTCTGAACTGGGTGCAATCAACTCGGCCTCCTCTCGCCCAAAACACTCATTTGGATTTGGGGATGGGCAAATTTCAGCAGATTTTTTAGAGGAAATCTGGTGATTCTCATCTTTGTTAAGTTGTTTTCTGTTGCTGTTGGTGTGGCGATTCTTGAGAAAAGCAATTACTCCAGCTGCAATTCCAACTGCAACAACTCCAACCACAGCAATTCCAGCAATTCCACTAAATTCACCGCCAACTTTGACAGCAGTCTTCTTAGATTTAGCTGTTCTATCTTCCACATTGGTCGACATAGTTCCTGATACAGAGCTTCCTACCAGTCCTTGTGCTACAAGATTTTGGGTTTGATTAAGAATGAAATGGTGAGACAAAACAGAGGAGAGTGCTCACTTCGTGTTCATCGCCCTTTCATTGTTGACGAGTCGTTTCCTTCTCCTTGTCTACGCTTAAACCTCGTAATTTACCTGTGCTACTCATAATTCCATTCAATTTTGTTGGGGATGACTTTTGTTGTGCTTGTCTTAGGAAGGGAAAACGCCATCAACGTGGTAGGTATCTTGAAGAGGGCCGCACAAAATCTGTTGACCTATTTATTATTCTTAAATTTTCTATTTCTTTCTTGTTGGAAATGGACATCTTCTCCAATTACATTGCTGCGTAAATTCATCCCAATTTACTGAAAATGTTTGACATAAGGTTGCATTCCTATGTTTACCATTAACACAAGCTAAAAGGGACATAAAGTGAAATTGAAGAATTTTAATGATGTTGATGAGATTAAGCAGTATATATGAGATTATTACATTGACAGATGGTAGCATTTTCACTTTTATTTTACGAAATTGTGGTTGCATTTCTATTTTTACTTCACAAAAAATGATGAAAAAGATTTATAAAGCTTACCACAAAGTGCATTCATTATGATTTATGTGGATTAAAGATATTTACTTCTTTTTATGTTTCATTTTGTTGTGTCAATTTAAAGATTTCATTTATTCAATGTTCTACATTTCACTTACCTTCTTTTGCTGAATTGAATAGAAAATAACCTCATCACATGCTTATAGATATGATGAGATATGTGAAGCATGAAAGGATCTTTTTGTTTTCATACACTTTCTATTTATCATGTTTGAAATTGAAAACACATGTTCTTTTTATATATGTTTTGGCCTCATAACAACTAGGTTATTCTTACTCATTGACTAGTTTTTAAGATAGTGCATTTTTGCATGAAAGTTGAAAACTAATTCTAATCTAGTCCTTTTCCACCTCCACACATTATAAGAGTTTGCACTTATTTGCTAATTATTGTTTGTCACACCAATTAGGATTTATTGATGTAAAATTGATCCAAGTCACCTCCGGGCATGTAGATTTGAACTCCAAACTTTTAAATTAATGTTTTCATCCCTTATTTGTCATTACGAGTTCAATTGAAATGTCAATCAATGTTTTCATCCCTTATTTGTCATTATGAGTCCAATTGAAATGTCAATCATTTCAAATTGCACATTGTTTAAGAACCAACTCACTTCTTTGTATTATTTACATAAAATTAAAAAACAAAACAAATATGTATATATATAATGACTATATATTATCTCAATCATCAAAATTACATCAACTCTACCCACATAAACAATACATTTGTACACACCAATGAACTTCTCACTTCCACATGCAAGATAATCATCATCAAGTAAATTTCAAGTGCCAATTCAAATGTTCCACTATAAATTTAATAGGAATTGACAAAATGGACATCCTACCATATGAAATGGAAGTCATAACTCCTCCACGTAGTAGATTTGAATAGGGAGGGAGCAAAATTACAAAGTAGGAAGGATTGAATGAATGGTAGGACGTGAAATATTAAAATAGAAGTTACGAAAAGAAAATATTGAAAAATAAGTTACCATACAAGAAAAATATTAAAATAGAAGGCATCCGCTCCTAGTGGAATCTGCTTGCATTTGCCTTTTTGTTTTCTAGTAACTAATAGGTACAAGTCGCTGGAGACAAAAGAGCATCTAGAAAAGATCCGAAGATTTTGGGCCACAATCCCGCAAACGTGATTATCATGTGACCAAGTTTTTAGCCAGAAATATTATCTCATGTGACCGAGTTTTCCGCCTTAATGTGCTTACACGCGGGCCGGAAATATTAGGTTATATGCCTTATTTTTGGCAGTTACAGCGAATTCTTTTCTGCTCCCAACGGCCGTGATTTGCAGTTGACCAAAATAATAATTAATTATGCTTTACAAAACACATTGCTTGAAATGTTTTAAATTTATTTAATAATTTAATCAAATGTGAATCCAATGTGCTAGTCATAAATGTGCACCAAATATGCTAGATACATATTAGTGCTTTGAAGTATATATTTTTAATGTTCGAGTTAGGTAAACTTAAAAATCAAATCTATTAGATTTCTACAATTCTTAGGAACAGTTTCTGAATTCGATTGTGTAGAGTTTTTTTACCATCATCTTTTGTTCCTCTTGCTCTCTTGCATCCTGATGATGGATGATGTAGTATGATCCGAAATGTTGATGGTAAAAAATTCTACACAATCGAATCCAGAAACTGTTTTAGCAAACTTTAAAATTTCAATAAATAAAAATATGACCATATTTTCTCCACTTGCCAAATATTGAGAAGGCTAAATATTGTCCCTCTTCACAATGACATGAGGATAAAGTGGTGAGGTCACAAATCACAATTTAATCATCACACCATGCTAATAAGATATTTTCTCCACTTACCAAATATTGAGAGACCATATATTGTTCCTCTTCACAATGACATGAGGATAACGTGGTGAGGTCACAAATCATAATTTAATCATCACACCATGCTAATATCAACGTATTGATCTATGAAATTTAGTTTACTATAATTCTTAAGAAAGGAAAAAAACCTGCAAATATCATTATAGAGAACACTTTATTATTTTTGTTATTGTTATTGATTTATTAAAAGTATATTTAATAAAATATTATTATATATATAATTTGAAATATTGTAATATAATATTCTTATCTTTTATAATAGCATAAAATATTATATTGACAATATCTTTATCCATTTTATTATTATGCTTTATAAATATGACATAATTTTTTTACTAATATAACATAAATTTCTAATATTGAGAAAATATTTACAATTTAAAAATTAAAAATTTAATTCAAAATAAATAAATAACTATTTATATTCAATATAATAGACAAACCACTTTTTGTTTCTATAAATTTGATTTAGATTTTTTATTTTTATATTTTTATAATTGATTTTGAAATAAGATAAAAGAATTTAATAACCATTAGAAGACCACTTATATAAGACAACCTATTGTAGTTTTTTCCCATACATTCTAGATTTCATGAGAAATTTGAAGTCTCTTTAAAAAGTTGATGTTTACTCTAATTTTGTCTTCATATATTGTTGTTTGTTATAGTTTAGGTTAGTTTTGTTTCTATTTGATACTATTTATGAATCTTGAGGGCAAGAATCTTGTTTTCTTGTTCTTCTGTTAGAATCTTGGGTAGTTTTGTTTCTATTTTGATGTCATTTATGAATCTTGAGTAAACAGGGATTAGATATTTGAGATATCTTAAGCAATTTCATTTTATCTCTATTTTAATCTTCTGGTTTAGTTTAGATTATTGACATTTGAATTTTTATTAACTTTGAAATTATGGCGTTCATTGTTAAGAATTTAATTAGGTTTTACTTTGGGAGGGTTTCTTGGAATGTAAATTTTGATTTAGTTATTAATTAGTATAATTTATTTTAAATAGATAAAACAATTTTAGTTCAATTCAATTAACAAAAACTAATCCAAATTTTACATTCCAAAAAACTTCTCCAAAATAAAATCTAATTGAATTCTTAACAATAAACACCATAACTACAAAGATAATATAAAATTCAACTACTAAAAATCTAAAATAATCAAGAAAATTAAAATAGAAATAATCTATAATTACTTGAGATTTCTTCTGTGTACTCTACTTCAACTCTAGAACCAAATCCCATTTTTAAAAAACCTTATGCTCATTATATATCATCTAATAGTTCCCTTTGAATCTCTTTTCTAATAGTGAAATTTTAAAATTCAACCTATTTGTTTTAATAAAAATCATTCAGTTTACTTATGATGGGCTCTAGAGAAGCCATGAAGATTTACCAACTTCAAAACAATTTGGTTCACCACTTTTTCCACATCATCTAATGATTTGGAATTTTCTTAAATAGAGAATCAAAACTTAAGGCCTTGCTTGGTTGAGGAATTAGAATTTGACTCAAAACCTGATTATCTCAAAATAAGGTTTTAAAATTCCGGTTTCGTGTATTCGGAAGATAGTTTGGACCATTTGGTTGATTTAGAAGATGACTTAGACAATCCATCTTCTGTGTTTGGTTGTCAATTTTGAAATTAAAAGTAGAACTGAGAAATATGGATTTTGAAACACCAGTGCTTTGCTATAACCGCAAATTTTTGATAAAAACTATGATATAATCGCACCTCCACACATCATTCTTCTTCATTATAGATCTATGTTTAAATCAAGAGTTGTGTTTTGGTTAATTTCACATGTTAAAATATTCACAGTGTGATCGCCATGTGCGCCAGTGTTAGCCTACCTTTCATACTAATTATCGACAAGAGCAACAGAGCTCGTTATTAATAACGCATGGGCTTGCATAGGCAGTTTATAAACCACTAGCAAAAGCAGTCTTGAACGGTTATGCCATTTAGTTAAGGCAGGAGCATCTTGAGGTGCATATTGGAGGAATGAATGAGAAAAATATGTTTTAAATCATGAGGTCAGCATTTGTGAATATGTTGTGTAAAATACAATTCTTCTGCGGATGTTCAATTAGAATTATATTCCTCAAAAAATGTGGACCCGACCAGACAATTAAATGGAGTTCACAAAAACTCAAAACCAGAATATGATTTCAAATTCCACCTATTGGGTGGGAAGATGGTGTTGCTCATTTTAGGGCCAAAATCGGATTTTGAAGTCCTAACCCCGAATTGCATTTTAGTGTCCCAAACGACAGATTGGGTTAAAAAGCGGAAGTCCCGCACCCAATTCCGCTCCAATTCTGCTAACCAAACGAGGCCTAAGGGAATAGGGTGGGGGTCCTTATACTAGGGAAAGCACCAACATTTGAAGGTTTCGGGTGTATGCGATGTTTATTTTGTTTTATTTGTAGAGAAAAATCACAATAATACAATTTTGATTAAAAAAATAGTTAAAAATTATATATATAAAAATATTATTAATGTGGATTATATTGTTGTTTTCTATATTATATGTGAATTGTATTTTTGTTTTATGTATATTTATTATTTCATTGTTTATAGGAAAATGCATTTCAATTAGTATGTTAAAGAAACATATTATTTATTGTTTATATAATTTAATAACAAAATTCTAATACAAAAAATATTTTTTAAAACATTTGAAGATGATTTTTATTGCTTGTATAGAATGAGTGTCGCGTGTATAGAATGAGTGTCAATAGAGTTTTTTGCCTATTTATTTGTTCGTTTCCTATACATTGAAACAAAAAGTTAGTGGAATAAAATCATAACTACATAATTGAATTGTTATGTTAAAAGGACACTTGGTAGAAAAAATTGAAAATATGTACTAAGAAAAGGAATTATACGCAAGAAAATATGTTCTTGGCAACATGGAAACATTGGTCAACGTTGCAATGTATGAATGTCAAGCCTTTTCTTGGAAACCATGAAGTTGTGATTATATTGGTTTTAAGTTAAAATTTGTTTTTAGATGCGGGGAGAGGAACATTTCAATTTTGCAGTGTGAGACAAGTTTGCGAAGAATGAAACCTTCATTTAACAAAAAACAAAGAGAACTATGGAAATTAATTTTTCCAATGGTCACCTAGAGTCTTTGGAAGGAGCACAATAATAAATTGTTTAGGGAAACTTCAAAGTCTAGTTGGGAGGTCTTTATGACTATCAAACACTATAACTAAGAATCTCAATGCTCCTTCATTTGGGAACTTTAAAGACATGCCTACTCTTTAGGAAATTGGACTAAAACAATTATGGTGCCTCACTCAAAATATGACTAATATTAACTGGAATAGGAAGTTCAAAAGGATGAGTACTTTGTGGTGCCCCTTGCTAAGGACTGGAATAAGTGCAACTTTGATGGTTGATCAAAAGACAACCCTAGACATGTTGTCCACCTAGAGCTGTTCTGAGAGAATAGTTTATTATTTTTGTTATTATTATTGATTTATTAAAAGTATAGTTAATAAAATATTATTATATATATATATAATTTTAAATATTGTAATATAATATTCTTATCTTTTATAATAGCATAAAATATTATATTGACAATATCTTTATCCATATTATTATTATGCTTTATAAATTGACATAATTTTTTTACTAATATAAAATAATATAACATAAATCTCTAATATTGAAAAAATATTTACAATTTAAAAATTAAAAATTTAATTCAAAATAAATAAATAACTATTTATATTCAATATAATAGATAAACCACTTATTTTCAAACTTTTTGTTTCCATAAATTTGATTTAGATTTTTTATTTTTATATTTTTATAATTGATTTTGAAATAAGATAAAAGAATTTAATAACCATTAGAATATCACTTATATAAGACAACCTATTGTAGTTTTTTCCCATACATTCTAGATTTCATGAGAAACTTGAAGTCTCTTAAAAAAGTTGATGTTTACTCTAGTTTTGTCTTGATATATTGTTGTTTGTTATAGTTTAGGTTAGTTTTGTTTCTATTTGATACTATTTATGAATCTTGAGGGCAAGAATCTTGTTTTCTTGCTCTTTTGTTATAGTCTTGAGTAGTTTTGTTTCTATTTTGATGTCATTTATGAATCTTGAGTAAATATGAATTAGATATTTGAGACATAAGCAATTTTTATTTTATCTCTATTTTAATCTTCTGGTTTAGTTTAGATTATTGACTTTTGAATTTTTATTAACTTTGAAATTATGACGTTCATTGTTAAGAATTTAATTAGATTTTACTTTGGAAGGATTTCTTGTAATGTAAATTTTGATTTAGTTATTAATTAGTAAAATTTATTTTAAATAGATAAAACAATTTTCGTTCAATTCAATTAACAAAAACTAATCCAAATTTTACATTCCAAAAAACTTCTCCAAAATGAAATCTAATTGAATCCTTAACAATAAACACCATAACTACAAAGATAATATAAAATTCAACTACTAAAACTCTAAAATAATCAAGAAAATTAAAATAGAAATAATCTATAATTACTTGAGATTTCTTCTTTGTACTCTACTTCAACTCTAGAACCAAATCCCATTTTTAAAAAACCTTATGCTCATTATATATCATCTAATAGTTCCCTTTGAATCTCTTTTCTAATAGTGAAATTTTAAAATTCAACCTATTTGTTTTAATAAAAATCATTAGTTCACTTATGATGGGCTCTAGAGAAGCCATGAAGATTTACCAACTTCAAAACGATTTGGTTCACCACCTTTTCCACATCATCTAATGATTTGGAATTTTCTTAAATAGAGAATCAAAACTTAAGGGAATGGGGTTGGGGTCCTTATTCTAGGGAAAGCACCAACATTTGAGGGTTTCGGGTGTATGCGATGTTTATTTTGTTTTATTTGTAGAGAAAAATCACAATAATACAATTTTGATTAAAATAGTTACAAATTATATATATATATATATATATATATATATATATATATATATATATATATATATATATATATATATATATATATATATATATATATATATATATATATATATATATATATATATATATATATAAATGTGGATTATATTGTTGTTTTCTAAATTATATGTGAATTGTATTTTTGTTTTATTTATATTTATTATTTCATTGTTTATAGAAAAATGCATTTCAATTAGTATGTTAAAGAAACATATTATTTATTGTTTATATAATTTTATAACAAAATTTTAATACAAAAAATATTTTTAAAACATTCGAAGATGATTTGTATTGCTTGTATAGAATGAGTGGCATGTGTATGGAATGAGTGTCGATAGAGTTTTTTTTCCTTTTTTTTTGTTCGTTTCCTATACATTGAAACAAAAAGTTAGTGGAATAAAATCATAACTACATAATTGAACTGTTATGTTAAAAGTACACTTGGTAGAAAAAAGTGAAAATATGCACTAAGAAAAGGAATTCTATGCGAGAAAATATGTTCTTGGCAACATGGAAACATTGGTCAATGTTGCAATGTATGAATGTCAAGCCTTTTCTTGGAAACCATGAAGTTGTGATTATATTGGTTTTAGGTTAAAATTTGTTTTTATACATGGGGAGAGGAACATTTCAATTACCTGATATTTGTATTTCTCAATGTGAGACAAGTTTGCGAAGAATGAAACCTTCATTTAACAAAAAACAAAGAGAACTATGGAAATTAATTTTCCCAATGGTCACCTAAAGTCTTTGGAAGGAGCGCAATAATAATTTTTTTAGGGAAACTTCAAAGTCTAGTTGGGAGGTCTTTATGACTATCAAACACTCACTAGTACATTTGGCCTAGTTTTTCTACCAAAATTTCTGACCAAAAAATAAGAAGGTTTTGCTTGGTCGGATTATAGAAGGAAAACTTTGTTTTTTTTAAATTTATGCTCGTGTTTGTCGAAATATCGACAAATCCCGTGGTGGTCGAAAGTTCAACAAACACAAGCATAACTTAAAAAAAAGGGGGGAATTTCATTTCTCATTTCATTATTCTTGGCTGGCAAATTAGAAGGGTGTAGTGCGCGCGCAAAGGAGATTGAGCAGCTGAAATGACTCAAGGAGATTGAGCTTAGAAAACTTAACCTGGGGTTTCTGGAGGTTTTTCATTCTTTCTCTCAACTGTTTAATTTACTAGATACCCAATCAACATTATCATTTTCCTCGAGACTTATTTACTGTTTGATTTATGCTTCGAGATTGGTTTTACACCTCCTGATTGCATACATTTGCATACATTTGGGTTTTACACCTCCTGATTGCATACATTTGCATAGAATAGTAGGGGAACTCGCTGAAATTGATGAAAAGAGGTGATGCCCTTTTTGCATACATTTGACCACAGGCAGGGAGTATGCTAGCAAAGGTTGAGGAGTTTGGCTTTACATCCACTAGTTGCATTTGCTTAAAAGTTTCTAATGCCTTTTCAACAAACCCATTTTGAACATATCCTCCAATCATGGTAGTCCATGAGACAACATATCTTTGAGGCAATCTGTCAAACAATTTACGCGCCTTGTCTATGTTTCCACATTTAACATACATGTCTACTAAGGCATTGACAACTAAAACATTTGATAAAAATCCCCCCTCCATTATGCTTTGATGGATATCAATGCCTTGTTCCAAAGCTCCCATTTTGGCACAGGCTGGAAGGATGCTTGCAAAGGTTGTGGAAGAGATAGCATACTTAATGGAGGAAAGACACCAAGAACAGGGGGATGGAAAAGAGGAAAAAACATAATCTATAGTGATCACAGCCTATAAACGACACAAGGATCTATCTCGTGTCCCTTCAATTATATATTTACTCACTCTTGGACTATGATCCAAATAGGAAGTATTGACCATGGAAGAATATAATGAATATAACTGGGAACGTTGGATGGAGATGAAATACATATATAGAATTATAAAAAGGAAGACCATTCTCAGAGGTTTCATTGTTGAAAGGGATTCACTCAATATTGGATTCCGCTGGTGAATATATAGTATGAGTTGGTGTAGGTATACAGAGTTGAATGTCATGACCCCACATAAATAAGAATTATAGAAGCATTTTGATTATCCCCTAAACATGATTATTAGAAGTGAAATGGACAACATTTAATGTTTATATAAAGAGAAAGGAAACATAAGATTTAGGATCATCACTGGTAGAGTCAAAATAAGTATTTTCAAATCATTGGATGCAAAGGAAGAAAACAATTGTATAAGAAAGGGGATTAAAAGTCAGACAACATAATATTCATGTAATAGATTACCATAATAATGTAATCCGTGTGAGCTTGGGATAATCTCCAGCCTATAGCAATATACTATTATCAACTTCAGAAACATACTAGACTTATTGTTGATAGTGTAATCCTTACAAATCAATCTCCATTAATAAAAAGCAATAGACACTTACATTGGTTGAATTCTCCAATCCACCAAATTATCCAACTAAGAATATTAACAACAAACCTATTTGTGAACCATATTCAATACAAAAGTTTAAAATAATTAAAGAACTACACACAAGTAGAAAGAAGTCTTTGCAATTGAAGTTATCGAATTAGCCCCAAATCTCCAAGGAGTGTACTAGGGACATTATAGTGGTACCCTGTTCCAAAGCTCCCATTTTGGCACACACTGGAAGTATGTTGACAAAGGTTATGGAATTTGGCTTTACATCTACCAATTGCATTTTCTTAAAAGTTTTAAAATCCTTTTCAACAAATCTAGTTTGAATATATCTTGCAATCATGGCATTCCATGAGACCTCATTTCTTTGAGGCATTTTGTGAAACAGTTCACATGCCTTGTCTATGCTTCCACTTTTGGCGTACATGTCCACCAGGGTAGTTGCAACCAAAACATTTGGAGAAAATCCTCTATCCTTCATGCTTTGATGGATATCTATGCCATGTTGTAGAGATCCCATTTTAGCACAGGTTGTAATCATGTTGGCATATGCGAATTGATTGAGTTTGAAACCTATTCGTTGCATTTGGTGAAACAGTGCGACTGTCTCGTGAGGATACCCATGTCTTCGGTATGCAAAAATAGTCATATTCCATGAGACATTATCTTGTTCTTCGATTTGGTCAAACACTTTAAGTGCATCCACCAGGCTTCCATACCTATCATACATGTTTATAAGCTTATTCTAAAACCTTGTAGAAAATGTAAATTTCCTGGGAACGATGAAAGAGTAAATGCTTTTTCTTTGTGAAAGGGCATTCTTGAGAAAACATACATTCTTTATGTTCATTGTTTTAATCATGTTTATCTCATTGTTCACTACATAGTTTCTCATAGTCTTGATGTCATCAATACATTGTTGATCTTCATTGGGTATGGTAATCACTATTTTTAAAATTTCAAATCTCTTTAAGGTATCTTCTTTGACATGCATCTTTGATATTACTATTTTGATCTTTTGCTTCCTGTTCTTTTTTACTTCTTCACGTTCCATCTCACTATCATTCCAATTCAAATTTTCATTGTATATTGTCTTCTCACTGCATTTCTTTTTGTCACCGAATTTTCATGATAGAGATGTACTATCCTCTTCTTCTCAAATTGTGTCTATCTATGTCATACAATAAAAATATTTTGATCTCCATAATAACACTGAGATCTCTCTTTCATCTTCTCTTCATCACTAGTTTACTATTTTGCATCTTTGATCTTACTGTATTTTGATGCACATCATTGTTTTAAGCCTTTCACAGTGCCACTTCTATGAAAATATTAGACATCATTGTCCTTTGTTCTATTATTGCTTATCATTGCCTCATTTTCACCATCTACTATCACATGCTTTGTGACTATCTCGGTTCTTGATAGCATTCTATCTCCTTGCCGCCATTAGATATTTGACATTACTGTCCTTTAATACACATTAATGAAATTTTATTTTCATTGTCTATGATATGACATCAACCATTTTCCCAATTTACCTGGGGTCTAACAATGAGTAATAAAAAGGTAATGAAATACATGAAAAGAGGCCTTTCACTATTTCATGACCTTTTGAAACCCGATCATTAAAGGAGCCTAGAATCTACTACCAAAAAAAGGAGAAAACTCGTGGTGGATTGAATGCTTATCAGTTTAGAAGCATAAAATTAAGCGTAATTGTAATATTTGAAATTTTAAAATTAGCGAAATGGTCAAAACCATAGGCAACATAGGATAAGGATGATCTTCTCTTGTGTGTTGTCCATCTTGCCACTAAATTTTGTACCAATCCATGGGGCCCTTTGTTTATGTTGGTGGTGTATTTGTCTTTGATCGATGTAAAATGGAATATATGTCTTTGACAATAGAGCCTCGAGAATTTAACCATGTTGAAGGTGCCTCATTTTATTCTTTGGCCAAGTGACTTCTATTGCTATGTTTCATTCATTATTAGATGATGGATCTATATCCTACATTCCATATTTATTTTTATCTAGGTCTAGTTTTTTGGCACACATAAGGGTTGTTACTAGACAAGATTAATTGTTGTTTCATTAACATGATTTCTATTTTGTCTTGGAAATTCATTTGACTTAATATTTCTATTATCCCCCATTATTCTAACGATATATTCTCATCTTTGTAACCATTTTGTTTATATTAAGCCACTCTTTCAAGTAGCCATTAGAGCCATTTCATATGCATAGGTAATGAACATGCATATTTGCATAAGCACTACTGGGAGCTTACCCTGCAACACATGTACTATTATGAAATATCATCACAAGTCCACTTATTGTAGGGTCTAGCTCCCAGTAATTCTTGGTCGACAAATCTGCATGTTTGTCACCTGTGCATATACCTTCTCTGATCAACTCTTATATGCACATGCACTATTGTGAACATGCAAATTTTCTATAGTCGTAATGATTTTTCTTATTTCTTATCTTTTGTCCCTTTTTTATTTCCTATTTCTATGCTTGGTGACAACATTTTGAACATTGTTGACATACTTAAATGGAATACACAATACCAAATGATGAATGCTCAATTGTTGTAATGGAAAAGCATCAGAACCGTCCATTTCTAAAATTTGATTTGGTATGATGAATGTCCCTTTGCATTGAGAAAATTATAGTTGAGAAAATAGTTGTTTAGTGATGATTTGTATCTGTAGGTTGCAAATAAATCATCCTTCTTCCACCAATAATTCTTTCCATTCAAGAAAGACCATGTTTGACGATATCAACGCACAATAAAATAGGGAGACAATTGCTAGACTGTGGTCTAACTTTAAAAGAAAAGGTGATGGAAAATGTTATTGTCCTTGAAAAATTTGTAAGGGCTTAAAGACTTGAAGATATCTAATCAAAACAACCGACGAACATTGTAGGCAGCATGGTCACATTGAAGGGGGAAACAAATTTCGTCCATTGGTATGTATTTTAATAATTTATAAAATACATAAGACATGATTTGATGATGATATCATGGTCATGGTTAATATAAGGTCATCATTTTGATATAGGTCAACCACCCTGGGTTTCATGTTATGGACCATGACAATCTAGAGAATGTGGATTTCCAAATGAGGGAACATGGAGGTGTGAATATAGAAGTAGAAGGTAATGATCCCATGGAAGAAGATCATGATGATCAAGAAGATCATGATGATCAAGATGATCACGATGATCAAGATGATGATGATGATGATGTTGACATAGACCTTGATGTACCTATACTTGAGAAGGCACACGAGCCCCTATATGAAGGCTCCCAAACAACTCTTCTTGCCGCTGTATTGTTGTTGGTGGACTTGAAGGTTATGAATGGTTTATCCAATGTAGCAATGACACGTATGTTAAGGTATGTCATCTGTTTTCATTTTTTTAGTTGTAATTCCCTTACAATTAACAAAGGGTGAATCATGTAGCAATTAATATTCTTTATATTAACAAATTATATTTTTGGGCGTAGGTTGATGGGTGAGTGTTTGTTACCACCATCAAACATTCTACCTCGCTCGTACAGAGAATTATCTACCATTATGAAAGATATTGGAATGGAGTATCAAACAATACGTGCATGTCCGAATGATCATATTATATATCATAAACAACATGAATTTGCAACAGAATGCCCTAATTGTCATATTAGTAGATATCGATAAGATCGAATAACAAAAAAGGTGCCTTGCAAGGTTCTTCAGTTTATTCCCATTATTCCATGTCTGCAACGATTATTCAGGTGCAATAGCTTGGCACAACTTATGGATTACCATGCATGCAATAGAAGTCAATATAACACTATGTGAATACTTGCGGATGGTTCAACATTTAAGGAAATAGAGGAAAATTGGCCACACTTTAAAGAAGAACCTCTTAATCTCAAGCTTTCATTGGCATCGGATGGTGTCAATCCGTTTGGAGAGATGAGATCTACTTACTCGATGTGGCCTATTTTTTTTATCAACAATAACATTCCTCCTTGGATGTCCATAGAGAATGAGCACATAATGTTGGTGATGATTGTTCTAGGTATTTTTTCATTTAATAGTCATCTAAATTAATTTATTATAAATAATCCATCAAAATGGTCATAATAATTATGTAATATTTTTGTTCATTCAAGTAGGTAAGTACCAAGCTAAAGATATCAATGTATATATTGAGCCCCTTATCGATGAGTTGATGATGTTATGGAATGGGGTCACTATGTACGACATCTCTAGATCAATAGGACAAAGATAATTTCAATTCCATGTAATGCTTGTATGGACAATACATGATGCCCTTGGGCTAACACATTTTTGTGGTATGTACTCTTCTTAACAACTCTTTTTTGGTATGTTATAGTGCTAACACAAAGATAACATATTTAATCCAATTATACACGATATTGTAGGTCTTCAGACAAAGGGAAAATTTGCATGTCCAATTTTTGGTCCAAAGATGAAATCTCATTATTCAAAAAGTTTAGGAAAGCAGGTGTTCGATGAGCATAGACACTTTCTCCACAGAAATCATAAGTACCGAATTACTGAAAAATATATTTTCAATGGGAAAAAAGAGACTACATCAAAGCGACAGAGAATGACACCTCGCCTATGGAAGTTGGAATACAATAAAATAAATTGTCAAGGTAATGTCATTCCATCTGATGGTTTTTGTTTGAAATTTATATTTTGATATTGTGTTTTGTTTACTGATGATGTAATTGATGCTCGTGAAGGTCGTCAAGGCATTAATGACCAACTTCCAAAAGGACTAAAAATTTATCCTACGCAATTTAGCAGGTTGTCGTACTACGAGAAACTCCCAATTGTGCATTTGTTTGATGCTATGCATATTGGAAAGAATGCAACAGAGACATTATAGAAAATATTGGATGGAAGGTGTGACAAAAATAAAATTGTCAAAATTTGTAGTGACATTGAAGAATCCAACCATGCAATGAAAAATTTTATTTGGTCAAATAACAATGGAGACCAGATTGATACAAGTGCCCTTAATTGGTTATTGTCGGAGTAGCAGAGCAATGCTATAAAAAAAGTCATAAAAAAATATGATTTCCCATAGGATTTGTTGCGAACATAAACAATCTCATATCAAAGAAAAGTGAATTTGGGCCAGGGATAAAAACACACAATTGACATACATTTATTAAGGTAATTGATGTTATTTTGTATTCACTATATATTTGTATACTGCATGTAGTTTTCATTGCATTCTTTTATAAAATATTAATAAGATCATTTTACAAATATTGCAGTACGTTCTACCTCTATCTCTCCCACACTACTTCGACAATAGTGTTAAATAAGTTATATATGATCTTGGAAAATACATGAGGTGGTTGTCATCAAAATAAATCAATAAAGAAGATATTAAATATTGGAAGAGAAAAATTCCTCATATTATGTGTGAAATGCAAAAGTGTCTACCTTCAACTTTTTTCAATGCACAAGAACACTACCTCATACATCAAGTTGAGGAGATTGAATTGTGTGGACTTGTACAAACTAGGTCAATGTGGATGGTTGAGAGCCACTTAAAATTTTTGAAAGGCTTGGTTCGACAGAGAGAACATCCTGAGGTTTCTATGGTGGAGGGATATATGGTATACCAGACCATGGTGTACATTAGTGAATATCTTCCTAAGTTTGTAGCACAAATCCATGTAGATCGTATTTGGGATCCCAACTCCATTAACAAATTTGAAGGGGAGTACTTGATGGGAAAAGGTAGATTGAGGAAAGTGAGAGATAAATATAAGATGTTATTGTAGTTAATTAATTCTTATAAATCTTCAATATAAGTTATTTATAATTGGTGTATTTTTTTATACAGTTGGTCGAGAGTGGGATGCAATACATTTGTATATTGTGAACAATCTTGATTGGATGATGGTATGGATTGAACGATGTCAACAAAATAGTTTCTCATTAACATAGGAAGGTGTTGCTTCATTGGTTAGAGAAGCTCATCATAATGGAGATTCCAGTGTTACGCCAATGGTAATTGATCTAGCATACGGTTTAAGAGGTAGAGAGGTACGTACAAATTTATTAATGATCATGACTCATATTTTTCATATCAAATCATGATGCAAATAATTTTCACACGCTTGAAAAATTGCAAGTCAAGCACCACAAAGCTATGTCCTATCATGGCCACAAATTTCTCATAAAAAAGTTGGATGAAACGAAGAAAATTTGTGATTCTGAGATAACTGCAATTTTTGAGGTCACTAATATATCATCTAGAAATGACATACATCCTCAATAATCTCAAAATCGATACTATGGCATCTTGGATGATATAATTGAGTGCGACTTTAACTCCTTCAAAGTAGTTCTATTCATCGTCAAATGGTACAGGCTACACTTGAATCAAAATGATCCTGATACGCCTAAATAAAAATGATCCTGATAGAACTATTATTCAACATGATAATAGATTTACAATGATTAATACAAGGTCATTTGAGCCAGTTGGAGATGAGCCCTATGTTCTTCCAAGCCAATGTGAGCAAGTGTTTTACTTAGAGATTCCACATAAACATGGTTGGTCATTTGTTGTTAGACATGATCCAAGAGGAAGACCGATAAAGTATAATGTTATGGAAGAAGAAGATATTGATGATGATGAAGAAGAAGATGATGGTGATGATGTGATGCAGGAGCATCCGAGGATCAAGGCTATTGACTCAGATGTGGGTTTTGGTTGAGATTTACTTCCGAGGGTCATAACTTTTGACTCGGATGTGGGTTTTGGCTAAAATTTTACAAGCAGTTGCATGAGGAGGAGCTATTTGGATTGTCAATAGAGTTCAGCTCGATTGGTGGCCATTTCAACATTTTTTCGGGAGCCTGAAATATCATCTTGGCCTCCGAAATTGGATTTTTGTATTTTTTTTCCAATTTTTTAGAAAGTTGTTTTTGTAATAAATCCAAAATCATATTCTTGATTTTGTAGATTAGTTGGCAATTCATCTTGCCTTAGTTGGGGGCTTTTCTTGGGAAAAATCAAGATTTGTAGGATGGGTTTTGAAAATTACCAAAAATGGAAAAATCTATTTTTCCTCAAAATCTACCAAATATGGTAATTTTCAAATTTGTAATAAGTAGTTGTTTTCTTTCATTGTAGAGGTAGAGTAGAGTTGGAGGAGTTTAATGAAGAATCTAACATTCTAAAATTTATGTGTTGTGTATTTTTCTAGGTTATTGTTTTGAAGGGTTTGGGCTACATGATGATGATGATGATGATGATGATGATGATGATGATGATGGGATGGATGAAGAAGATGATCAATGACATGATTGAAATGTACAAGGTATGTGATTTAATTATTTATATATATTTATATTGATTAGTATATATATTTAATATTGATTTATTGATTTCAATTCTAATGATTACATATTTATTGTGTTCAATTCTAATGATTACAACATATGTGATTTATAATTACCAATATTTTGCTTAAGATGCTCAATTAATTGTTGTTGATACATGTATATATTTTGTTTGATTGTCACCTTTTTTGCAAATAGGCAATTGACTACAAACATCATCACCCCTTCTGTTGACGATCTTGCATTCCATATATAAGGTAAATTTGTTCATGTTTACGATCTTGCATATTGTTCATGTTGTCTTCTAAGTTATTTGTAGCATACGTATCATGTAATTTTTAGCTAACTTAAGATAAACAATTAACATATGCAAGAAATTTAACCCCTTTGGCGAGGATCCTGCACAGTGACATGGATCAGTAGGTATAAGTCAATAAATAGACATAATTTTCTTATATTCTTATTGTTTGTCATTGAGCACGTATGTTAGAAATAGACATATTATATAATAATATAATGTATAGACAAAGAAGAACCATATAGACATATAATTATATAATCACTTTCAACTTACATTTTATATCTCCCACGTATAGACAAAGAAGAACCATATGTATGGGTCACGACTTGATTATTCTATATATATTATTTAATTATTATCAAAAATCTATTTGAAGCGGGGACATGACAATATCTCATTTGATGGATTACAAGACCCACCAAATAGGTACTTGTTAGATCTATCTACATCGAATGAGGGAAATAAGGGAATGGTAGATGAAATTTTTACATGTAGTATGGCTAAAATGGGGAGATCAACTAGAGGTCAAAAGATTAGAAAAAAATTCAATAAACGCATACAATTTTTTCTTGCTAAAGGGGGGTCATGTTCTTATGATTATGAGACCAAAGGCGACATCAAGGTACCATTTCAGTACACACATCTTTAGAAAGAATGGGTACCCAATGAGCTACCTCTAATTAACATTGATTTTGGTGTTAATGAGAGGATATATCACATAGCTCCATCCTCATTACATGGTTTGGGCCTATTTTCCATGGATGGGATAAAGGTATGTTACAACAAAGTTGTTGAATTGATGAAGTATGTTGGTCCTTGTTACAATTACAATGATTGGATGTAGATTGTTCAATATAAAAAAGTATGCGTAGGTATGCACTATCAACAAATTATATACAATGGAAATAAAATGATTAGAGTAAAAGATTTGCTATGTACATTGATGGGAGACCAAAAACAATAGGGAATATTGTGGGTTTTATAAATAGTACATGACCTTCCTCAACTAATAAGCAACCCAATTGCATATTTGAGGCGTGTGAGGGGAATCAAGTTTTTATATGTGCGATAAAATCAATAAGTGTAGGGGAAGAACTGCTAATAGATTACCATTTAAATCACATAGATACAAACACAGTTACTATCATGAGGGTGGTAAGTACTATATACCATTTTATTAATAAGTTTTTTTTTCTAAGTCTATTGCTTTCAGTTTGTTGAAGTTTTTATATTTAATCTTTTTCACAAGATGATATGGATCCCCCACATGATAGAGGCCACGGGGATGCTCCTCCCACCCATTCTTTAGCAACGATAAACCTTATTGAAATTGTACAAATTAGATAGTTGAAAAATGTTATATTATTATGTTATTTTATTTAAGGTTTTGGAGTTATTATGATAGTTTTACTGATATTCCTGTCACAATTTGATGTTTAGGATAGGGGAAAAGCACCTGCAACAACAGAGGAAATAGCTACCCCTTCTGATGATGATATCCAAGAAATCCCTAATTTTATAAATATGTTGAGGAAAAAACTAAAAAGAGTCAATGTAGAAATTATTAGCATTTTGGGAGAAGCAAATCCAACTGTGGAGATACTGAAGAGGCAAGATGAATTGATGGTGCAAGCACGTCATTTTGAAGTAAGTAGTAATGAATCTTTAGTTATAACAAAATTTCAATAAAGTTTTATATTTTATACTCTTTTATGTTGTGAACTAAAATATGTATGTGTTTTTGTTATAAGATTTTTTGCAAAGTCAAGTACCTAGTCAAGGACATCGCGGTGAGGCCGGTACTAGCAGAGCTCCAACCGCCTTAGGTAAAATAATCCTTAAGTTGACAAGTTACAAGGAATTTTTTCTTTGGAACATTCAAAAACTCTTTAAGGTAACTCTTACATTTATTATTTCATAATGTCTTTGCTAATAATGTATTGTTCAGGGGATCAAGTGTAGGTGACTCCTCCTAGGAGGTTGATCGACATCCATCCAAGATTGCCAAGTGCAATGACAGCAACAAGGGGCATGCAAACATCGACACCTTCACGGTCTATGCCTGGTAAATACTTGTTTTGCTATATTTAGTTTTGTGTTAATTATGATTTGATAATTTATACTTTAATCTTGGGTGCATCTCATAGTGGATTAATTTTGTGGAGTAGGAGATACATCGATGCCATCTACTATGCCAAATACAGATCAGAGTACATGTATTGGTGATAATTCACCATCATTTCCTGGATCTACCCATGTTTCTAGCACAAGAGTTATGCAGACGTCATTTTTGATTGACGATAAAAAATTGATGCCTTTAAAATGTCCTAAGCTTCCAGGTACTTTAAAATTATTATTTTTTATATTGTAATATGCATTTACCTATTCATAACAAGTTTTGGATTGATGATCCCATGACATTTTTTTCAGGAAATGATTCTTTTTATAAGACGCTTTATGACCTCACATTGAAGATATTTGGGCCCACCATACATACAAGGTGGAACATCATAAGTGAACTAACCCTATCCCACTATTTTTATTTCATATCATTAATTGGTACAATATTTTTCCTTTCATTTAGGACTTTTCTTTTATATATTCAAAGTACACAACTTTAGTTAATTTTTCTATCTAACAATTTTGTGTTTTTTCTTAAAAAGTGGATCTTGCAAGACAAAAAATTAAAAGATTAGCTCATTAAAGATTTAGAGCATGAGTTTGGTAGTAATATTTTTTAGGAGAAGAAAATTTTAGAAAAATCTGCCAAACATCTTAAGACTATGTGGGACTCATATAGAAGGAGTCTTGTCTAGAACCCAAAGTACGAGCATCCTCCCTTTCTTCTAGTGAGGGATTGGAATGAGTTCATTTTGGATGCAAAGGAGAAAGGGGATGCTCAAAGAGGAATTACACTAGAAAATGAGAGAAGAAGGTATGCAATAGTATTAACTACTAGTACAATGTAATAATGCACTAATTAGTGATCTTTATATCTATATCATCTAACATATTTCAAACTTTTCATAGGTTGCAGGACACATCAAAGGAAACAAAGGCCAAGCTGCAAAAGATTGGGCAACACAAACTTGGCTCTGGTGGATATTCCAAAATTAAAGCACAAATTATAAGTAGTAGTAAATGAATTCTAGAGAAAAATTATTTATAAAATGAAAATAATTTTGTTTAATCAAAAAATATAGGGCTCAAAATTTTATTTAGAGGCCACGACAGAACACAAAAATTGCCTTCAAGGAAGGCTATCAAGCTGTGGCTGAATGCCTATGCCAAGCTTCCACTGGCCCAACCCAAGAGTCTCCTGCATCATGTGAACAGGTAAATATGACAAAACAAATATATTTGAAATTGAATACTTGAGCAACAATCTATTTGATAATAATGCGCATGACATTGCAATGTAGCCTCGTAATCGTAACATAGATCCTACGCCACATGATGAAGCCCCTGATGTGCATCGTAGTGTCGATGGAGGTGTTCATTTGCTATTTAAAATTAATTATGTAATTATTAATACAATTTAACATCTTAAATTGAAATTGGTGTAACCTTTTCTGTGTATATTTTAGAGCATATAGAATGTCATGCTGAACGAGTGGAGGATGTTCAGAGTGATCACCATGTAGATCATGTGGCACATTCAAGTAAAGAAAATCTATGTTTTATTCTTTTAAATTTCTTTTTTGATTTATAGTTCTTTTAATTAATTAAATACTTGTAACACTAATATAAAATGGTGTGAATTTAACTCATGACGTAGTTGTTATTGCAATGTAGCCCCCTTTGGCACAACGGCCTCCTATTCTTGAACAGATGAGGAGGAGACATGTGTTGGCATTAGAATCAATAGAGGAGGGGAATTACGAGGACATTGATGCTCCTATTAGCTGTTACCTTAAAAAAAACAACAAGAAACCCAAAAAGAAATGATTATAATTAACATTTTTTTGCTAATGAAAGAATGTTGTCTTAATGGATGCAATTTTGTACTAGTAATGTTGATGAATGATGTGTTAATGAATTATTCATGAATGTTGTGTGTTAATGAATTTTATGTGTTAATGAATGTTATCACGTGATTATAATGATTGAATGTTATATTTCAAAAATGGATGAATGAATGTTATTAGATGTTAATGGAGAATTTAGAGTGATGTTAGGGGGGGGGGGGGGGGGGCAAATGAGCTTCCACCTTCACATGGTTGGCCTTGTTAAGTAGAGAATATTAAACTATTCTCAAAACCAAGTGAAGCTCAAACTAAACCAATGACGTAGATTCAATGGTCAAAAACACCTACTTCTTATTCCATATTATTTCTCATTCACTTTAAGAAATATTTTACTTCTTAAACATGTTCATCAACCACTCTACATCACCATGTTCATCAAATTAGATTTGTAGATAAGAGAGTGAACATAATATAGACAAATCTAGAAAGGCCAAATGAACATAATCTTAATAATAATTAGTCATACTCTATTAATGTTACTCTTTTTATTTAGAAGTATCATTTTCAATGTTTTTAGATGAATACCCTCTTGAGAAAATTCAATCATCCTTTTGGAAAAGTGATATGTTATCCCTTATCAAATGTGGTTGTATGTAGTTCCTTGGTTTACGCCTAACTCAAGCTTCTTGTATCAAATGCCAAGATGTACTTTGTTTATCAATTATGTAGTCTTTTTTTGTCGTTGATAAGTGTTTTAACTCTAATTATGATTGCTTCATAATTGTTCTTTATGACTGCATGTATGACAACTTTGTCATATGAACATACCTATGACTGCCCCAATGTTCTAGTTTAACTTCATTTTTATCCTATAGTATCACTTGAAGTTAGATAATATGCACATGTATTGTAGTAAAATGGGCATTGATTCATGGTATTAATGATTTTTCATGTAGTATCCTTTGATACCTTGAATGCAAGTTTTGAAAACTTACCTTTGTTTAGATACCACTATCTCATGTTCATGCTATAACACTTCTTTATGCATTTCATTTGTAGTTGTACCAAATGACTATGAAGTATGAACTAAAAACATGTGTCTAGTAACCTACTCACTTAGTTAATATATGCAAATGTAACTTTTGATGTGCTATATCTATCAATGCACATTGCTTTGTCCATAATTGAATCTATAACCTTTCAGAAGTCTCTATTCTCACTTTACTTGGTTCGTTTGTTTACCATTGATTTGATCCTTTTCCATGTTGGACCTCATGTCTTTGTAACACATCATAACTTCATATCTATATATTGGTTGTCCTTAACATAAAAATGAAATTGGTTGGAGACATTAGTGAGGCTTCTCACTTCATGGAAACTTCCCTTAAATTCAAAATCCATTCTCTCAACTTCAACTAAAATGTACATTCCTAGTACATATTTTAAAAATGAAGTTTTGGGACATCTTACTATAAGAATGGTGTTGGGTAGAGAGCATTATATGGTATGTCATGCATGCTTAATAGCTATCAGTGATCATTTAGAAGCCCATATTTTTGGTATTGTTGTCCCTTTTGAATGTATGAATTTATGCTTATGCTCAAACTCATAATTTAATGATATTCTTTGATACAGATAAAGCTAGGTTCCATTAAGCTAGCAAAGAGATACATGAGATGACTATCTATAGAGCTGGAGTCAATGGGAAACTTAGAAAAGGAGTCTGCACAAGAATTCTTGCTGCTTCAGGGTGTGTGTTTTGCTTTCAGAGCTCATCAGGTAAATATTCACTTCATGTGACATGTGGATAAATGGCCTCAATTGTTATTATATTGCTTTGAGTAATGTTTTCTTTTGCCATTTATTTGTCTACCATATTTGCAATTTGCAGGAGGGTTTGATGCAGAAACCATGTCTGCTTTTGAGGAACCGTGTCATCTTATTCACATTGACTTCCTTCCTAGGATTGACTTCATAGTAGTTGACTATTCCTTTATTGTTCAATTGATTCCAGATATCTCAATTAACAAACTTCTTATCTACTAATATATGATTTTATCTTTATTGAATTGCATTCAGTTTAATAGAGGGCTTGATCTTTGCAGGTATATATTTGATTTATGCTCATTCTCAAGCTTCCATAGAATTCATTTATATCTTTATATCTTTCATACCATTCCTACTTCATCATCGATATTTTTTACTTTATCTCTACATTTCATATATCTCAATTTATCTGACACCAACTTCCCTTGGGTATATGGAATCTCTTAACTTCTTTCCTATCCATAGCCACCTTTTAATTTGTTCTTGTGAATATCAGAAATCATTGAGATTAACCAAAGACATCTTCAGTTTTGTAAATGGGAGCTACAGCTGTGACAATACCCTTGATGCAATGTATATATTTTGGAAGGTATGTTATTTATCAATATCAATTCATAGGATGCTAGTGCATACCATTATATCTGAAAATGTTTAGTATTGTTGGTGTTTTCCTTGTGGATTAATTGTCTTCTCATATGTAACTTACATGAAATTAAGGCAGTTAAGTATTTGAGTATGGTATATATGCCTACGATGGATTTGTAGGAATGCATTATTTAGCCCTTGTATGCAAATTCAAAATGTTTTTTCAGTTTCAATTTTCAATTCTCTTTCTTTAATTATTGTAGCACCACTTTGTTCTAATCAGTTTAGACCATGGTTGCATACTCTCTGTTTTACAAACTGAATGTTTTAGAGCTTGCATTAAACTTGAATTATTTAGATACATAACATTCTATTCCTTATCACACTTAGTTGCAAATAGTATTTTCTCATATGATTTGTCTAAAAGAATTTCTTACATTGTATGTATGGGGGATGGTTATTTTAGGTTGAGCATTGTTTTGTACTCTACCAATTAAAACTTGTGAAGTAATTCTCTGAAGTTGGCTAATGAAAATAGCTTTTACATTCTTAAATACAGTAGATTCTCAAACCATCTACAAAAATGCATAGTAGTAGACAATGTAAGTACATTTATGGTTTAAAATTGAGGATTAGTGAGAGAGTAATTTAACTTGTATATCAATGTTTGGTGATCAAGAATGGCCATTCAAATAGTTGCAGTGTTTCTATGATGGAATTGTTGAGTTCATCTTCAAATTGAAAATA
Organism: Chamaecyparis obtusa; assembly: GCA_027943335.1. NCBI lineage: Eukaryota > Viridiplantae > Streptophyta > Pinopsida > Cupressales > Cupressaceae > Chamaecyparis > Chamaecyparis obtusa. The sequence goes on along the minus strand of BSBK01001162.1, from coordinate 1,902,148 downwards.
TAAGTTACATGGAAATCAAAACTCAAGGATTTATGAAACCATGTTTGTCCTTGGTTGACGAGTGTGAAAGATGGGTTAATATTGGTACTTGCTTGCTTTACTTGGTTTTGAAGATGTCTCATTGACATCTTGTATCTACAAGTTGGATAGATGGTGTCTTATTTCTAATCCACTCCTGCATGATTAATGCTGAGCGTTTGTAAATTTCATGTTGGATGGAGGCTTTAAAAAGTGTAAGACTCAACCATGTTAAGACACTAATCACACACTCCTTACCATTTTTAATTTCTCTATTTTAGACTGTACTTTGGACATAAGCTCGTTGCAACTCATACAATTTAGTTGCTTCTATAATGTGATCAATCACTACTACATCCCATGATGAGTGATTACTAATTGGTAATTTTTGTGTTTTGATTTCCATATAACTTAATATCGAGTTATGCATTAGAGCTTGCATGTGTATTTCATTGTTATGAATATATTTTGCTAAGTTTGATTGCAAATATAAGTTAATGAGTACGTTTGAGTGTGTATTTATTTAGAGTTAGTTGCATGTTACCCCACAAAAGGGTTTATCTAGAGAATTTAATTAAATCTTCTACTAATAGATAAAGATGTTTTTGAAATCTCATGATTTATGTTTTGGCCATGATACACCATAGAAAACAAAACTGAAATTGGAAGCCATTCATATCTTTCATTTATACTAATTCGATTTCCTGATGCCCATGAACAATGTTAAGTATGTTCTCTGATTTGATTAGTGATCTATATATCTATTGGTGATGTGTCCTATTCTTTTCCCATCTCGATTGCCTTCTCAAATCTCTCGATCATAAATGAATTGTACCTTGAAGTTGGACAGGAATGTGGGAGCTTCCCTCATGTAGTCATTCACATTGAATAGAGAGTTATAATAATATAAATACCAGACTATGTCTTTTCGAGAGTTTAATAATGTAAACAATTAAAGCATAATATTGCTATGCTTAATTTGATAATATATTTTATTTTTTTAATTTTTTAAAAAAATTTTGTCATTTTTTCGATGGTAAAAGAATAGTCCTATCGATGACAATGCTATATATTCAACGACTATTCTAACCATATTTCGTCAAAAGAGAGATGAACATTCTTTGACATTTCAACAAGAATTTTGTACACTCGACGATAATTTTGACCCTAAGTCATTGCAATTTCGACTGACATTGGTCACAAAGATGAAAGGTATGATCGATAATTCTTCCAGGTTGAAGCAATTATTTCAACGATGGGTCCGTCAATAATTCAACCACTATAGATGTCAGAATTTTGATTATGGTTTTGTGTGTCGTATAATTGAGGAAAAAACTTTGACAATAGTTATGGTCGTTTGGTCGACCAATTGGTATCAAAAATTTGACTAATCCTCATTGAAAAATAAGCTAAAATTTACTAGTGACTATATAACTAAGAATCTCAATGCTCCTTCATTTGGGAACTTTAAAGACATGCCTACTCTTTAGGAAATTAGACTAAAAAAATCATGGTGCCTCACTCAAAATATGACTAATATTAACTCAAATAGGAAGTTCAAAAGGATGAGTACTCTATGGTGTCCCTTGCTCGGGAATGGATTAAGTGCAAATTTGATGGTTGATCAAAAGAAAACCCTAGACATGTTGTCCACCTAGAACTGTTCTCAGATATCACAAAGGAAAACTGATTGAATGCACAAATATGTACTTGGGGATCAAATCAAATAACTATGTTGAAGCCATGATCATGTGGAAGGGTATACAACTTGCTAAATCTTTAGGCTTTAAAAAGGTAATTGAGAAGGAGATTCTAAATTAATTATTGATTTCCTAAAAGAAGATATAATTGGCCCTTGGGAGATAAGATCCCTAATGAGAGAAAGCTCAAATAATCCTAAGGAATTGGCAGAATCTAAGGTTCAACATATATACCGTGAAGGAAACTGAGTCACACTTTATTGCCAATGAGGGTTTAAACATTCAAATATGGAGCCATTGGAGGATAGACTCTACCCCACTAAACATTAAAAATATTATTTCAAATGAATTGGGAATGGCATTATATTAAATTTAAAGAACTAATTATGATCTTGATGAGGTGGATTATTCGAATGAGTTTGACTAGAGAATATCAATTCAAAATGTTGAGATGGGGAAAAGAGATTAAAGACTTAATTTGGGGTCAGAAAGGCATCGATGATGACATTAGAGGGGATTGTTATCTCACAAAAATGATTACCTACATTAATAAAAATATGATTATTGCTTCTAATTAGATAATATTTTCTATTGAATATATCCATATAAGGTCTCTTTTATCTTCTAATTATTATGCCTACAATTGGATCTCCTGTAGGAATTATGTGAACAAGATTTTTGGCAACACTCTTGGCATGTGTTTGCTAAATTATGTTGAGTAATACACCATAGTGATGTGTACTTTCCCTAGGAGAGTTATTATTGCTTTTAATTATGATATGACAACCCTTTTTATCAGAGCCTTTTCCTTATTTATTAGGGAGACAACTATTTTTTGCCTTCAACCTATCACTTTCAGTAAAAATTTGTGGAGTGTGGTCTAGTTGGGTTGGAGAACTGATGTTTCTATGGGGTTCCCTAGGAAGTGCATGAAACCTATTAATTAAGAGTCCTTGGTGAAAATGTGGAGCTTTGGGACCTTTTTGTGGGTAGCTGGGCTTGCTCCCATTTGTAGAGAAATATAGGGGTATAATGTTACTCTCTCATTTAAATTTACCAATTATTGGTTTGGAGGAAGAGTTAAAATTGGAAGTCTAGAGTTTATTTTCTCACCTCAGATGATAATAGAGGCTAGAGGTTTAGAAAATGTTGGTTTGAGGGTTGCAAAGAAGGGCTCAGGAAATTATCAAAATTTCATGAATAAATTCTTGGAAGATGGAGAGAATTTTAAAAAATTTCAAAATGGTTACGACAAGCTAGATCTCCCTCCTCTCTATGCCCTGGTAAGCCTTCATATCATGTTTTATTTCATTTTATAAATAAGATTCATGGTTGTTCATGGCTACCATTTTCCTTTGTTAAACCATGTCAGAGATAGGGAGAAAGTCAATATCCCCTTGTTTCTTTTCTCTTTTATGAAATAAACTTTTGAGAGTGGAGCCTACCCACCCCTCCACCAAGCCCTAATTATGGCTTTATACAAATTTCCCCTAGATAGGGACCCTCATAGAAATCCTATGCCCCTTGAACATGAGGTGCATTTACCCTCCCTACCCCAATAACCCTTAGTTGATGCTCCTAGAGATATTACTATGGGTAATGCATAGGTCAACCCCTCAAATAACAAGGGTAGGAAATGTAAGGGAGTTAAGAAACCCCCTAACCTTCATGTTAATGAGTTTTTGGTGATAAACCATAAAAAATGTAAGTCCCCTCTAGACCTTCCTAGATCTCATCTAAGAAAAAACCTAATAAAGCCCTTGCTAATAAGGGGGTAGCTATAACTATCTTGGAGGACTAGGAAAATAATGTAGGAAAATCTAAGGGTGTTAAAAATAAAGAGATTACTCTAGAATTGGGAGAAGAAGGTTGGATAGGCTTGAAAAACTTTTGGTAGGCCTTCTCTTAGAAGGGAAAAGAATAATGTGTGAGGAATATGTCTCCTCTTATAAAGAAAGTTATGGTTTAGAAGAGGACAAAAAGGATAAGTTTTATGTTGGGGAAGAGGATCAAGATGACCAAGACACAAATTCTCCTTACTTATCTGAAGACCAAGGTATGGATACTAAAAATCAAAACAATGAAACTCCTAATAATAACTACTCTAGTGACTCCAAGGAGGATGAGGAAGAAATTAATGACATGAAGGTGATGGAGGAAGAAGAGACAACTAGGGATGATCCTTTACTTGGAATTGTGGAAAGACTTGATCAGATTGAAAGAAGGATTTATGAGAGAAGTCTTCTATTGATAAAGACCTTGATTCTCTTATCCCAATTGCTGACAACATCATAAAAAAAATGGTTATGGGAATTACTACTGGAATATCTAAGATCAAGAAGAAGCTCAAAAAGATGGGATATAATTTTGACACTACTCATGGACATTTGCAGACAGGGAAGTTGGGCACTTGTCAGAGGTGCTTCAGGAGCTAGAGAAAGTTTGTAGCCTTATCATCTCTTCATAATTCCAAACTAATTGTAGTATTTGTCTTGGTTTGTTTAATTCCCATTGCTTCTAAAGGAAACCATTTAATAGTTTTAAGACTTACTAGACCATTACCTTATGCTTAGTTTATAATACTATTAAGTGGTGTGTGGCTATAGTTGTTAGCTTGATGTTAAAAGTTAGTAGATCTTATTGTTGATGATTAGATATTTTTTTTAATCTCTTTTGCTTGTTTTTATTTGGTGAGGTTCTGGTAATTTGGTTATTTTTAGTGTTGGGGCACCCTCACCAATTTTGTTGTGTTTGGCTATTTATTTTTTATGTTGTGCATTTTATTATAAGGGAGCAGGGACCTTTCCATGCTTATCTAATAAAAAATAGTTAAATTATTTTAGACCAAAATAAAGCACAACAAAAAAAGTACTAAGGGCCATATACAAATTTCAAAAAATAAAACTCACTAAGATCATGACAAGTGACTTACCTCAAGATTTTGCACAAATTGTGTTGTTGTCAATAATGTTGACGAGGATAATAGACAAAACCAAGTTTTTCAATTCCCACCATAATAGATTTTTCTCTTTTAAATAGGAAAATCAAAACCAATCTTCCTATAGTTGTTGCTTGAATCTATCATAGAAAATAAAATGTGGATCTTAATATTAAGGGGTTTTAGGGCTAGATAATATTTTATGCTTGTGACTAAAACTTAATTTGATTTGAAGATCTTATTACTAAATGCCAGTTGAGATTTATTTCCGGGAATGAGATGAGGAATATTTTGTTAGAGTAAAGTATTAATTATGTTAATTAATATTTACTCCCTTCTTAAGATGTCAACTCTTTTTCTTTAGTTGTTTTAAATATAAACTTGCATGCATTAGTCTTGTAATAATTTAACTAATTATTACATGCACTAGGGTTTGCCTTTCAAGGCTTTTGATCTCCTTTATAAGGATGATCCATTGTACATTTAATTCATTCATTAATTGAGGATATTTTCTTCTTCATATTTTTGAGTGAAACCCTTGCCTTCTTCTTGTCTCCACTTCCTTGTAACAACTTTTTATATGCAGGTGATCTTCGGGTTTTGTGGATTTGTATTGCTCAAATCCTACATGGTATCAGAGCCTAATCTGCTACAGCTTGTTCATGTTTGAAGGATTCATATTAGGGATTTTTTGGTTATTTTTTTATTGAAATTAGGGGGTCCCTAAATTTTGGTGCACTTTGAGCTCAAACGGACCTCACCGTTGAGCTCGCAGTGCCCAAAAACCCCTATTTCAACATAAGGCACATCCAATTTGGACAACTTTGCATTTTGGGGCTTTTTTGGGTACCGTAAGGTTGACACACTTCATGAAACAAAAATTGTATAGATCAACACGCTTCCTAAGGTGAAATTTATACAAATTGGCACGCAAAATGAGGTGAAAATTTTTCTATCTGGCACACAAATCAAGAAAAAAAATTGGCATGCAAGTTGAGGCAAAAATTTGAATGTTCTGACACAGATCCTGAGGCACGCATGTGATTTTGCAAAAAAAATTAAATTTTTTGTTTATTTATTTATTTATTTTTAAATATTTTGGATGGCGACGACCATTTGGCCGTCAAATTTAAGCCAGTGTATGCAGTTTTAGCCCCTGGTCATATGGTGACCAGGGGCCAAGAATTTTAGCCCCAGGGGGCTTGCATGCTGTGACGGCCTTTTGACCATCAATTTTAAGCCAGTGAAGTGCTGATGTCAGCACATCTAGACACCTCTTTGGGCCCTCCGTAGCACTTGGTGGTTTTTTGCTCATAACTTGAGCATATGGTGTCAAAATCAGGCAAACAAAATATCGTTAGAAAGCTGGTTCTGAGCTCTATCCAGATCTGGAGGTTTGAATTTTTGATTTTTCTTTTTTGATGGTGTTTTTTACTGTCAAAGCTAGATGTTCAATTTTGCACTTCGGAAGCTCTATATTGTGCATCTAGACTCCATTTTGGGAAAGCAAGATAACATTGGAAAGCTTGTTCTGAGGGCTTTCTAGTTATATGAGTCATTTTTCTAGATTCTACTCTAGGTATATTTTATTCAATTTTTTTCACTTCTGCACTTTGGTGGATATATTGGATGTTATAGGTCTTGGGATCTCTTCTCTTTAAGGGATGACTCTTCTTCGGCTGTTATTTTGTTTCAGCAGCCTTCTCTCTTATTTGAGCAGTGTATACTTCAGTTTTGTAGAATTCTTTTATGCACATGCACTGAGATAAAGTGCCATGGGGGGGTTTGATGCGCACATGCACTGATGCTTTAGTTAAACGCACATGCATTGAGATAAAGTGTCATTTTCTTGCATGCTTGGAATCTTGAACATGTTTGTGCTATTTGTACTCGCACTCCATTATAAAGTGTCATGGGGGGGTTTGATGTTTTCCATCTACCTTTGTCAAGTGAGTGTTCCTTCCATGACATTAGCCTTAGGGTATCTTTATTTGTGCTTGTGCTTTCTATGCACCTTCAATGTTCCTAGTTTTTCACGATGCAGTTCTTATTGGCACTCTTTTCAGTGTACCTATCACCTCTCTCTTGTCAGCATTATGGGGGGTTTCTATTGATCATTCTTCTACTTTCTTGGTTCGATAGTGTGAGCTATGTATTCAGTATTTGTTCCTATGTACTAGGCAGATGTAGTGGCTGGGTACCTATGCATTTCGGTGAGATGGATCATTTACCATATAGACACTCTTTCTTTCCTATTTTTGGATGCACTCTTCCAGCTTTGATTGGTCAGCTCTTCAGGTTTTTGGTGTTTATGCCATCTTTATCTTTGAGTTTAGGTGTTTTCCTTTGTTTGCCTCCTGATTCGAGTAGTGTCATTTGAGGGCACTCATGTAGATTACAGTCTTCTCTACCCGGTCATATTTCTATGGAAGATCTTCAAATCAGTAGTTACTTTTTGATAGAGTTTGCATCTTCTTGCTTCAGTGATGTTCTACATGTTCATTTTTTGTTCCTATTTTATGGAACATCCCTAGTTTTGGAGGCTTCTTTAGTCTTTCAGACTAGCCTTTGTCTCCTTTTGGAGTAGAGTTTTTCCCATGTGGTTTTCTCTATTTCTCCACTTTATAGAGACTCTCTTTTATACTTGGGTACCTCATCAGGCCATGTTGCCGGGACCCATTTTTATGCTTTCAACATTGCAGTTTCCTTTGCTTTCTTTTTGCATTTTTTGTAGCTGCATTGTTGCTCATCTTAAGGGGGGGTGTTAGAGTAAAGTATTAATTATGTTAATTAATCTTTACTCCCTTCTTAATATGTCAACTCTTTTTCTTTAGTTGTTTTAAATATAAACTTGCATGCATTAGTCTTGTAATAATTTAACTAATTATTACATGCACTAGGGTTTTCCTTTCAAGGCTTTTGATCTCCTTTATAAGGATGATCCATTGTACATTTAATTCATTCATTAATTGAGGATATTTTCTTCTTCATATTTTTGAGTCAAACCCTTGCCCTCTTCTTGTCTCTACTTCCTTGTAACAACTTTTTATATACAGGTGATCTTCGGGTTTTGTGAATTTGTATTGCTCAAATCCTACATATTTAAATAAATTAATACAACCATGATGTAATAACTTTAACAATGATAAAAAAAATTAATGACAACTATTTCTAACAAAAGAATTGTTCACAACTAAAAACTCACACTACATATAGCCTATAATCTTTAATAATGTATACAATAAAATAGAAGTTAAAGGAACACAATAAACTAGTTATAGCATTAGAATAACTAAAATAATGAAACAAATAGATTAGACAAAGAAAGAATGAAAAGAGAGTGCAAACCACCCAAAAAGCCTTCTTGATGTTTGGATTTTCCCAAAGGATTGGATGTGTGCTCAAAGGATGATGCTCAAGCTTCAATAGATAAGTGAGTATTTTGGCATTATGATGGTATGATTATATTTTTTGGCTCTCAAAAGGGCATGATAAATTTAGTTGAAATGGTGGATGATTTTTGAAGAGTAGAAGGTTCAATTTATAGGCAAAGAGGAGATGAAATGGATGGTAGAGATGAAAACTTGAGGAAGGGTCAAGATGCATTTGAGGGGAAGCACATGGATTGTGCTTTCTCAAACTCATAGCCTTGTGACAAGTGTCACAAAGAGAGAGTTTGAGAGGGAATTAGGGTTTGGGAGGACATTCCATAAAGGCACATCTTGTCTCACATTACAAAGGTCAAGTTTGGAGGAATTTGACTATAATCACCTAAAAATGGTCAAAATCAATTGAAGTGAGTGCTGAGGCAAAATCAAGGCATTAATTGCAATCAAGCCAAAATCAAATTTTAATTAAAAATAAAAAGTCATTAAATCAATTTAAATAAAATAAATCAAGATAAATCAATTAATTGTGTAATTAATCTAATTACTTGTATAGTTCAATTTAAATCAAATCAACCCATTCAAGGGGTACCCATGGCTAAATAAATCAATTAAATTCAATTATTTAATTCCTATTTTCCCTCACCCACCACGTGGGAGGAAAATGCCTCAACTAATGGAAATTAGGGATTAGACTCACATGAATCAAGCTCAAATCGAATCTCAATCACACATAAGGTGAGAGCATCTTGACAACTCATTTTGTCCCTTTGTCCCAAGCTTTTTAGGACAAACCCATTTAAATTGTCCCTAAAGATGGAACCATGGACTTAACCTTAATCCAATCATGATCAAAGTAAATCCACCCCATGCTTTCCAAAATCTATAAATTGAAGACCAAAATTAGGGGAAAAGGATCCACACATCTGAGAATTGCATCAAACCTCTTGAGTTTTTGAGCTAGAAAGGCATTTCATCTTAATTTGAGCATAGTTTTCTTTGAAATAGGCTTAAATTGTTAATCATTTAGCTTCATTCTCATTTTAAGGTTGTCATTAATGGAGGATTGTTGAGAGCTTACTTTTAGCATACTTAAATAGAGAGCCATAGAGTGCTCATTAGCTCTATTTGTAATTAAATAGCTCACTAATTATGGTATTTTGTTATTTATATCATTTATTGCTAAGCTAACCCTATGAAGGTACTTTAAATAGTACAAAAAATGGTTCCCACCATGGGGCATTAGAAATCATTCATTTAAATTTTGGAGAATTTGCTAGATTTCTATGATTTTCTTATTTTTAACTCTGTTTTACAGGTGAAACTGCACATTTGAGACTTCCTACAACACGTACAAGCATTCTTGCTATGCATTCAAGGCCTGAAGCTATGCATTTGAGATAAATTATCACGTCTCTACATAGAGAAGTTGCGCATTCAAGAACTTCTATCTTCTTTCTTTCATTCTTTCAGTGCTTTCACCCTGACCTCACAGTGCATTCTACCAATCCTACAACTTATTCAACATTTTCTTTATGCACATTTGACTTATTAAATAGTGCATTTAATTTCTGTTGCTGTGCATTTAAATTTTTCTCCAGTGCATTCAAGTTTTTTAGTAGCGCATTCAAGCATTTCTGCTGCGCTTTTGACTGTTTTAATAAATTGATAAATTTGACAGTTGAAAATGTATTTCCTATGTTTTTCTGATGGCGGGTCATAAAAAAGCGAAAAATCCAAAGAGCAGAAATAACAGTGAGGATAAAACTATAACAAGAAGGATCAATAAAGAAAACATAGCCCACGTAAATCGTGTTTTGAAGGATTCCAAACAAGAAGGTAAGGAGTATAAACATTATTTACAAGTAGTTAATGCTTATAAATTAATGTTTGTTTCTTTAAATTGGATTTTTATGCCTTGATCATTTTGGTTAAAATTGAAAACTAAAGGCTTAGAATTCATTTTTTCTTGTCTTTCTTCACTTTTCTTAGTTGTGTTGACTAACTATTTCAAAGAAGAGGCAAAGGAGATAGAACAATTGCCACTAGGCTAGTTAAAATTATGATAATATCAATAAAAAATGCCCCTAGCCTTATCTAGCTTCAAAATAAGGTAAGCCTTAAAACGTTGGTGAATATTTTCTTAACTTGTGGCATTTTTCACTTTGAATCTAGTAATTAGACAACCTATTATTGTTTGGGAAATTCAGTAATAGGTATATGTTCTTCACTTTTCAAGTGAATCAAAATGCTGAACCTACCAAATTTATTAATTAAAAGAAAGGCTAGGGAATAAGCAAGCACTAAATTAAAAAACCCCTTGTTTGTGGAGGAAAGTAGAAATACTTGATTCTCATTAGTTGGAGGGTTTTGGTTAATTGAACATTGTTAATTGTGCTTGGGAGTGAAATAATAGTATGTTAGGATTAAAAAGACAAAAATAACAGTTACATGCAAATATAACCAATATCAAAAAACAATAAACCACACAGAAGAGAACACAAGACACAAAGATTTAATGTGGTTCACCCAATCCTTGGGCTATGTCCACTAACAACGAGTCCAATATTTTATTATCCTGTGATTACAACCTGATTACAATCTGTAATCCCTTATAGCTCAAACCTGCTGCAAGTCCTACTAAAGCATACATTATGAAATCCCTAACCCTAAGCCATATTATACAATATTTTTCCACTTTAGGGTTAGAATGAGTTACAACATGTCGGCCCAAAAATAGCCAAAAATATGTTGGCCCTAAAATTTTTTTCCCAAACCTCGGCGAGGGTAGGAGGAAAAGTGTACAATACTTTCTTGATCAGTCACCATAAGCCAACATAATAGGGATATTCTCTTCACCTTTTGGTGAATCAAACTCCCATACCTATCTCTTCATTTCATTTATTCACTTTACATGATCATGCTAGAATTATAGTGGGCTCGCTTCTTGAGAATTTGCCTTAACGAGGCTGATGAGAAGGACAACCCAAAGTAGGATACAATTGCCTTTGCCACAATAATCCAATCCACTATAAAATAAAACACATTCATCCTTAATGGGGTGAATGACAAAAGGATATTAAGTAGCGAACTTCCTCTAGTAGTCCTTTGGGATTGTGCAAAACTCTGATATACCGGTGGTGGGAAGCCCCTTATTTTTGGGGGATGAAACTTGATATTTATTTTTAACGAAATCATTAATAGTACCTTGTTAATCTAGAAATCCTACCTATTTATAACCATGTTTATGAACCAATTTGACATATAGGTAGATTGCTTGAAGCTACTTATTGTTTAAAAACCCATGATAACGTTTGACAAATTTCAAACACTTTGTGTTTAGAGGGTTAAAAAGACAAGTGTACTTGTGATTTCTTTTTTTGAAGATACTAATTAAGAAAATCAAGGGCCCAAGGAAACAACCGAAGAAAGAGCCAATAGGGTGGCCCAAGATCCCGAGTTCCTTGAGATAATGGAAAAACTTTTAGAAATAAATAAGGAAAGATACTTCCTTAATTTAGCCCAATCAGGGGTCAAACTTCCTCATGATTATGACATCAAAAAATTAAATAAATATGAGGAAGAAGAGAATCCTTTAGGTGCGATGAATAAACAACTCAAAATGTTCCAAGCACAAATCGACACTATGAAGAAAGCCATCGAACCGAAGCCCTTTTCCATTGAGGCTTTGTGCCCATTTCCTTTTGATCAAAATTTGGTTATGGTACCTTTCCCACCTAACATGGTCTTTCCTAGATATGATAAATACATGGGTAAATCAGACCCACAAGACCATTTAAGATAATTTTATGCTCTAAGTATAGATTTCATGCACGACACTACCTATTTAATGAGGCTATTTCAAAGAAGCCTAGGAGGCGAAGCTATGGAGTGGTTTTCCAAGTTGCCACATGAAATTAAAATATTTGAAGAGTTAGCCTCAAAATTCATGACTCATTATTCCTATAACATAGAGCACAAAATCACCATGCTTAACCTATGTGACACAAAACAAAGAGATGATGAGTCTTTTCTAGGGTTTCTCCAAAGATGGAGGATGATTTTCGCACAATACCTAGGAAGTGTACACGAAAAAGAAAAGATGGAGATATTTATGAACATCTTAAACATGGATATGAACTATAGGCTCCAACTTCAATGTCCCCCCACTTTTGAGAAAATCATCAAAAATAGGATAAAAATTGAAGAAGTGTTGGTAAAAGAGGGGAAATTAAACTATTCAAGGAAAACAAGGGTTATACCAACACTAACAAAAACAATAATTTAAATAATTATAATAATAAAAAAGGATCCAATAATAATAATGAAAAACCAAGGTTATAGTTGAAAAACACCAATAAGAACCTTGTGAACGATGGAGTTGTGGAAGCACACAACTTAAAGGATACTCCTTTTAACTTATCGAGAGGGTCAAATCAAACACATAACATTAATCAAATGACCAAAGATCCTTTTAACAACCACAACAACCACAACAACAACAATCCTTTCAACAAATCAAATGCAAACAAGCCTAAACTTTTCTTCCCCACATTTCAAAGAAGGGAATTCACATTCTTAGGGGAACCTTTGGAAAATGCTTTGAGAACTCTTGTGGCTAACAAAATAATTTTTTTACCTGAATCAAGGCCATATAAACCTCAAGTCAAACCAACATGGTGGAATGACACACATCATTATGAATATCATCGTAACAAGGGACATAAAATGAATGAATGCATGAAGCTTAAACACTTAGTCCAAGACTTAATTTATGATGGTACCATAAAGGTGGAAGGTCCTCAAAATAATGAATATCACACAACTTTTAAGAACCCTTTCTTGAATCATGAAAAGGGGGAAAAATCAAATGCCAACCATAATAAAAAGATGGGTAATGAAAAGGTAAACTTTGCCCATACTTATGACAACACCATAAATTCCTTAAGTGGTGGTGAAAATACAATCAATGTGATTGTGTTGAAGGAAAAACAAAAGGAGGAAACATCTAATTTTGTGACTAGGGGGAAAGCATCAAAAATCACTCTATCAGGAGGTGCCCCTAGAATCATCCTACCTAATCAAACATCCATGTCATCAAAACAATACAATTTTGTGGACCAACTCCAATGAACCCCTGCACAAATTTCTATCTTGGAGTTGCTCAAACTTTCACCTATTCACAAAAAGATTTTTGAAAAATCCCTTGTTGAAATGAATGTACCTTTGAATTTGGATGCGGAAAAGTTCCAAAATATGGTAGGACACCTTGTTGCACCCCATTGTTTATCCTTTTCTGAGAAAGATGATATGTCCTTGAATCATCGACAAAACTTGCCATTGCATATTAAGGTGTTGATCCATAAGCATAGGGTTAAGAGAGTCCTCATTGATGGAGGAGCCTGCCTAAATATCTGCACTTTAAACCTTGTTAAAGCCTTAGGGTATCTAGAGGAAGCTATTGACCCCAATAAAAAAATAACCATTAAAGCTTACGATGATGAAGAAAGAGCCTCTAAAGGAATAATAGTACTTCCTATTCGAGTAGGTCCTATGCAAAAAGAGACCATTTTTCAAGTCTTAGATCTTAAATTGACCTACAACATCCTACTAGGAAGGCCATGGATCCATGAAATGCAGGCAGTACCCTCAACGTATCATCAATTCTTAAAATTTCCATGTATGGGACAAGAAGTCATGGTGAATGGAGACTTGAATCCATTCCAATAGTGTAATAACATTAAACCTACAAATGATTCATTGGTCCCTCAAATTGTAGAAGGATCTACATCCACAATAATAGAACAAGGACAAATCTCAAAGGATCTTCCATCCTTAAAAGGAAAATAAAAGGTAGAAGAAGAAGACATTGTTGTTGAAAATCATCAAATTCCCACTAACTTAGCTACATTGACTAAGGGAAAGGAGAAAGTTAGTGAGGAAAGTACTCATAAAGAAGAAAAAGAAGACCAAGAAACATCCATTTAAATACACACCAAGGATGTGCATTACCAAAAATTGTGGGTGAATACTCTTTATCTATGATGGATCTACCTTTATCTCCAAAATCGTATGGAAAACCCTCTAGCCTACATAAACCCCATAAATACAATGACCATTTTTTAAGGGCTAGTACTTCTTCATCCATGGATGGAGAGGGTGATGAAATTTTGAATTGACTATATAAAGATGATGAGTCAAGTGCTCATGAAAAATGAATAAAAAACATTAGTATCCCTACTCATCAATATGGAAAAGGTTTTCAAATAATGCAGAAGATGGGTTATAAAGGAAAATGACCCTTAGGAAGAAGAAATGAAGGGCTAATTGAACCAATTGAAATGTCTTGGTCTTGGAGGGATAGCAAGGAGAAGTTAGGATTGGGGTATCTCGAACAAGGATACACTCAAAAGAGACACACCATGGTACATGACCAAATATTACAAATAGGCTCACAAAGTGATGAAGATTCAAACAATTGGAATAGGATTCATTGTCAAGTGAATCATGCCAAGATAAAGAAGTGGATGTAGTTCACACTTATGCTCCCAAAAAAGGAAAAGAACAAGAAATAGCTTTAGGATCGAGTTTTAATCAAGCATCAAGTTCTAATCAAGAGGTTCAAGAAAATGTACCAAATAAAGAAGAGGAAGAATCTCAATGGGTAGGAGAACCCTATGTACCATCATGGATACCTGCTATAGAAGGATCTAACACTAGGTTTAACCCAAGATATTTTTATCCATTAGAAACCGTAGAGGATTTGAGTGAGGAAGATTTTGACCCAAGTTCTCTAAAACACTTATAAGAAGTGCATGTCATTGAATTAAGTGATACAATGTTTGAACCTTCCAACCAGGTCATGTCTCTTAGTCCTATTGAGCCAAATCAAAATATTGATCCCTTATCCCTTGTATATCAAGTGCTCATTGAATGAGATTCTCTTGAACCAACTACCCTTCCCACATTCCTAAATGACAAATCTATGACCCAATACCTAAACGTGGTTGAACCTTCTTCTACCAATGACTATCATGAATAAATCATGAAGGGAAGTATCCAATCTCTCAGTACAAAAAAAGAGAGAAAAAATTGAAAAAATTAAAAAATTGAAAGAATCTAATGGTGAAAATCACATTGTGGCAGCATTAGATAAAAAAGAGAAAGAAATCAAGTGTTAGAAAAATGGTCAGCTCTCCCCTTGAGATTTGTGACATGGCTTAACCACCTCATGTGTCTTCTATAAGTCTAGTGGTTGTATCGGACATTAATAGGTCGATCTTTTGGTGCAACAACAACTGCTACTTGTAAAAAGTGGTATCAAAGCTTGGTCACAGGTTCGAACCCCCTTGGGTAACACTGAGGGCTAGATTGTTAGCAAAATGGTCAGCACTCCCCTCAAGATTTGTGACATGGCTTAACTGTCTCCTGTGTCTTCTATAAGTCTAGTGGTTGTATTGGGCAATAATAGGTCGATCTTTTGGTGCAACAAAAACCACTACTTGTAACATAAATAAATTTTCCAAAGGTAAAAAACCAATAGCGGAACCTAAGGAAGAGAGGTTGGATACTTTTCCTGAACACTATGAGGAAAGGTCACCTATTTTGATAGAACCAACAAAAAAAATCAACATTGGATCAGAATTAGAACCAAGGGTTATACATCTAGCAACATCCTTATCAAGTGATGAAAAAGAGGAGTTCATTAAATTTTTCAAGGAAAGACAAGTAAATTTTCCATGGTCATATGATGATATGCCAGGACTAGATCCAAAATTGATAATGCATCATTTAAACATCAAAGAAGGAGTGAGACCAGTTAAACAAAAATTGAGGAAAATGTACCCACACGTAGCACTTCTTGTCAAGGTAGAATTGGAAAATTTACTAAAAGTGGGATTCATAAGAGCCATCGAGTATGCTAAGTGGATATCAAACATTGTGTCTATTTCAAAAGAAGACAAGTCTATTAGAATTTGCACAGATTTCAGAGATCTCAACCTCACATGTCCGAAGGATGATTTTCCATTACCAAGCATAGATGCTATAGTGGATTTAATAGCCAGTCACTCAATGTTCTCTCTCATGGATGGATTTAGTGGCTAGAATCAGATTAAAATCATACCTAAAGATCAAGATAAAACAACTTTCACATGTGCATGGGGAACATTTTGTTGGAATGTTATGCTCTTTGGTCTTAAAAATGCAGGAGTGACCTATCAATGAGCCATGACTACCATTTTTCATGATATGATGCATAAATTCCTAGAGGATTATGTGGATGACATACTTTAAAAATCCCATTTAAGGGAAGAACATCTACCTATTAGAAAAGATATTCACAAGCTTGGAGTAGGTCAAAGTAAGACTCAATCCCAAGAAATGCGCATTTGGGGTACAATCAAGAAAATTGCTAGGATACATAGTTTTGGCTAAAGGAATAGAGGTAGACCCCACAAAATTCAAAGCAATAATGGAAATTAGGACACCTAGAAATATAAGCCAAATGAGATCACTCCAAGGGAGAATCTAGTCAATCAGAAGGTTCATATCACAACTAGTGGAGAAATGCCATTCTTTTACTCAACTCCTCCACAAGGACACATTATCTAGATGGGATGATAAGTGTGAAGAAGAATTAAGATTAATTAAAAAATACCTAATGAATCCACCTACTTTTATGCCACCAATAAGAGGAAAACCCTTGATTTTGTACATCTCAGCGACATAACATGCTTTAGGGGCACTCTTGGCTCAAGATAATGAAAATGGAAAAGAAAAATCTATTTATTACATAAGAAGAACCTTGGTAAAATATGAGTTGAATTATACATTCATAGAAAGAGCATGTTTGGCAGTGGTTTTTACTTCACAAGAAGAACCTTGGTAAACTATGACATTATATGCTATCTCATAAAATCAGACTCAACAAAAATTGATCCACTAAAGTACCTCTTAAGAAAAATAGCTTTGACGGGAAGATTGGCCAAATGGGTCATGGTGTTGAGTGAATTTGATATAGAGTATGTGGATAATAATGAAATCAAAGGCCAAGTGATAGCAGACCAATTAGAAAAGGCATCGTTGGAAGATAAATATCCTATTCAGGTAGAATTTCCAGATTTAGAGATAATCAATGTTGAAGCAAAAATATGGAAGTTATATTTTGATGGCTCTTATAATCATCATGGATCAAGAGTTGAATATTATTGATTACTCCTTAAGGATCAAAAATCCCTAAATCATACAAGCTACTATTTCTGTGTACAAATAATATAGCTGAGTATGATGCACTAGTCATTGGAATCAAATTGGCCTTGGAATGGAAGGTGACAAAATTGTAGATACATAGGGATTCTCAATTGGTCATTAATCAAATAAATGATGAGAATAAAACCAAAGATGATAAGTTGATACCCTACAAAAACATGGTAGAAGATCTCAAGAAATACTTCACATTAATCACATTTGAACAAACTTGCAAAGAGACAAGAAAAAAGTAGCAGATTCTATGGCTACATTGGCTTCATTTCTCCAAATGTCGGACCAAAGTGCAAGATATGAATTCTTGGTAGAAGAAGTGGGACAACCCACATTTGACTCTTCCCATCCCCACACCATTTTCTTATTAGTGGGACATGACTCACCCTAGTATGATCCATTTATATGTACCTAAAAGACCAAACTTTACCCATGGACCAAACCCGAAACCAAAAGAGAAATATCATAAGACAAGCCTCTTGTTACACCCTTGTATCCGACACATTGTATCAAAAAAGTCTAGACGGAATGATTTTAAGGTGTTTCGAGGAGGAATCAATTTTATCCTTACAAGAAATCCACGAAGGAATTTGTGGGTCACATTCGAATGGGTTAACCTTAGCGAAGAAACTTATTAGGATAGGATATTATTGGCCTTCTATGGAGAAATATGCCTGTCACTTTGCGAAGACTTGTCAGAAATGTCAATACCATGGAAACTTGATTCATGTTCTAGCCCAAGAACTGCATCTCATGACTGCACCTTGGCCCTTTTATCAATGAGGGTTGAATTTAATAGGGATGATTTATCCACCATCATCAAATGGTCATAAGTTTATTATAACAACAACTGAGTACCTCAAAAAATGAGTAGAAGTTGTGCCATTATCCACTTCCACGGGAAAGAAAATATCTATGTTTATATTGAACCACATAATTTGTAGATATGGTGTTCCTCAAGTCATTATAACTAATAATGCAAAAAATTTCAAGAAAAAAGACTTGAAAGAATTTTGTGCAAAATTCCATATGATACATCATTCATCTTCAATATATTACCCACAAGGTAATGGACATGTAGAGGCAACTAATAAAAATATCTTGAAAATATTGAAGAGGACAATGGATAATTCAGGTAGAGATTGGCACATTTAGATAAACCCTACCCTATGGGCATATAGGACAAGTGTCAGGATGCCAACAAGAGCTACACCATTCTCATTGGTTTATGGAGCTGAAGTAGTTTTTCCTTTAGAGGTTGAAATCCCATCTTTAAGAGTTTCAATACATGGATTGCTAAGTGAAGAATACTATAGGGTTTCTAGGTTACAAGAATTGGAGTTGCTAGATGAAAGACAATGAAAATCCTTTGAACATCTCAAAATGTATCAGAATCAAATTTCAAGGAATTATAACAAGCACATAAAACCAAGGACATTCCAAATAGGCGATCTAGTGTTGCGATAAAATCCTAAAAATTAAGCAAAAAGAGAGAAGAAAGGGAAATGGGAAACTCGTTAGGACCTTTTGTGATTACTTCTTTTGGAACATCCACATACAAACTAGCTGATTGTGATGGAGAAGAGTTACAAGAAACCATCAATAGTATACACCTAAAGTAGATGAAAGGGTATAAAGAAAAAGAGTATCAAAAAATCAGATGAGGAAGCATTCTATTTATTGTATATAGTCAAAAGTGATCCTAAAAAAATTAAAAAACATTGAAAAATTTAAAAAAAAAATCACAAATACCGAAAAGATAAAAAATAGTGGAAAATTGAGCACGAAGAAATTCAAAAACATTTAGAAATGATCCTCAAAAAGATGTTGTCTTGGTGAAAACCTAGCAAATAGGCACCTTGATGATGAAAACAAAAAAAATGAAAAAAGAGAAAAATACAAAAAAAGTGAAAAAGAAGAAAAGTGCCTTGGTGAAAACCTAGCAAATAGGTGCCTTGGTAGCAAAAAAAGAGAAAAGCTTGAAAAGAGAAAAAGAGAAAGTCAATTCAATCGGTGAGAACCTGGTAAACATGCCCCATTGAAAGTCAAGTCAAGTCTCATGCCTAGTCATCATCCTTGTAGATATTGCATTCACCACCATTTGTATATATTGCATAATAAAACCCCATAGTTGCATTTGAAAATACCTAAAGCTTTTGTGTTAAATCTGAAAAATGTCCCAAGTCCAACAACGCAATGATATCAAACTTGGGGCAAATTTATCGTATGAGAAGGAAGGATTCATCAAGAAAGCATCAATTCATATGAATCAATGCATCAAATCACAAGAAAAATACTTAGATGATCAATCCTAATCCAAACTTCAAATCAACAAAGAAAACTTTTAATCCATGATCTCACAATGAATTTATCTTTATCAAGATTAAAATAAACAATCAAACATGAAATGGATGGAACTATACTTGAAATATGGGTTTGAAAAATAGTGCAATTTTTTTTCTAAGTGATTACTTGATTGATGAAGTCATGTCTTTCTAGAAAATTGATGAAGTCTTGGACAAGATAAGCAATGATGAAAGCATGATATTTTATTGATTTCTACACTAGTGTCTTAAAATCAAGGTTTTAAAATATATATCATTAGCCTAATGACGTGATCATCAAAGAATCATTGAGGACATGTATATATGGAAAATCCAAGATCTTTGTTTGTTTACGCAACATGATACCTTGGTATTTTGATGTTCAATATCATAATACCAAAATCCACTTGCAACATTGAATCTGACGAAAGTGGTATTCATACTCTCATGATTGAATCCAATTAGTGACACTTGTACTAGCATTGGGAACGCAACATGGAAGGAAAAAGGTATTCATATCACCATGGTTGAACCAATGATGACTGTGCCAATTTCAGGTCTCAAAATTGCTCAATGATGAAAATAAGCTCCTAAACTATGAATAGTGATAGCTAGCTGCATCCATATTAGATTAAATGCATTTAGGTTGCTTGATTTATTATCTTGAAAACTATTTTGGAAAGAGAAAAGAGGGGCTGGAGTTAAGCTAAACTTGAAAATTTTCATCAAATACCTTATGTGATAGAATGCGTTAGAAATCAAAAAATCAAAATCAAACTTAGATTAAGGTGCATTGCATTAGATTAATTGCATTATTAAATCACATTGCATTTTAGTTACATTCATCATAGTAATCGACATTCATTTTTAGGTCATTCTTAATTTGCATTCATTTTTATTTTTTTTTGTATTGCATTAGTTTGCATTCATTATATATTTCATCATTTAGTTTTATTTAGTGCATCAATCACCACATTTTCATTTTCATTAGATTGCATTATTGAGTGTTCACATAGTTGTATTGCATTAAGTCCATCATTCATCATTGATTCTCATTTCATTAGGTCATTTTCATGAATCATTAAGATACTTTGTGTAGTACCCCTCGCATCTTTCTTTTGCTGATACTATGTTTAGTTTGACACTGGTTTATCTTGGTTGATTAGATCAGACATATATTACATGTTATATTTATATTTTGGTGTGTGATTAAACAGTTATAGTTTGGATGTTAATTGTTATGTTTGAACCTGAAACAGAACTTTACGTAATGGTTAAATCTAGTAATGATGGATTTTATATGATGTTTCAAATGCATGTATAAATTGAAGTAATTAGATGATGATTATATTTGGTACTTACCCCATACCCGCATGTGTATGGTATTATGTTTGTTATCGTTATGTTTTCTTTTCTGTTGACATGCATGTATGGTAGAGGAGGAGGCATAGTTACCTGCATTTAGTCGGGTCCACACGTCCTAGCCATCCCTACCATTGTCTGATAGTATGTTATATATGCACATGTACATGCAATGGTTTTTTATGCAGATTGCAGGTACCAGGCATCGACTTCCCTGGCTTGACAGGATGAGCGTGCCATTATTATGTCTCAATGGTGGAGAAGGGGAGTTAGCACCTAGGCCAATTCCCTAACCTAACCATCCTAAAATCACGGATGAGACCTTACTTGACTTACCTAAATCGAATTCATTCTGGTAGAATGAATCCGATATATGTTTTCCCGGTTGAGCATGATATTGTCTTAGGTTTTGTTTCATGTCGGTGTTACATTTTTGACCTTGTGGATCTCATGTCTGATCTCTGATAGTTATTGAAATTATGTTGACACATTCGTAAATATTATGTTATTAGTATGATATAACATAATTAGTTATATATGCTTTCTCTAAGTCTCTTATAATAATAATGTTATAAATGGTATATATATTAAGTTTATATGTATGACTATATGTTTATATAGATAGAGCTTATTATATAATCTTGAATATTGAGTGTTATAACTTAATGCAAATGATAAATTAAAAATAAAAGAAAAAGAAATTCTACAATTTTAAATTGTCTCATTTTAGGTAGTTGACTTGAATAGTAGGGGGGAAATAATAAAATATTTCTTCTCTACTTTCCAAGCCAATTTAGAGGCAAAAAGAGAGAGACTTGTCACTACTTTTTCATGAAAAAATTTAGAGGAGAGAATGGAGAGAGAGATGAAGGGTTGAGGAAGAGAAGAGAGGAAGAATAGAAGACAATTTGGGGGAGCTGATTTTGAGGCAGCTGAGAGTTCAAGTTTGTGGATTGGAGAGGTATTCTCGGCTGGACTTCGTCAGCCTGCTTGTTGATCCAAGTAAGATTTGAGTTCCTTAATATGTTCTAAATTAGATTTTAATCTTTCCATCAAATGAGAGAAAAGATTTATCTCCTCAGATTGAAGAGTGAAGCATTAGTTCAGTGAGAAATTAGTTTGCAATGTGAAATTTTAACCAACATGCAATCCTTCTCAAACTCAGTCTTTAGTGAATCCAATTTTGGAATGGAAATGAACTTGTTACTCCATAACTCAATGGGACTTAGTGATATTTTAATCCAATGTTGTCATATTATTCATTAAATGAACAAATTGGTTATGTTGATATCTCTATTGTTTTGGAAATCAAACCTTATCTAAACCTTGTTGATATACCATTAACTTAATGTCCATAGATTTCATAATATTTTAAGAAAACAAATGAAAATTTGATGAATGAATACTCATAGTAGTGGAGGAAATAAAACAAAATTAACTTTCAAAAAGAGTTCTATTACAAAGAAATATGAGCTTTCAGCTCTCTGGAAATTGTATGGGAAAAGAATTCCCATACAATTTCTTACACAGTCATTATTTAATTATATCTCCTGCCACCTTGGACTATAAACAAAAATAAATAATACTTAGTCAACACTACTTTATACAACCCATCACTTCTCCACCTTGGAGCTCACACCCCTCCTTGCACAATATTAATAGCTTGAAATGAAAGAATGATTTCTTTTAATTGTTTGAGTTATGTCAATTTGAATGGTACGTAGGGCTTAGTATGGGCTTGGAAAAGTTTTTAAAAACATGCATTAAAGTTTGTTACTTTTTTCCCCAAGCTTTATTTTCACCACCTCTTGTCTTGTCCTTTACTCCATGTCATGGACAAGTACTTGGGAGCAGGCCTTAATGGCTAGGAAGTGGCGTGAGTTCTAACATAAATTTTTGCATTGATTAATTTTTACTTTTTTCAAAACCTCTTGACCTTGCTTTGGCCGCCCAAGGGATGGGGCTCTTAAAACAAGGAAACTCACCCACCTATCCTCATTGAATAACATGTGTCAGGCCTTTGAGAGCCTCCCAAGAGATAAGGCTTGTGATATGTGTTTAGTTTTTAATGTTAAAGTTTCTTTTTCAAAGCCATGTGGGTTTTTGGGGCGCCATCTTTGAGCCTCTACTTAGGATTTGGTGGGCCCCTATGTTTCCTCACCTATAACTTGTTTTCTTTTTTCCCAAACAAATCTTTTGTTTGAATGAATATAGTGGCGTGGGTTTTGGGGATTAATTAGCTTGACATTATTATGTTTTTGGTAGCCCACTTGTGGATTCATGATGCTAGGTGTTAGGGGTGGTTTATTATAAATTTGATTAGACATTAATAGGATATGTTTTACCAAACACTAAGCATGTTTTTTTTTTAAGTTAAAAGTTGAGCAATATAAAATGGTGATATTACTTAAATTTGAATTTGGAATATTAACTCTATTATGTGAATGATTTTATTAACCATTATTTTTATCCTACTAGTGAATTCATTATGGTTTTTGGTATTTCAATTTAGCCTTGGCAATGGAATGTTAACAATAGGTGTTATAGCATTATTGTTAGTAAACTTATTGTTTTATCCTTTAGTTGTATTTTAGGAGTGCGTTTCCGAGATTAGTAATCATTCCATTAGTTAAGAAACGTTCTCATTTATCAAGCTATAGTAGGCAATATTAGAGTTAACAATATGGTCACTTTATGGTAGACGTGGATATTCTAATTAGTGGAATTAACTAGTGTGAGCAAATAATTACTTGTTAAAAAGATTCTTGTGAATTTGATTTCTTTACGAATTATCAATTTCTTGTTTACGATGTTCTCTTCTATGTATATCATATGTGCATGTTAAATACTCTGTTGATGTAGTTGATTTACATATGGGATTAGATAACCGAATAGGGGGTAAAATCCAGAGGTCGGGTATATGTTGCGGTTATCAGTTATCTGTTTGATGATTGTATTTATGGTGCAATGTGGATTCTACCTTCATTTGCTTGTTTTGGATTAGGGTCAATGTGAGACCTTGATGGGGTGGTCAAACTGATCCCTGTTAGTATTTTCCTCCTGGTGGGTTAAAACTTGATTTAGTGGCCAAGTGAGTTTATGTTTTGAAATGAGATTTGCTTTAATTGTTTATTTGGTTATGGGAATTTAATGTGTCATAAGTGGCCACAAACCAGGATGGGTATTGTTGTGGAACTAGGGTAGGTTATCTAGATGTGGTGTAGAAGGTGGCTTGCAATGGATCGCCGAGGCCCGCAAGTGGCTGACGGATCATCCATTGACAAGTTTCTTAATTCCAGTGATAACATTATAAAAATTGATTTAGTCAGGATAACTTTAAAAAAAAAAAGATAATTTGAAATACCTCGCCCATGCCTTGAGTGCTAGTTAAGACTAAGGATGGATGCGGGAAGATGCTAGATGCATCATCGATATACTTGTCTTCATGAGAGATATCGATGCCACGTATGATCACTTGAGTGCCGTCGGTTCAGTGAGGAACCTTCAGGACTAAACTCGAGGGTGGATCTACGTGATGACACCTTCCTACTCACACCGTAGATATCCTACGTAGGTCAGTGCCTCTGGTAACCCGTATACCCTTTTGTATTAGATATATTCTCCTAGATGTGGTTTGGAGATTGGTCCTTAGTGTGTGTGTGGGCCTGGTGTTATCTCCCTCGCACGGTGGGGTGGACCTCTGGGTTCCACATGGTCGGGTGGTAGTGTACTTCTCCATTGAGACAGTTGCGGACTACCCTTCGTCACTTGGTTGTACACTTGGATCAGTCTATCGCTTTCTTGCAGATTTATGTACCCAGATGTTAAAAGTTATTATGTTGTACTTCTAGAAGGTTTTCACTTGATTTGTAATGATCCCTACGTGGATCCATGATGTATTTTGATACATGTAATTGTATTAAATATCACCACATACCCTACGACATGTGTAGCGGATGTAGGTGATCATGAGTTGTAATGAAATATTGATTAAGAGATGTATTTAATTTTACTTTGTACTTAAGAGTTCTTAAGCATTTATCATGTTAGCGTAGTGTTAGTTAGATGACGTAGTTCTACGTCAGGGACCCTTGAGAACGAAAATGAAATGATATGTTTTATTCTGAACTCATGTTTGTTTATCATTGTGTTCTATGTTCAATGTGTTTGTAAACTTTAGTAAACAAAAAAAAAAAAAAAATGTTGCATAACTTAGTTTAATTTTAGTGTTTTCTCTTGGGTTCCCTGGCGGGGGCGTTACACTTTGCATCCAAAAGGTTATTTGCATCATTAAATTGCATCCATCTATCATTAAATGCATGCATTACTCAAATCACATAGGTACATTCAAATTATATTATTGCATTTTTCATCATTCCATTATTCATCCATTTTATCACAGTACATTACATCATCCATAAAACATTAAAAATGCATCCATCCACATCATCACATATCATTAAATCATTAAAGCATTAAATATCATCAATAGAGATCATTAAGCATTAAACCGTGTAATAAATGCTTCCATATAATCTATGTCATAAATAAGACATCCATTAGCATAACTAAGCATAACATGTGCATTCATATCATAAATTACATCTGAAAATGACAAAAACATAGCATATAGAGATAGATCATATAGAAATGCATATCATAAATCACCTGAAAAGTAAATCCAACACATGATGACATCACATAAACTATCAAAGCATAATCAAAGTCCATGGTATCATCAAAGTCTATCAATCAGAGTCCAAAACATGAAAGTATCAACCACATAATGTGTTAGAATAACTGAGAGGGGGGTGAATTGGTTATACACAGTCCCAATTACAAAATGTATTACTTAAAACAAATTTACCTAAATTTGTAGCTCGGTAAACATAAAATACTATCTGTCTGTGTAATTACCGATTACTAGTTAATTGCTCATAGTGATTACCGACCAAATCTAACATGCAATATGTAAAGTATGATATCCAAACAATCACCACATAAACACATAACACAAAAGATTGAACGTGGAAACCCTGCAAAGGGAAAAACCACCTGGGACCGGTAACCCAAAATTTTTTCACTCTTTTGAAGTGAGCTCTGTGAAGAGCCAATCCTGTTAAAGGTTACAAAACACACTATAAGGTGTGACCTTGTTAGAGGATTTAACAATAACAGTTATCGTCCAATCAACATTCACTATGGGGTTGACAGGATAACGATGTACATTTTATGAATGACATATAAGACTTTCAAGTCCACTCGGTTAAGAGATTTTATCTGTTACAATGGTTAAACTGAAACAGTAGGTGATCTGATTACAATGCAACTTGATTTGTAGATATTCAGATATATTCTAAGTCCATAAAATCCTCTAATCAATATTTCATATTCAGCTCATCAACATTCAATAACTTACTGTCCCTTGGTAAAGCTTTCAGACGCTCGGTACTATTTTGTAGTTCGATTCTTCTTCAACTAATATGATCAGGCATGCATGAAGCTTGTTCATGCGATATCTCTACAATCTCCTTCTTCTGGCATTCATTTCACCATGAAACCCTAGTCTCTTAAATAGACAAGTAAACCATTTTATTTTCATCCATCAGATTTTGTCGCTTAATCTCCTTCGTTGATTTTGCTGCTTAAAACTTCCTCAGCTGATGTGTCAGTAACACGTTTTGTTTCCATCCTTTAGATCTTCCTTGAATTTTGTTAGCCATTTATCTTACAAAAAACTTTATCTTTCCACCTCGTAATCATACACTTTACAACTCATCAATTTCTATTGGCTAAACTAATCATTTAGTTCTTTTGTCCATACTTGGTTAACAAAGAAATGCATTGGTGAACACAAGCTTGGTTGATACTATTGCTCGGTATACACTACATTGGCTCAGTGTATACTAGAATGCTTCATTCACTGACCACACTACTTTGTAACATTTTGCTTCTATCTTCATAACAGATTAATGCAACATAATCAAGTCAACAATATGAAGTCATAGAATCATCAATAAGTTACCAAGAGTATTCCTTATCCTCATCTATCATATCCATCTTCCTCCATGTAGATATCTCGGTTCTTCATCTTTTCTCCTCCTTTATAGATGTTTAGATATTTTTAACTACCATGATAAGTACTGTCAAAGATAGTTGACATCAATAACAACATAATGACTGATTCAATTATCCTGCATAACAATTCAATGCTCGGTGATCTCTAATCACTTGTAGTTCTTCAATCAGGTTCTCAATCAATTGTAGTTCATCAATCTCTCCCTTTGGCATTGATGGCAACTCAAGAAATATAAAATATACCATACACATACCAAACATGTACTCTACAACTCTGTAAGCAAATGCTATAGCTCAGTAAGCTCTCCTTAGCTTAATATGTTTAATCACTATGTTACATGAAAACATTGCAAACGCAAAATCTCTTCTGCAGATATGATCTTTCCAGTTCTCATCTTCCTTCTGTTTATCTCTCCCTTTATCTTCTTAGATTGTCTCTCCCTTAGATAGATGTTCCAGTGATCTCCTTGGGTATCATATTATTTATCTCTCCCTTTGATAGCAATGCCAAAGAAACAAATAAACATACATCTCTGTATTATCTATGTGACTCTCTATTGTTCGGTTCCTATTTATTGTATGAAGCAAATGTATCTCTGTATCTTAGTATACTGATATACAAATCTTGTGTTCTGACTCCTCAAATCTGCACAACCTTAGACATAATCCAAAGTGTGAGCTATGCTACATCAACATGAATGATCTTTTGATAAGATTAGGCTGATGCAACCTCCATATCACATTAGTGACCAGTAGACAGGGAATGAACCCCAAGTCTAGTCCTCAAATATTCAAAAGTTTTCTTCGGTAGAGGCTTGGTAAATATGTCTGCAAGTTTCTCTTTTGATGTAACATATTATAATTTAACTTTCTTCTCCTATACTTGTTCTCTTAAGTAGTGATACTTAATAGAGATGTGCCTGGTCTTTGAGTGCATTACAGGATTCTTTGAAATGTTTATTGCACTTGTGTTGTCACAGTATTGAATAGGGGTAAAATTGAATCACCTCTATTTAGATGTAATGTGATGTATAAATGTATGGGGGAAATATGAGATCCACTCCTAAATCCAAATTCCCAAAGGAGAGATCCAATTTGATCAACCAAAAGGTTAATGCACAATCGAATCAATCTATGGCGAATATGAAAGAGAGAGAAAAATCTTATATTTCCATATGAAGAATTATGCTTGAAATCTGAAATAATTGAAATACAAGTACTAACCTCAAATTAGGGAAAATCTGGAAAATGCCAATTTCTAATGTCTATGTATACTTTTGGGCAATTCTGCAACTTGTTTCAGACTCGAAATGCTGAGATGAAGAAAACCCAAAAATCTTTTGTCTTTCTGATAGTAGGTAGTCTTTGACCCTCATAAAAGGTCAAAGGCTACATTCTTTATTTGAAGGTCGATTCTAACTTTGTTCACAGATCTTGGAAGTTCACCGAAAAGGGTATCCGAATCTGATCTCAGATCCAAAATTATACACCTGTACCTGCAAGAAAAAGGGGGGTTTTTGTTTGTTTGGGGGGTTTTCCTTGGTCAAACCACAATTTAGGAATTAACCTTGAAATTATATTAAAATGTAGTATGCATAAACAAATAAATTGAAACAATTCACCTTGCGTATGTGGAAGTCCTTGTAGATGATTCGAATCCTCAAATCCACAAGTAGGAATGCTTCAATGGATGTAGAATGAATGTAGAATGTCTGAAATCAATGGTATTTGATTTTCAACACCAATCTTGAATTGATCTTTGCATACGAGGAGGCTTGGATGAATGTAGAAGGATGGATCTTCAAGGGGGGCTCCAAAGAGATTGAATCCTTCAATGGCTAATAATGGATCTCCTTGATGAATGAATTCTTGAACACTTGAATGCTTGGATTCACTTGCTTGCACTTGAGAGCTTGATGGCAAAAGAAGATATGAAAAAGTGATGAGAAAATGAGAGAGGAAGGCCTCCTTTTATAGTGATCTAGGGTACAATCCTCTAGAGGGGCCACCTTGGAGAATTAAATCCCAATTAGGTCCTAACCTTTAGAAAATATACCTAGATTAAATGAAATTAAAGGATTTACCATTCCAAAACCCGAAATGGCCAACCCGGAGGCGGGAAACAAATATCCCCGAAACTCGACACCCAAAAATTAAGGAAATTTGAAATTTGGATAGGGGGTCAAGGATGAGATTGTATCTAACCAGGTCAGGGTCAAGGTCGATCCTAACTAGGTCAAGATAGAGGTCAACTTTGACCCCATAAAGTCAACTTTGACCTTATGATCAAAAACCTCAGGATCCTGATCCAGAATGCTAGGAAATGCAGATATGAAGTGAAAATTAGGTGTAGAGGAAAGAAGAACAAGGGGAAAAGCCAGATACATGTAAAGACTCAATCAAGGTGCTTAACATGACCCTAGACCACTTACTCAGAGGGATAAATTCTCTTATCATGGAAGTGCTTCCATTTTAAGATGATACAAGTATATAATCACCGGCTCAGTGATTACCTCATTCACCCCTTCCAAGACTTGCTTGATGTAGGCAATGTTTGAATAGTTTGTTGCAGCAACAACATACTCTACTTTAGAAGTAGACTAAGAAATACAAGGTTGTTTCTTACTTGTCCAAGTAACAAGTCTTTCACCAAAGAAAAATGCTCCTCTAGTGGTACTTTTTCTGTCATCTATATTTCTAGCCCAATCTGCATCGGTGTAAACTCTTAGTTCAAACTTCCCTTCCTTAGGATACCATAATCCATAGTCCTCTATTTTCTTCAGGTATCTTAAGATTTTTTTAGTTGCAACCATGTGTGACTCCTTTGGATTTGCAAAAAATCTAGCAACAATTCCCACAACATGTGCAATATTTGGTCTACTATGCACTACATACATCAACTTACCAATCATAGATTGGTACAATGTCTGGTTCACCTCTGTAGTTTCATCATCTTTAGTCAGTTTGTAGTTTTTGACCATCTGTGTTCCAACTGGTTTAGCATATACCATGCCAAATGCTCTCAATACTTCCTTTATATACTTTGATTGTGTGATGAATATTCCATCATTCTATTGAATAACCTGCAAGCCTAGAAAGAACTTAATCTCTCCAAACATAGACATTTTAAATTCTTTGCACATCTCATCAACAAATGATTTACATATATGATCTTTTCCTCCAAAAATAATATCATCCACATATATTTTAGAAGTCAAGATAGTATCATCAGTATCTCCTTTCATATACAAATTATTGTTCTCACTAGTTTTAACAAAACCAATACTCAACAAATAAGTATGCAACCTTTCATACCAGGCTCTAGGTGCTTTCTTTAAACCATATAAAGCTTTATGTAATCTACATACCATATATTTCTTGTCTAGATCAAAAAACCCTTTGGTTGTTCGATGTAGACCTTCTCTTCTAGTAGCCCATTCAAAAATGCATACTTGACATCCATTTGATAAACTTTAAACTTCTTATGTGCTGCATATGCAAGTAACATTCTGACTCCTTCTAGTCTAGCAATAGGTGCAAAAGTCTCACCATAATCTATACCTTCCTCCTATGCATAACCCTTTCATACAAGTCTAGCTTTATTTCTTGTAACCTCTCCATTTTCATTTAGCTTATTTCTGAAAATCCATTTAGTACTGATAACATTCTTATCCTTAGGCCTAGGTACTAAAGTCCATGTCTTGTTTTTCTCTATCTATTTTATCTCTTCATTCATTACATTTACCCATTCTTCATTCTCCAATGCAACTTTAAGATTTTTTGGTTCAAACTCACAAACTAAGCATGTACCTTGTCTCAACTTACTTCATGTCATCATGCCAGCTTGCTTGTCGTGAATGATCTAGTTCTTAGGATGATGTCTTCTGACAAATCTAGCCAATACTTAATCTCTTCTTTGTTGTTCATCCTATTCAGGTTCATGTGCTTGCTCAGTAGCTCCTTCCTGATCATTGATTTCTCTTTGTTGTTCCTCGGTGTTGTTTTCCTGATGACCGGTTGACACAATCTGTGGCTTCGGTAGGTACTCTAGTTATTCAATTTAAGTTAATCTACCGTAGTATTTCAGCTCCCTAGTGCTTTCTTCACTTTTCTTAGTGTCAAATTCATTAACCCTGACATTAGTACTTTCAATCATTTTATTAGTAACTTTGTTCAGACACTTATAGGCTTTGCTTTTAGTGGAATATCCAAGAAATATCCCTTCATCCCCTTTAGAGTCAAACTTTCCATTTCTTTCATCTTTCAGAATAAAAGATTTACTACCAAAATTTTTGAAGTAACTTATAGTCAGTTTGTGACCAAACCATAGCTTGTAGGGTGTTTTGTTTGTGTCCTTCAGTTGTACTCGGTTCAGAACATAGACAGTTGTGCTGACTGCTTCTCTCTAGTATGTCTGAGCAACATTATTTTGCAACATCAGTGTCCTTGCATAATCAATAATTGATCTATTCCTCCTTTCAATAATCCCATTCTACTAAAGTGTTCTCAGTGCAGAAACCTATCTTTTTATACCATGCTCATTACAATAGTTAGTAAATTCATCATAAATAAATTCACCACCTTTGTGAGATCTCAAGCATTTTAGTTCCTTCCCAGTTTCTTTCTCTACCTTTTCTTTATACCATTTAAACATCTTAAATGCCTCTAATTTCTCTTTTAAAAACATCACAGTCATTAATCTATTGTAATCATCAACAAATAAAATGAAGTATCTATCTTCATAATAGCTCTGTGTTCTCATGGGACCACATAGGTTGGTGTGAACTAGCTCCAAAATTCTCTTTGTTGAATAATCTTTACTTTTAAAACTAGATTTTGTCATTTTACCTTTTTGACATTCATGACACATAACATGATCCAGCTTTGCTAGGCTAGGTAAACCTCTAACCTTTTTCTTTCTACTAATTTTAATCATGTTATCAAAGTTTACATGACATAACCTTTTATGCCACAACCATGCATCCTCATTTTACATTATTAAACATGAAGACTTATCATTATCAAGATAAAATAAGTTACCTTTCATTTGTGCTCCTATTCCAACAAGTTTTCCTCCATCATCAAATATCGTAACCTTTTTTCTCTCAAAAGCTACTCAGTGACCTGAGTTGTTAAGCTGTGCCACACTTAGAAGATTGTAATTTAGTCCTTCTACTCAGTAAGCATTATCACATTTGATTTTATCATTTATCATTAAAGTTCCTTTTCCTGTAACCATACAAGGAGTATCATTACCCATTTTTATAGATCCTCCATTATATTGCTCAAGATGATCAAAATTTTCTTCATCACCAGTCATGTGATAGGTACAACCACTATCAATGATCCATGTATCATTTTCATTAAACTTAGAAATGAGTGATGTCTCTACATACCTTTCTTCTTCCTTAGAATAATCCTTCATCACAACAAAAACCACTTCCACATCATCATCTGTGTTGGTCTTAGTATCATTCTCTTCAACAATGTAACATACCTTTTTGCCTTTATCATTGTTGTCTCGATTATCTCTTTTGTAGTGTTGGTAACTTCTATTATTTCTTCTCCCATAGCTTCCTTCACTAGATCAATCCTTGTTTCTATCATCTTCTTTCCTGTTTGGGCATCTAGCAGCAATATGACCAACTTCTTTGCAGTTAAAACATGCTAAAGGTAAATTACCCCTATCTACCTTTACATTTGGGTAATCTCCTAGCCATAAGAGCTTTAAGATCATCAAGCTCATCATCAATGTTACTGTCATTATGATCATTATTACTTCTACTACTAGACTTACCGATCTTTAGAGAAGTCATGAAAGCAGACTCAATAGATGGCACAACACTATTATCAAAGATGTACAGTTCAAAAGTTGTTAACTTACCGATCAGACTATCAAGAGTGAGAAAATTTCTAGGTGCAGACCTCATTTCGTGTATTGTAGATATTCTGATAACATAAATAGGTAATAAGGTTCTTAGGATTTTACTTACCTCTGCTTCTTTAGTAATGACACCACTAGATCCTCTGATAGCATTAACTACCTCCTTTATTTAGTTTGTATACTACACTATGTTTTCTCCTTCTTTCATTTTAATATCATCAAATCTTCCTCTTAAAATTTCAGCTCTAGCTCTTTTGACATTTGCATCACCACTATAAACTTGAGTAAGTTTATCCCACATTTCCTTTGAAGTAAGGCAGTCCTTGACATCTTCAAACTCGACATCTGATAGAGCAACAACAATCTCCATCATAGTAATAGTATGCTCATGTCTATCTCTCAATTGATCAAGAGTCAAAGGTCCTGTAGGTGGTGCTAAGTGTTGGAAATATTCAGGAGTTAACCGAGTTACTGAGAGGGGAGGGGTGAATTAGTAACTCCAAATTTTCTTATAATTTTAACATGTAATTTACTTTCTAACCTTTGCATACAGAAAGCATGAAACTTACAAACATTCACAATAATGACACATAGATTTGGTTACCCAGAAACCTTCCAAAAGAAAGTAAAACTGGGGTGGGGATGAAACCCACAAAGCTTTAATACTGCAGAATAAAGTTGGCCGGTTAAGGCTTACAATTTGATCACTTCTGATGATCTACCCTGTTAGGAGCAATAAGGATTGCTAAATCCACCCTGTTAAAGGATTTACAAACATACAATGAAGTATGCACTCGGTAAAGAGATTATTACAAAGACTGTTAAGTCTACCTGGTTAAAGGATTTAGTACTGATTCACCTGTTAGAATGAAACAATAGATCTCTGCTTTGCAACTGGATTGCTGATTGAGATTCGTTGATGTACTGATCACCTTCTGTGATGAATTTGTCTTTGCTGTACCTTATACTTCTGAAGCCTTCTGTAATTCGCTTATCTCTGTCTTTCTTTTTCTTTCACATATATTCTACTTCATACATTTTATTACATCTTTTTTTTTTCTTTTTTTTTTAACATTGTTTATATACAAGTCTCAAACAATTAATTACAATTACAATTACACAGTCGGCTTGACAAATAAACATAAGTGCTACTAAGTCGGCCCAAGTATGGTTACTCAGTTCCTTCAAACTGACTTGGTGACTTTCTGATACTCGGCGTCCACTGCATTACTCGGCATCGTCATGCACTCGGTAGAAGTGAAGGCACGGTTCATACTGATCACTCGGTAGGTTTTGAACTCGGTAAGTACTGGTGACTTGGTAGACATGATGTTACTCGGTTTACATTGTCATGATCAGTTTGTACTAACTTGCTCGGTTTCCACTGTCTGCTCGGTTTGCACTGTCTGCTCGGTTTGTATCCAGAATGCAAATAAGTGTTGTCACTAGTGGCAATTCTGCTTAATGCCAACAATCTCCCCCTTTGGCATTAGTGACAAAAACACTTATTGGCCAAAATTTATATACACGAATCATGCTGATTTTATTTTGATTTTTCAAAATTTGTCTTTGTCTCCCCCTTTCAATGTGCTAACTATTTCTTATACAAATCTATACAGTATACATATCTCTCCTTCTATACATATCTCCCCCTTTTTGACGATAATGCCAAAGGTGCATATACAAGTTATAGAGAGAATCCAAAATTTGATAAGAAATCAGAATGTACCTTCATTATTAGTGCCAGGGTTCTGTCCCAACTTTCTTGTAGGATCTTACATGTTTGTATAGCAATTTGGACTTCTGTAGAGAGTTCAATCATGTGATCTGCTATAGAGAACTGATTGTCATGAATCAATGTTTTGGAATGTTCAATGTGCTTATACATTGTATTCATGATGGGAAGGCTCATGTGTTGGATGTCTAGCAGTGTGGACCGGATCCTTGAGTCTTCTTTCAGTAGATCAGACTGCATATTAGATAGGTGTGAAATTTTCATGTGATGAGCAGAGCTTGAACTTGGTTCAAGTTGCAGCTTCTGTATGCTAATCTTCATATCCTCATCCATTTTATTTATTTTATCTTTGACATCCTTTGTGAACTCGGCAATATTGCATAGTCTGGCCAAAAGAGAGGTAGCATTCGAATAGATAGATTCTATGTTAGACAAAACTGAAGACAATTCCACTTGGTTAATAGCTATGTGCTGAGCAATGTGCTCAAGCACTTTATTGTTGAATCTCTTCTCGGCTCTTTCAACTAACTTTTCTGTCCTGGATGAGTCCTCATTGTATTTCTCAACTGCTTCTGCTAATTGTAACAAAACATGCTGGGAGGAGTCTACTTTAATGCCTAATGCATCAGACAAAATGTCCTTAGCATCCTTGATGATTTGATACTCCTTGTCTCTCTCCTCTTTAAGCTTCTTTTGTTTTGCTTTCCTTTGGAGGATCTCACCTATATTCTGCATTTGGTCCGCTGAGAGATTTGCAAAATCTAATGTAGGAATCTCTATCTCTTCATCTAGGTCTATATCCTCAACTACATTTTTACCCAAAAATTTTATACTTGGTAGAGCCTTAGGCTTATCTGTACTTAATGCTTTGGTAGTAGTGATAGTAGATAAAGTAGGGCTGGCTATTGATACTGGTATACTTTCTACTGGAGAACTTAAAATATTTACACTTGAGGATTCAAAAGCTGGAAAACTTACTACTGGAAAACTTGATGGTGCAGGAGACTGCAGCTCGGTAGAAGAAATGGTAGCTGCCTCTAATGTTGCTAGGGATGATTGGACAAATGTGGAAGTTGTCACAACCATGCTTGAAGGTGTCTCTAGGCTGGATGCAGAGACTTTCACTGGAGAGGAAGGAAGGGATGCAATGACTTCTGCTGCTATCCTCACAGTATCATCTACCTCAGTGTCTTCTTCTTGTTCATCGCTGTCATCTTAAATATCTTTTATTATTACAGTTTCAATGCTCAGTTGGTGAAGGTGGTATATGTTCTTCCATGTGGCATTTGTAGCCTTCACAACCGATTCAATATTGTTGATCAAAATCAAACAAGTATTGAACTTCAATGTCATCTTATTTTCATTTTCTTTTAATGCCTTCTTTACTTCATCATTATTCAAGCTCGGCATCAACTGTCTCAGGTTTTGATCAAATATGTCTATCACAGTTTGCCTTGCATTGCTCCATCTCATTTTTATTGGATTCAATAGAACTGCTGGAACCTGTGGGGCAATTTCTTCAGGAGAGTATTTCCACTGTCCCATCTTCTCAACAATAGCATCTTCTATTTCCTTCTGTTCTGCTTCCGATCTGGTTTCATATCTCAAGGATTTTATGTTACTTACTCCAGATCCTGATCCATCTCTAAAGAGTTTGAGCTTTTCTTGAAGGCTTAGAGGAGGCCTTTTGAATACTATGTCTTTATCTGCCTTTTCTGCCTTGTCTGCCTTGCCTCTTGTATTTCTCCTTGTAAACACAGCAGTGGGAGGCACAGGTGCCTTAGTGATGAAAACTTTTCCTTTCTTCTTTGCAGGTTCTGGTTCCTCTATTTTCTCATCCTTTTCCTCTTCTTTTTCATCTATTTCTTCTTTGTCCTCGGTTATCATTTGCATTTTGGCTATCCTCTTCTTTCCTTTGTTTACCGCCTGTGGAAGCTTTATGCTTAGTTCAATTCTCACCTTAGCTTCATCATATGTTCCAAAATATGGAGCTTTGGGATTGACAGGCTGATTTAGAAGAGCTTCAATGATGTTCTTGGTTTCATCAATATTTACCTCATAAGGAAGAGGTTTTACATATACAGTTCTTGGTTTAACTGCTTGAATATACACATTGTCACAATCTACCATAAAACAGATGTCATCTTTGTAATCTTCCACCAACTTTTGTGGAATCCAGAATCTGTCATTCATTTTCTCTTTGAAAGACTCAAAATAATTATCCATGATGCTTTCAAAGTTTTCACCCATTTCTGCGATGTATTCATTTATTTCATAGAGTACTGGCACATCTTTTCTCCATACAACTTTTCCTTTAGAAGGGAAGAATTTCTGAACATAGAAGAATAAACAGACCAACAAGGATCCAAACTTACATGGATTGTTCTTGGAAGTTTTGATGCTTTCCATGTTCTTGTTAAACTATTTCAACAATAAGTCTACTAGGTCAAATGTCAAGTTGTTCTTGACCACTTTGTATGCTAGGTCAATAGCTTCACAGGAGACACTGTTCTGTCGACTAGAACTGTAAATCTTATGGGCAATGATATGTGTACCAAACTTCAGTTCAGCGTCGGTAATGCTACTAACTTTCATGCCTCTACCATCCCACTCAGCTAGGGTTTTCTTCTCTAGTTCCGTCTGACCTAGGGTTTTGGTAGTTTTAGCTTTGTTCAACATGGGAAGACCGGTGACTTGTTGAATCATTTTCTTTGAGATCTCAATAGGT
The DNA here is from genome assembly GCA_027943335.1 of Chamaecyparis obtusa. Taxonomy (NCBI): domain Eukaryota; kingdom Viridiplantae; phylum Streptophyta; class Pinopsida; order Cupressales; family Cupressaceae; genus Chamaecyparis; species Chamaecyparis obtusa. Next base: position 1,864,734 of record BSBK01001162.1, on the reverse strand, counting down.
TGCTCAAGCCAAATCTTGCCATCATGTACTCGGCTGAGAATGTACCTAACCCATTTATCTCGAAAGTTTTGAGGTAGATGTGCAATGTGAACTAAACCTTTATCTTCCAGATGTTTGTGCTCGGGTTTTAGAATACCATCCACACATAGTTCCTCACGCACAATGTCTAGTTCTGGGTTTCCCATTTCATGAATTGAATAGTTAAAATGATTGCGGATATCGTTAATAAGCAGTACCTTAGGAGGAATCTAAGATTGAGCTCCGTTCGGATCTCGGGCTGCTGCAATTGTGGGCACGATCTTAAAATCTGGTTCTTTCCACTCTCCTTGAACTAACATATCAGATCCTTTCTTCGCTGAAGTGCTAGATGATGCCATGGTAGCTCACAGAAAATTCCTTTCGCAAAAGTATTAAATCGCCGGGTTGCTCTTGAAATTTTCTGCTCTCAAAGTGCTAAAGATTCACGGTGAAGAATGAGTTCGATTACTTGCTTTTTGTTTACAATTCTGTCATTAATGCTTATTTCAAATTAGGGTAGGAATTCTGACAGACTGTCACCCACTAAGAATTAATTGCTCGGAAAAGACTTCACAAACTCGGTGAACTCGAGAATTCATACTGCTCCGACCTCGCTCGGTAAAGACAGGTACCGACCTTGCTCGGTGAAGACTATACCGACCTTGCTCGGTGATCTCATTGCATCTTGCATGCTGATTTAGATTTTTCTTTTAATTTCGATTCTGGAACTGCTTGAGATTGATCTATGAGAATACAGTTCCAGTGCTTCCTTGGAAATTTAGTTTGAGTCGGTAGAGCCATCCATTCCATTACTTGGACTGGATTGCTCGGTAGCTTTAGGAATCCATTTTTGTCTCACCTGTTGCCTGACCTTAGTTGCTTCATTCTTCTTTCCTTCTTCAATTTCACTAGCATTCATGCAGTTTCTAGCTATGTGACCGAGTTTAGTGCATTTGAAACATCTTACGGTAGTATCTCTTTTCCTTAGATGATGTTTTATGCAATTCATGCCAATGTGTCCATATTCTCCACAGTAATGACATCTACACCAGGTGTTGTAGTCCCATCCAAACATTGCTTTCACAATTTGTTTTGCTGGATTAAATATCTTGGATTTGCACTCGGATGCCTTGTGACCTTGTTTGTTGCACTTGTGACAATTACCTCTGAATCTAGGTTTTTCCCTGCATTCATTTGCCTTGTGACCAGGTTGATTGCAGCTATAACATTTTCCATTGAATTCTGCTTTTTCATTGTTCCAACATTTATTTGAAGTATGTCCTATTTTACCACAATGATTACAAGTAGTTTTTTGATTTCTTTTAGTACCTTACTTAGAGGATTCGCCTTCTTCTTTGTATCCAAGTCCTGCTTTTCCTTTTTGCCTATGAAGATTTCGTTCATACAGCTGATTCAAGTCTTCTTGACTTTTCAGCATTCCTTCATTGATTTGTTTTTCAGCGCTTAGGTCATCCACCAATCTTAGATTGAATTCCTTTTCAGATCTTAGTTCTTCTCTTGTGTTTTCTATTTCTGATCTTAGATTTAAAATTTCTTCATTTGTATGAGAGATCTGATCAATTAGATTTTCTAGCTGAAGGGTTTTGTTTTGGACTTCAATGTTTCTTCCATCTAATTCATCTTTCAACTTGTTTCTTTGTTCCAAGATCTCACAGAATCTTGTAGAGTGTAGTTCTTGTTCTCTTTTCAATTTTCTCACTTCTTCCTGCAGAGACCCATTCTTTTCTAGGAGTTCTTTGACAGCATTGTTTGCTTCATCTGAGTTATTTGAGGGAAGAAGATCTTCAATCTTTTCTTCAATGTAATTCTGATCATTCATCTGATTTGCAAGTTCCTTCCTTCTTCTTAGGGATTGGGAAAGATGTTCTTTTGCTTCTTTGAGTTTAGCTATGGCCATTTCCAGATCTAGCTTTTCATTTTCAATCACCTTGTTTAGTTTGAATACCTCCATTGTCCTGGATCTTTGCTCAAGCTAGTTAAGCTTTGTCTTGAGAACCAATGCTGCTCTGATACCAATTGTTGGAAATATTCAGGAGTTAACCGAGTTACTGAGAGGGGAGGGGTGAATCAGTAACTCCAAATTTTCTTATAATTTTAACATGTAATTTACTTTCTAACCTTTGCATACAGAAAGCATGAAACTTACAAACATTCACAATAATGACACATAGATTTGGTTACCCAGAAACCTTCCAAAAGAAAGTAAAACTGGGGTGGGGATGAAACCCACAAAGCTTTAATACTGCAGAATAAAGTTGGCCGGTTAAGGCTTACAATTTGATCACTTCTGATGATCTGCCCTGTTAGGAGCAATAAGGATTGCTAAATCCACCCTGTTAAAGGATTTACAAACATACAATGAAGTATGCACTCGGTAAAGAGATTATTACAAAGACTGTTAAGTCTACCCGGTTAAAGGATTTAGTACTGATTCACCTGTTAGAATGAAACAGTAGATCTCTGCTTTGCAACTGGATTGCTGATTGAGATTCGCTGATGTACTGATCACCTTCTATGATGAATTTGTCTTTGCTGTACCTTATACTTCTGAAGCCTTCTGTAATTCGCTTATCTCTATCTTTCTTTTTCTTTCACATATATTCTACTTCATACATTTTATTACATCTTTTTTTTTTTTTAACATTGTTTATATACAAGTCTCAAACAATTAATTACAATTACAATTACACAGTCGGCTTGACAAATAAACATAAGTGCTACTAAGTCGGCCCAAGTATGGTTGCTCGGTTCCTTCAAACTGACTCGGTGACTTTCTGATACTCGGCGTCCACTGCATTACTCGGCATCGTCATGCACTCGGTAGAAGTGAAGGCACGGTTCATACTGATCACTCGGTAGGTTTTGAACTCGGTAAGTACTGGTGACTCGGTAGACATGATGTTACTCGGTTTACATTGTCATGATCGGTTTGTACTAACTTGCTCAGTTTCCACTGTCTGCTCGGTTTGCACTGTCTGCTCGGTTTGCACTATCTGCTCGGTTTGCACTGTCTACTCGGTTTGCACTGTCTGCTCGGTTTGCACTGTCTGCTTGGTTTGTATCCAGAATGCAAATAAGTGTTGTCACTAGTGGCTATTTTGCTTAATGCCAACACTAAGTAGCCATTATCCAATAGGGTGAGGGGAGAATTCCCAATCCCAAATATATGCAGTCTCATTTGGCTTTTCCATATTGTAAAGTTGTCCTTATTCAACTTTGGCACTTCCCTCTTATATATCTTGTGATCTTTATGTTGAAGTCCTTAAAACTCTATTCCAATAAACCAAGATGCTCTGATACCAACTTTTAGAATAACTAAGAGGGGGGTGAATCAGTTATCCACAGTCCCAATTACAAAATGTATTACTTAAAAGAAAATCTGCTAAATCTGCACCATAGTAAACATAAAATACTAATTGTATGTGTAATTACTGATTACCAATTAATTTCTCATAGTGATTATCGACCAAATATAACATACAATATGTAAAGTATGATATCCAAACAATCACCACATAAACACATAACACAAAAGATTTAACGTGGAAACCCTGCAAAGGGAAAAACCACTTGGGATCGGTAACCCAAAAACTTTTCACTCTTTTGAAGTGAGCTCAGTGAAGAGCCAACCCTATTAAAGGTTGCAAAACACACTATAAGGTGTGACCTTGTTAGAGGATTTAACACTAATAGTTATCGTCCAACCAACATTCACTATGGGGTTGATAGGATAACAATGTACATTCTATGAATGACATAAGACTTTCAAGTCCACTCGGTTAAGATATTTTATCTGTTACAATGGTTAAACTAAAATAGTAGGTGATTTGATTACAATGACTTGATTTACAGATATTCAGATCTATTCTAAGTCCATAAAATTCTCTGATCAATTTTTCATATTCTGTTCATCAACATTCAATAACTTACTGTCCCTTGGTAAAGCTTTTTGATGCTTGGTACTATTTTGCAGTTCAGTTCTTCTTCAACCAGTATGATCAGGCATGCATAAAGCTTGTTCACACAATATCTCTGTAGTCTCTTTCTTCTAGCATTCATTTCACTATGAAACCCTAGTCTCTTAAATAGACAAGTAAATAGTTTTCTTTTCATCCATCAGATTTTTCCACTTAATCTCCTTCATTGATTTTGCCGCTTAAATCTTCCTCGGCTGATGTGTTAGTAACACATTTTGTTTCCATCCTTTAGATCTTCCTTGAATTTTGTTAGCCATAGATCTTACAAAAAACTTTATCTTTCCACCTCGTAATCATACACTTTACAACTCATCAATTTCTGTCGACTAAACTAATCATTTAGCTCTTTTGTCCATACTCGGTTAACAAAGAAATGCATCAGTGAACACAAGATCGGTTGATACTATCCCTCGGTATACATTACACTAGCTCATCATATACTGGAATGCTTCATTAACTAACCACACTGCTTTGCAACATTTTTCTTCTATCTTCATAACAAATTAATGAAACATAATCAAGTCAACAATATAAAGTCATAGACTCATCAATAAGTTACCAAGAGTATTCCTTATCCTCATCTGTCATATCTATCTTCCTCCACATAGATATCTCAGTTCTTCATCTTCTCTCCTCTTTTACAGATGTTTAGATATTTGCAACTACCATGATAAGTACTGTCAAAGCTAGTTGACATCAATGACAACATAATGACTGATTCAATTATCCTGCATAACAATTTAGTGCTTGGTGATCTCTAATCACTTGTAGTTATTCAATCAGTTTCTCAATCAATTGTAGTTCATCATAATGAACATCATCAAATAAAATAATATAATGTACACCATCTCAATAAATACAAATCATAATATACATAAAAAATGGCTCAATAGATATAATCAACTACCAGAACTACCCCTAGCACCATCTGTGCCTAGACCTGTATCAGGACCTCGACTCATGCTCTCCTCTAATCCATGCTAGCTCATGGAAGCCATAAAGGTTTGCATCATAGTGCTTAGATAAGTGACCTGCTATCTAATCTTGGATACCTCAGCCTGTAAAGACTGAACATCACAGCTCGTTGGAAAGTGGCAGGAGCATTGCACAACCTGAAAGGTAGCACTGAATAGGAAAATGTTCCCCACGGACATGTGAACATTGTCTTCTCCTAGTCCTAAGGTGATATTTGTATCTGATTATAACCACTGAATCCATCTAGAAAAGAGAATTATTTCTTACCAGCCAGGTTATCAAGGACTTGATCTATGAATGACAATGGAAAGTGGTCCTTCTTAGTGGCTGAGTTAAGCCTCCTATAGTTGACACAAAATCTCCACTTTCCTCCTTTCTTGGGTACTATAACGAGATGAGAGACCCACTAACTATCAAAAATGGGATAAATGAAGCTAGCATTTAACAACTTCAGTAACTCATTCTTAACTATATCATTTAAAGCTGGATTAACCCTTCTTTGAGGTTGGTGGATAGGTATGTATTAAGGACTGATGTAGATTTTATGAGTGCAGAGTTTAGGATCTAGGCCTTTCATATCAGTATAATCCCAAGCAAAAGCTTGTTGATGTTCTTGTAGAAGCTACAAGACAACTTTTTGCTAAGAGAGTGACAAAGCACTGCTCAAATTTAATTCCTGTCCTAGACTAACTTCTAGCTTAATGACCTTTTCTACCATAGAAAACTAAGCAACTGGAAAAGACTCCATTTCATGAGGCAATAATGTATGAAGGAATTGCGAAGTTTTTGAATATTATGGAGCATTTGGAGGTGGTAACAAAGTTTCCAGAACACAGTCATCTTGGGAACACATTTGGGAGTGCACTCCATATTCATTCATGATAATAGAGGAAATTATCTCATCTTCTCCCCTAGAGGCTACAAATGGCTCCCAGGATATCATCATTAACTGGTGGATTGAATTGACCTCAGGTTCAGTATCACCCAAGTCTGGCTAGACTATCTGGTCATCTTGAAATAGAGGTTGAGCTGGGGAACATAGAGTCATATTCTTAGTGTTGACTCCATTTGATATAGTCATTTTTCCTGATTGAAAAGCTATATAGGCATCTGCAATAGCCAACCATGGCCTGCCTAGAATTATTGGATACCCACCCATGTTAGCCTTTGGAGAAAGGACAACAAAGTCAACCGGATACTCCCAAGAATTCAAGGTGACTATGACATCCTCTACCATCCCATCAGGTGTAATGGTGGAACTATCAGAAAGTTGAAGGATGGTTGGGGTTTCCCTAAGACCAATGATATGTAACTAAGACATTACTTCCTTGGTCATGACATTTATGGATGCACCTAAGTCAACTAGAGCATTTTGAACTTGTATTCCTTGAATAGTGACTGTAACCAAAGGGCTACTAGGATCAGAATACTTTGGAACTGTCATTTTCTCCAACATTAGGTTAGATAACTTTCCTAGGACCTGTATGGTTTTAGGATCCTTTTTCTTCCTCCTGGGCTATTTTATACAGGCTTCCTTGATGGCTTTAGTATATGTAGGCACTTCCTTTATGGCATCTAGCAATGATATTTTGACTACCACTTGCTTTAGTTGGGTAAGAAAGTCCAACACTTCTTGGTTCTCCACTGGCTTAGCTTGTTTCTCCAACCAATGAGGAAATGGGGGCTCTTAAGCTGCAGGAGAGGTAGGTTTGACTAGCACTTCAGTTGGCTCTGCCAAGGCATCCTCAACTTCAATGATGATAGGCTTCTGAGGAGGAGAAAGGGTTGTGCCAGACCTTAAATGAATATTATTCAAGGAAATAGCGTAGCTCTACTATTGTGTTGTGGGTTTAACATTGTTGGGATTAGGAGTAGGTTGAGTAGGTAATTGAGTTTGTTTAGGGGAAGTACTGTTGGCTATAGGAGGAGGAATTAGAGCCTATTACTGAGGTGGTGGCATCAAAGCTTGCTGGCTTGATTGGTTCATCCAATTGTGTGGTTGTTTCCACCCCTGCTGGGGCTCTTGCCAGGTTTGCTGAGGTTGTTGCCAACCTTGGTGAGGCTACTGCCAACGTTGCTGAGGTTGTGACCAACCCTAGTGAGATTACTGCCAACCTTGCTGAGGCTATTGCTAGCCTTGTTGAGGCTGCTACCAATGATTATATCCACTAAAACCACTATGTTGTTGATTTTTCCATGTGTTATTACTATTAAAATTTTGAAGAGGAACTCAAGGAATAAATGGTCTTTGAGCCCATGGCCTTCGCTGGGCAACGTAGAGTACCTCTCCATTCTCATCAATGGATTTGATCTCAGTAGGCATAGGTTGGGACTGCAATCTTGCAATAGACTTACACTATCAATTATTTTTCTTCTCCCTACAATGCGAACAGTACTCTGCTAACATTGCATCAGCTTCATCTTTCTTTCTCCTTGCCTGCATACTATCCAACTGAGCAGTGACATCATTAATGATGTCTTTCTTGAAATATGACAATAGATTGGATAGCTCTATTTTGGACACACGCGCACCATTAGACTTGTGAGGCAAGGCTCTTAAGCTTCTTCCCTTCTTGATAGTAGATGTAGAATAGTTTAGACATATACTCTTTATGTCATCCCAAGTTTTCTGGGTAATGTCCCCACCTACCCTAAGGTTAAGGGCCTCAATACTTCCATCATTCAAACCTTTCAAAAATAGATGCTTTTGGGATTCCTCATTCAGCTGGTGCTATGTATTACACTGCAAGTTGAACATTAACTTGGAGACATAATCTTCCAAGGTTTCATCTTCTTTTTGGGAAATTTTAAATATACCATCCCCTTTTAAGTCTCCCCCCTTGCAATAATCTTTATACTTTGCAAGAAATAGGTCACACATTGTAGTCCAATTTGCTACAGCATTGGCACCCAAGCTCATAAACAATCTTAGAGTAGCTTCTTTTAAAGTTGAGGGAAATAATTTTAGCTTATGGCCATCAATGGTGTAGTCATAGCTCCTATGGAGGCTATCAAACTCAAAGAGGAAAGTTTTAGGGTCTTCTGTGATGAGTCCATAGAATTTAGGAAGCACAGTAGTAGGAATGTTCTTCAAATTTTGGTTACCTTGCTGAGTAGGAATAGGAAAAGGGAAGGTAGGTTGAGCCATTGGATTATCTAGATATTCTGGGTAAGCAAAAAGGGCATTTAAATGGTATGATTCTTTAGATGATGGTGGTGAAGGAAATTGGTCATAGGCATTAGCAAACACGTTCTCAAATGGTTCTTCTTCTTGTGGGTTTTCAAATTGGGGTTCCTCAAGTGCTGGGTTGAAAAACTCAAATGGTTCTTCCTGAATAAAGTTAGGTAGGAATCTCCCAAGATGGTCCCTATGTCTATGCATGCAAAATAATGCAGAATGAAAACTAACTTAATGAATTTTGGGTTAAACTAAATTGACACCATCCCTAACAGTGATGCCAAAAATGGTTGGTCAGAATAATACCCTAGTAACTTCAAGGATTGGACATCCTTTTAGAGTGATTCATTTCTTAAAATTATCACATGTCTACTTAGAATATCATGCTGGACTTCATTAAATGTATCAATCCGGGAACATGAGCTTGAGATGTTGGTTGTAAGATCTATGCTTTAGTTCTCTTTAAAAGTCATCCCTACTAAAGTAAAACTATTAGTGCAGGAGATTTATACTAAGAGCTAAAATTGCAACTTAACTCACAACTTAAATGAAATGCTCAGCAGTAAACTAATAATGCTTTGAAAGTAAATCTATGCTGCAAGAAACAACTGATGGTTCTACTACCAATGGCTGTAGGAGCAATAGAGCTTATCAACTTCAAAGAAACTTAACTAAGTCCTACTTGAACATGAACAGGGAATTCACCTCCTACATGGGCCCCCACAGAAGTGTGAATAGATCTAAAACTTAGATGTTAAAATATGGAACTATCAGATATTCATTTAACAAAACACAAGTACGAGATGTAGATCTCTATAATTTTATTGACTATTAGTGTCTTACACTTAGTCATATATCTAGGCAAGGATGGTCGGTCATCACTGCGATCGAGTCATTCTGTAAAGGTTGAGTTTTGTATTGTATACTTACCGAGTAGTAGTACTGCCGAGTAAAGTCATGGTCACAATATGTTTGTAATATGCCAAGTATAGTTATTTCCAAGCTACATATATCAATGATTACCGAGTGACAGAGAAGTTCAATAGATGCTAAGTACAGTAGATGCCAAAGATAGTTGATGCTGAGTGCTAGGGATAACTTTTTCCGAGTTAGCCAAAATTGACATACAAGTCTGAAATGGCACAGTGATCGAGGTAAACCATTTTTGAGGATAATTATATTTTGTATGTTGTCTATTGAGGTAATCACGGAGGTGGTTACACATCCATATTGCTATCATTGATCCCCATGTATAACCTTTAGCCAATCAGAAAATTGTATAGTATAGGTGGCAATAGGAATATATCTGGACCGTAGATCTTGTAATGGTAAAATGTTTTTGTTACTATATAAAGGAAAGATCTAGGATAGAGATATGTGTGTGAATCAAAGAGAGAAATAGAGACATTGAGATTAGATGAATACTGTGAGTATGTGAGTATTAGGAAATGATAAGGAGAAGTATTTAGATTGAGTTCAGTGACCAAGCACAGCAGTGAAAGGACAAAATCAAGAAAGATTAGATAGAAGAGATCACAAACATAAGTAAAGAGAAGATCTATAATCAGCATATCAGTGTAAACTGAAGGATCATATATTGAGACATTTTAACCAGTGTATCAGGGTAAATCTCTTAATCGAGTAGTCTTAGCAAACTTTTGTAAATCTCTTTACCGAGTGCTTACTTTATTGTAAGTTTACAAATCCTTTAACAAGGTAGACTGAATAAGTCTCTTAACTTTTAACAGAGTAGACCTTTCACAGGGTAGATCATGATATGATCAAATTTTGTAAGCCCTAACAGGCAAACTTTATTATATCCAGTAGTGAAGATTTGTGGGTGTCATCCCCACCCCAATTTTACCTTTCAAGGGTTTCTAGGTTACCAAATCTATTGTGTTATGTGTGATTTCATGTATGCTGCTTGACATGATATATTACTTAAATTGTTCAAGTTTTGTTTACATGATGCATAAAGTTCTAACAGTTTAAAAGGATAGAAGTTAGTAAGTTCTGATTTAGCCCCACCTCTCAATACTACTTTCCCATTTGTATTTCCAACAATTGGTATTAGAGAAATGGGTTTCTCATAAGGAAGTCTAACCACTTGAGGAAAAGATCTTAAGATGGAAGCTTACAAATTGGGAAAAGTCATAGAGAATCAAAAGATTGAAGTATAACTAGCATTACATCAGCTGGAAGTAGCTAGAGGGGAATTAAAGAAATCCTTGAGCAAAAGAAGACAAATTTCGATTCAACAAAGTGAGCCACTATACAAGGAAGAAGACACCACTGGACTATTTGATACTGGTAATTCTACAGAAAATGACAAAGCCATGAAAGAACTGCTAGAGAAAAATACCATATTGAATGATGAAATCATGACTCTAAAAAGAGAACAGGAAATTCAATCTGTTAGACTCTGTGAAGTAATGGAGCAGAAAAAGAAAGCTAAAGATGATAAAGCAATGGCTGAAGAAGACAAAAGACAAATTGCAATAAGGCTAGATGAAAGAACAAGTGATATACAAAGGTTGACTAATAATCAACTAGATATGGTAAATCAACTACTGTTGGCCAACCAAGAATTAGGTAGGAAAGACTTGGAGAACAATCAACTAAAACATGAAAATGATCAGCTGAAACATGAGTTAAGAACTAAGAAAGAAATCAATGAAAGGATGAATAAACCTAATGAAGCTACAAAGTATTTTGAAGAACTGTTAAGGTCACCTAGGATATCTAGTGATAGATCTAGACTTGGACTGAATGAACAATCATCTACTGAAGAAGGAGAGTCATCAAAAGATGGAGAACAAAAGACTGCTAAATCAAAAAACAAAAAGCCCACATGTCATCACTGTGGGAAGCCAGGACATACAACCAACATATGTAGAAGAAAACATGGTAAGACTGATTCTAAACCTAAGTTTAATGGACATTGTTTTAACTGCAAGAAGCATGGACATCAAGCACATGAATGCAGATCTAAAGCTAACATTTCATCCACCTCACCCAAGTTTCAAGGAAGTTGTTTCAATTGTCAGAAGTATGGGCACAAAGCTTATGAATGCTGATCTAGACCAAGGTGGTCAACTAATGAGCAAATAAAGCTAGTCATATAGCGTAAAAGTTACAATTGGGATTACAACACTTGGTATAATTGTCATTATTGTGGTAAGTATGGACATATTGGAGTAAATTGCATGAAGACTCATTTTAGAGGCAAATCCAAAAGCTGGATGAATGGAAGCATGCTCTGTTATAAATGTAATAAGGTTGGTCACTTAAAGAGAGATTGCAAATCACCTATGCTGAGCAATGTTGACAACCAGAATGAGGATATCTGTGAAAAAATGAGGAACTAGATGGAAAAGTCATGGAGGAAGAAAGAAGAAGGAACAACAAGTGAAGCAAGCACATCTGAGGTCACCCAATCTGATGGATTAGGTGATCACACTTCTTCCAACTAAGCATGAAAGGTATGTCTAGAACTGATTCTTGCAAAGCCTTACTTTACGTCAGTTCCTAACATAGAATCGAGAGAAAGTCCATATCTACATAGATTAAGATGCATTAGGACATATCTGAGAAAAAATAGAAAATTTCATTTTGATGCCGAGCATCAGTGTCATGACCGAGCTAACAATGTTTGCTGAGCACTTGTTATTGCCAAAATGCTATGCCGAGCTGTATCACAATGGTTACATCAACCGAGCTTGTGTCTAACTAAGTTTAACATGAGTTTTCTGAGACAGCTGTATTTCACCTAAAATCTGTACGAAGTATTTATGAGGCCCTAATCCTATTTTTTTTCAGATTCTATAAAGTGGAAAGTTGTCGTTAATTTCATTTCACCAGGCTATTCAAGATTTTAGAGCGATTTAGAATTTGTGCAACCCAGATCAAGAAAAGCGATTCCAAATCTTCTCAGTATGCCATCGGCAAAATTCATTTGCAGGGTTAATTGACAAAAAGGTACTTTACCGAGCAACTATTTTCTTTTCAAAAATTATAGTTTGGAATGGCATCATCTTCATCTACACCAGTCAGGAAATAGGGAATGGAAGTTTTCAATGTACAACTTGTAAGGAATGAGGTTTGTAAACCGAGGATATTCAAGGTAATATCCAAAAGTGAGATCAAAGGAGATTTGAATGGAGCCCTATCTGTGAATCTGGAAAATGTGTTAATGATGAATGATGTTAGGTCCTTCTATATGTGCAAAATTGGAGAAATCAGTGATTACAAGATCAGGGAAGCATATGATAAATTGTGTATCAATGGAGTGCTGAAGCCGGAGCATAAGGTCATTATTGACCAAGGGTTAGTGCATGCCCTAAATTTCCCACAAAATTTCAAGGTAGAATGGATAAAGATCATGTTGGGTCGAGTGCACGACATGCAATTATGGCTGGAAGATGGACCAGTGAAGATTACGAAGGAAATGATACATGATGTCACTGGTTACCCTACCATTGATGGAAAGAGAATGATGAAATGTGCAGGAAAAGAAGATATTCAAGTGAACACACAGGGAGTCTGGAACAAATGTGGAATGACAATTTCCACCATCACTGATCTAGAAATTGACTTTTTTGTTAGAGTTATCTCGCATAAGTTTTACCAATCCAGTCAGTTGGACAACGTCCCCTATATGGTAGTGGACCAGGCTTGGAAGCTAATTAAGAAAGGGAACACATATGATCTTGCCGAGCTCCAGCTGACTCAACTTGTTGAGAACTTGAACTCCATCAGGATGATGAAGAACTCTATGTGTAAGTTTGGTTCATTGTTGATCTGTATATTCTTTTATGTCAAGAAGTATTTTCCTACACATGGTGATGTGAAATGGGATAAGAAGAAACCCATTACTATTCAGATAAATGATTTCATAAATGAGATTGGTGATGATTTTGAAGGGATAATGGACAATTATTTCATTGAGTTTAAGAAGAAGATGAGGAATAGGACTAGAGTCCCTGTGTCTCTGATTGAGGAATAGGACTAGAGTCCTTATGTCTCTAATTGAGAAATATAGTAAAGACATATGTTTTCTAGTAGACACAGACTTTATCTATGCACAGGTAGTCCTACCTAGGGTTTCATGGTTGATGCCACTACCCTATGAACTCAATATTGATGAAGCTACTACTGCAATCACAACCCTCCTAGCTGAGCAAATTGATAACAAGGCACCTTACTTTGGTACATTTTAAGAGGCCAAATCCAAGATCTCTTTGGGATTATTGGCTGCCACCACTGAGAGAAGAAGAAAGAAAATAGTAAAGAATCTGGAAGAATATGTTAAAGAATCTAGCAAAGATGCACCACTAGAGTTAACCCAAGGGTTAGGAGAAGATGAGAAGAGTGCAACTAGTGGAAGTGAGACAGAAGAAGAAGAAGAGAAGAAACCAATAATTTCTGAGTCCCCACTGAAAAGAAGAGTGTTGAAATGTAAAGTGTCTAAGACACCATCACTTAGACCTCAGTGAAGAAGGACTACTACTGAGACTCCTAAGATGCCTTCTGCATCTGCAAAGTGAAAATCTGCTCAATCCAAGACAGTGCCAACCAAGGTTATGAAGAAGCCAAGAAGGAAACTTGTTCTACCAAAAGATGATGAAGAAATAGAAAGTGATGAAGCAATAAAGGGGAAGGAAACACAATAGGGTTCACATCAACTCACTGTTGATGAATTGTGTCATAAGATTACTAGCATAGTTGTAGTTGATGAAGTGAAGAAATTAATGTTTGGACCACTGAGTATTGGAGATAAAGAAAAATTTGAGGATGCTATTCTTGAAATGTTATACACTTTCAAGATGCTGCCGATTGAAATTGAAAATAGGATTCCAAAGGAATTGTGCAACAGAGTCACACAAAAGTTGGATTATGCTTTACAAATAGAGTAGGAAATAAGTGTGAGTACATTAGCACAAGTTGAATCCACTCTCACTCCTGCAAATATCAAATAGATAGTTAACCAATACAAAGGAAAGTTTGATCCTAAACTTACAACCTATCTTATCCTTCAACACAAGATTGAAGATGTTTTTCAAGAGAGTTTGAAGATTTTGAAGGTAGTGTTTGGTTTGTGACCCACCCTAGTAGAAGACAAGGATGAAGGAAAGAATGACAGTTCAACTGCAACCACTTCAATAGTTATTGAGCCTGACAACAAGCAAATTACAATGGAGACTGTTACTCCTAAGGAAGTGCAATCATAGGATACTTTTGAGGTTCATATTGTTGATATACCAGAGGAGGACCCCATTAAGACCTCATTCTTAACTGAGGATGATCTAAAGAACACAACAGCAACAGGAACACCCCTGCCAGGTAGTAACACTATACTATTGCAAGTCAAGGATTATCCCACCATCACAAGCACACAATCTACCATTGATAGTCATCCTATACCTAAAGTTGCTACTGTTGATAAGTTAGTCGATACAAGTCTTACCGAGGAATCAATCAAGTTGGTACCACTAACTCACTTTGCCAAGAAAGAAGTTAAAGCAGAAGATAAAATTCAAAGTCCTCCTAAGGAAGAACACAAAACAAAAGGACATGGAACGAAGCTAGATGAACAAGCTATTAGACCTCATGCTGAGGAAAAGGAGAAAGGAGAAGGAAACAATAGAGGAAAATTCACTGAAGAACAAGTGCCGAAGGAACAAGAGGCCATCAAAGCTCTTGTACAGCTGCCAAGTGGAAGTACTCCATCGAGGACACAGAAGGAGAAAGAAGAGGTAACTATTGATGAAGAAATTGTTATTCCTAAATGGGATACTGATAACCTTACTTTCGAGCAGCTACAGATAATGAAATATTTGCTGACAAGGAAAAGTAAACAAGTAGAACTCTGATGGGAGCATCAGCAAAAATAGGTTCTTCATGAAATTAAGGACATATTTAATGAAGTTTATGACTTATTTGATGTAAATAGTTCCATTCCCATATTGGAACAACTTGTACATATTATTCAGAAAGTAAATAATGATGCGAGTTGTGCAAGTGATAAGCTATTTGAATGGTCAGAATGTAAATTTGAGACAGAAATGCTGGATAAGATATCTGCCAAGATAGCAGTAAAACAAGTTGAGTTGTCAACTTTGGTAAAGGAGACCAAGATATTAGTTGTGGACAGACAGTCTCTACTGGTCAAGGTATGCAATGTTGAATTATTCAAAAATGAGAACTAACGCTTGCTTGAAACTCTCAAGCAAGAGATCAAAGTTTCAAGTCAGTCCCTGACTTTGGATGCCAGCACTAGTGTTAGACATTATGTTAAGGTAATGCAGACACAGGGTAAGTTAGCTGAGCTGATGGAAAATGATGGCAAGATTCCCTGTCACCTGCTTTCTATTCAAACTATTCTTACACCACATCTGGAGGCTATACAGAGAAAATTAGCCAAGGCCAAAACATTGATCCAGAGTGATTCACATTTGTCTACAGCTGAAGGTCTCATCAGTTTGGCCACTGATTTAGAAGTACAAATTGAAGTGTTAAATCTCACTTCAACTGCATGGACATATGCATTATACATGATCACGGTGCTACATAGACCTTTTCTGGAGAAAATTTGTAACTTACCTACTGATGAGGAAATTAGTCATGTAAAAAACAAGGGGGAATTATCATGACACAAGTGTGAACAAGGACAGGTAACACAATTTTGAATATGTATATATATCTCAGGGGGAGTTTTAGGCTATACAAACATATTTTTGTAGTTGTATATATGAATGTCATGACAAAGTGTTTTTTCCACTAATGTCAAAGAGGGAGATTGTAGATCTCTATAATTTTGTTGACTATTAGTGTCTTACACTTAGTCATATAACTAGGCAAGGATGGTTGGTCATCACTGCAACTGAGTCATTCTGTAAAGGTTGAGTTTTGTATTGTATACTTACTGACCAGTAGTACTACTGAGTAAAGTCACGGTCACAATATGTTTGTAATATGCCGAGTATAGTTATTGCCGAGCTACATATATCAATGATTATCGAGTGACAAAGAAGTTCAACAGATGCTGAGTACAGTACATGCTAAAGATAGTTGATGCTGAGTGCCAGGGATAACTTTTGGTGAGTTAGCCAGAATTGACATACAAGTCTGAAATGGCACAATGATCAAGGTAAACCATTTTTTAGGATAATTATATTTTGTATGTTGTCTATTAAGGTAATCACAGAGGTGGTTACGCATCCATATTGCTATCATTGATCCCTATGTATAACCTTTAGCCAATCAAAAAATTGTATAGTATAGGTGGCAATAGGAATATATCTGGACTATAGATCTTGTAACGGTAAAACATTTTTGTTACTATATAAAGGAAAGATCTAGGATAGAGATATGTGTGTGAATCAGAGAGAGAAATAGAGACATTGAGATCAGATGAATACTGTGACTATGTGAGTATGAGGAAATGATAAGGAGAAGTATTCAGATTGAGTTCAGTGACCAAGAAGAGCAGTGAAAGGACAGAATCAAGAAAGATCAGATAGAAGATATCACAAACATATAGTAAAGAGAAGATCTGTAATCAACATATCAGTGCAAACGAAAGGATCATATACTGAGACATTTTAACCAGTGTATCAGGGTAAATCTCTTAACCGAGTAGTCTTAGAAGACTTTTGTAAATCTCTTTACCGAGTGCTTACTTTATTGTAAGTTTACAAATCCTTTAACAAGGTAGACTGAATAAGTCTCTTAGCTTTTAACAGAGTAGACCTTTCACAGAGTAGATCATGATATGATCAAATTTTGTAAGCCCTAACAGGAAAACTTTATTATCTGTAGTAGTGAAGATTTGTGGGTGTCATCCCCACCCTAGTTTTACCTTTCAAGGGTTTCTGGGTTACCAAATCTATTGTGTTATGTGTGATTTCATGTATGCTGCTTGACATGATATATTACTTAGATTGTTCAAGTTTTGTTTACATGATGCATAAAGTTCTAACATTTTAAAAGGATAGAAGTTAGTAAGTTCTGATTCACCCCCCCCTCTCAGTACTACTTTCCCATTTGTATTTCCAACACAAGATGGAATATCAAAGTGTATTCACTTTGTTACTGGATTACAATATAAAATCCTCAAAACATCTAAGTAGCTCGAAATCATAAGTTCTAGCTTATTTAAAAATAGCTGATAAAATAGAACACCTAAAAACTAAGTCCTTCATTACATAAGCATAACAACTTCAGTTATAGGAATGACAACTTCATTTATGCAAGAGGATAAACCATATTTAGTGCTTCAAGAATATAGGAAAACTCGGTAAATGGATTGACCGGGTCTATGACAGCAACCGCAAGGTTATGGAAGTAGTGGAGCCATGATAAATTATGGAAACAATTATTTTCCTTGAAGGAGCCACTTCATCATTGATTCCTTACTCTTTGCTGACTTATTCTTCCCCTGCAAAAGGTTAGCATACCAAAATTTACAACACAAATCCAAGGCAAAGATTTATAATAAGTTTTCCTATTTTAACGCATCCTTGTCACACAGCTACAAGACCAATACCCATTAACACTAGAGAAGAGAAATACCAAATTTCATCATAATATCCATTAGTCTATATATATATTTAGTATTTTCCCTTAGTTTCAAAAGTATTAGGTATACACATGGCTAAAGCATAGAAACATAAAAGTCTACATAATGTTTTTGAAAACCAATAAAATAT
Source organism: Chamaecyparis obtusa (assembly GCA_027943335.1). Classification (NCBI taxonomy): domain Eukaryota; kingdom Viridiplantae; phylum Streptophyta; class Pinopsida; order Cupressales; family Cupressaceae; genus Chamaecyparis; species Chamaecyparis obtusa. The sequence goes on along the minus strand of BSBK01001162.1, from coordinate 1,846,855 downwards.
TTAAGTCTAGAATCAGAAAATCATAAACAAAACAATCCATAAACTAGACTCATCATTCCCCCTAGCTTAGCTTTTTTTTGGTCCCACAGAAAACATAAAATTATTCAACCTGGTTGTCAATCTATAATCAGTAGCTATCTTCTATTTAGAGCCTCCTTTGGCAAAGCTCCAATAGAATCCCTTTGTCTCTCTATGTCTTTTCCACCTTTCTTCCTCTCCCTTCATATCACAACTGTCCAAAATTTTTGAGTTTGCTAAGAGAGGAGACATTAGCAATGGTGGCTGAAAGGTAAGTGGAATCCAAAAACTTTGTTGTGTCCTACCTAAAGAGATGTATGAAGGTGCCCTCCTATGTGCCATGCTAAAATTGAGGAGTGAATGTGGCTCTTTAGCTCTCAGCTCCTTGGTTAAACTAATCCAATGCCACTGAATAACATTGGTAGCGGTAGATAACTCAAAATCAACTAACTTCTCATACTCATTAAATGTTGCATTCCTAAGTGGATAGATGAGCATGCCACCTGAATCAGAGGGGGAAATTATTAACCAATCATAATAGAAAGTTTTAGGGTCTTTGGCTTCAGGTCTCAGATATAGAGGAATCTCTTGTTCTAAATCCCTATACAACTTGGCTTGAGTTTCCCAACTAATCTCATTCTGTACCTAGGACATAAGGGCCCTAAGCTGGATATCCCCAACATATAGTAAGGGGTTCCAGACTCAGTCATTTGGGACTGCTAGATTGTGGAGGAAGAATTCACATAGAAGATTCTGAATGGCTACATGAGAATTATTGAAAGCTTGAGAAAATTGAGTAGGCTCTAGCAATGAGGGAGATCTATCTTGCATAATGCAAGTCATCTAATAGTTCAATAATTGTTCTTTGAGGAACAAGGCATAGACAGGAGATGGGGACCTACATCCCATCAGGTCAGGAATAAGGGATGTAACTTTGGTAAGTTTTTCTTGCAGCTGTTCCACTTTCTCCTCCTGCTCAATAGTCTCCTAAAAATGTTGATCTATAATTTGATTTAACTCTTTTTGTTGCTGCTTCCACTGCTCTCTCTCAAAAACTAATTGCTTAGACAATCAAAAAATAATTGATAACAGAGATGCTGAACCAGACTGATCTGACATAGAACTAATGCAAGAATTTTTTGCTGATTTAGGAACAAGGGACTTACCATTGTTAGAACTTGCCTTCTTCAAAGGATCTATCCAGATCACCATGGATCTCTTAGTATTAGAGAATTGTTGTGCAATAGAGGCCAATGTATCTAAACCCTCATTTAGAATTTTCTCTACGACCTTATTAACAAGGTCTGCATCAATATCAGGGTTTTCTTCATATGGACTCCTCTCTGTTGTAGGAGAAAATCTTGGTTCATCTTCTTCCATTATATAACTATCTGAGTCATTGCAACTGTCATTTTCTTGAGGATGCTTGGAGGTCAAACCTCTTCTCTAAAATACATAAGCTTGCTCTTCAGAACTGGAGTCATCACTGATTACAATGACTTATGCATTTGTTGGCTTATTAGGAACTTGTTCTATTTCAATATCAGGAAACCCTTCAAATGTTTCCTACTGCATAATCTGAGGCCCTTATTCTTCTTTCACAAAAATTTTAGGTTGTATTTTAGCTTCTTGTTTAATGTTTCTAGACTCTTCTTCTATTTGCCTAGAAGCTTCTTGTTCAACATTTGACTCTTCAAATAGAATATCTGTAGTCACATTTGACTTCCTCCTATTACTTCTCCTTAATAGAGTTTCTTCCTTCTTTTCTGGAACTTTCCTTTTTCTGTAAGTTCTTGTGGCTATAGGAGAATATTCCTTAGTCTATTTACTAGTACTTGGATTATTTTTCTTATTTACGTCTTTCTGAGAAACCCTCTTTGTCACAGGAGTAGCTTTAGCCTTTCCTGCAGAAGTCTCCTCTTCCTCTTCATGAACTAACCTTGAAGTAGAAGAATGAGGGGAATTAGGAGTCCTAACCCTAGATTTCTTCTTGGATGAAGAGCCTTATCCAAGTTCAATAATAATTTTCCCAACCCCTTTATCAGTTTGAATTCTCTACCCCACTCTTCGCCCAATAGGTTCTGGGGTTGGTTCTTTAAACCCTTATAATAGAAATTCATCCCAGGATATTTCTAACTTCTCCCTTAAGGCTTTCTCAACTACCAATTTGATTAAATAGTGATGTGAGACAAAATTACATTTACCCTTCTGTACTAGAGTATCCTGCTTTGACAAGATGCTAAACATGAAACTAGGAACGTTGATGGGCCTATTGTCATGCCTTAGACAGCTCAAAAATTTAAAATGAATGAAATGCAGGTATGAATGCCATCCCTCACAAGTAAAATATCTAATGACATGAACTCCACATTGCCTAAATGGCTCTGGAAGAGATGGTCTATATGTACCTTGTTTTCAGTCAAGCTCAAGATGTGGGTCTGAATGCAGGGTGAACCCCCTTCCTGCGGCAAACCCATAACTTCTACCAAAATTTCCTATGAGAATGGTACCCTCAACCCCTTGACTATAGCCAATCCATCCTTTAATGAGCTCAGAAACTATAGTGCAACTTCATCATCCCAATTGGTTAGCTTTTGGATATAATCCAACCAACCTTTTGCCTGAAAATATGGCTCGCGGACTTGGTCTTCTAGCAGGATATTATGCATAGTGGGTTCCCTACGAATGAGGTCACCTCCCATCTTTAGGTTGTCAAAATACCAAAAATGGAGTTGCAAGAGATTAAAATAGTTAAGAACAAATTTAGACAAGGAGGCTTGAAAAGGCAAGTTACATGAAGGTTTCAAACATGGAAAGTTCTAGCAGTGTAGTTCAAAAAATGAGCTCATAAGTAATATGAATGCAAATCAATATTATCTTTTAACTACTCATAATTAATCATAATTACTCATTCATAGACTTCATACTTAACATGTACTCACCACCCTCACTTGATATGTGCTAAATAACAATGCAACACATAACTCTTCAAAAAGTGTCAAATCATGACAAGAAATGCAAGTATGACATGATAAAAGAATAAACATAAATATTTCATAAACATAATGACAAAAATGATATAAATTCCCCCCTTGCTAAATTAGGCAAGTGGTCCCACACTTGCACAAGTGACAAGGTATACAAAAAGATTGGAAAAACAAATTAAAGTGGCATACCTTGGAAAGTGTACAAACCTGAATTGTTGCTGAGGTGGTAGTCATTGTTATCCACGAATGAAGAATAAATGAAATAGATGGGTGATAGACATGAAATAAAATGGAATTTTATTATGGAGAAGCAAATTTCATTAAGAAATCATTTATTATGAAAGTGATGAGAAGTTTTAGAGTGAGGAAGGCAAATGAGCATAAAACTCATTATGAGAGGCTGCAGGAAGTGTATCACCAACAAAGGATGAACATTGTTGCAGGAACTCTTCCTTACTCTGGGGTTTGTGATATAACTTCAACTAGTGACCATTGACTAATAATTTGAACCAAACTGGATCAACTATGGAAAATTGGACCGCTCCATTGGAAAATACTGCTATAATCCCATATGGTCCTAACCACCTAGTTTCAAATTTTCCTAGATTATGCTGATACTGGGAGTCATAGAGGAGCACCCAATCAAAAAAAGAAAATATTTTATCCTTAATATAATTTTTGTGCCATTTCTTGTGCTAGTTTTGTATCAATTCTATGTTGTACAGGGTAGATATACACCATTCATCAAGACAATTCAAGCTCAGTATCTATTCTTGCTGTGATGCAGTAAGATCCATACCAAGATCAAGAGCTCTTTTGTTCAAATTCGACTGTGTATCATCTTAAAATGGAAGCACTTCCATGTTAAGAGTGTTTATCCCTTTGAGTAAGTGGGTTGGGGTCATATCAGACATCCTGAGTTGATCTTTTCTTTGATCTGACTTTCTCCTCGCTTTCCACTTCTTTTCTGCTTCATTCTAGGTGAAATTAGGGTTAGGATAATGAGGATTCTCCTTAATTTCCCTTTGGCATGGCTCTATTTTCTAGGTAAGACTTGGAAATAGGTCCTCTTGGCCTTCATCATAGTTATCATATGATTTTATGCCTATCCATGGCATTTTTCCCTTATCTGGTATCATTTCTAGGTCTCTGGGCATCCCCGGGACCTCCTGTCTTGATTCTAGTTGGATTTTGGCCCACAGGGTCAGAATCAAGGTTGATCCTGACTAGGTTAGAATTGAACTTGATCTTGACTAGGTCAAGATTGACCTCATACCTAACTAGGTTAGTCCCAAGCTTGATTTTGCCCCCCTATTGAAATTTCCAAATTCCTTGATTTTCGGGTATCGGGTTTCGGGGATATTTGTTTTCCCACCACTAGGTTGGCTATTTCGGGTTTTAAAATGGTAAATTCTCTAATTGCATTTAATCTAGGTATATTTTCTAAAGGTTAGGACCTAATTGGGATTTAATTCTCCAAGGTGGCCCCTCTAGAGGATTGTGCCCTAGTTCACTATAAAAGGAGGCCTTCCTCTCTCATTTTCACATCCATTATTCATATCTCATCCTCAAGCAATTTCTCTCAAGCTCTCAAGGTGATCAAGAAAGAATTAATTAAAGCATTAAAGTCCTCTTCTCCATCCAAGTTCTCCATTGAAGATTAAGGATTCAAGCATTCAAGCCATTGAAGGGATTTGGTTCAAGCATTTAAGATTCATCATTTAAACACTAGATCTAGCCATCATGATGGTGTGATCTTCCTTCAAGATCCTTTGTTCATCTTCAAGATCCATTCATTCTTCTATCAAGGTGGATTCCAAGCATACAATCATGGAGGTTTGATATTACCATTTTTATGTTCAAACTTTCATATCAATATACTTGTTTACATTCAAAATACAATTACATATCTATTGAATGCCATAGCTTCATTGTTAGATCTACTTCTACTACTTGCTAGCATTCACCATTTCAATTTCAATATTAAGGTTGATTCCAAAATGGGGTTTGACCAAGACAAACCCCCCCAAAAAACAACAAAAACCCTCTTTTTCTTGCAGGTATAGGTGTGGAATTTTGGATCTGAGAGTGGATTTGGATACCCTTTTCGGAAAACTTCTGAGATCTACGAACAAAGTCAGAATTGGCCTTCGGAATAAAAATGTAGCCTTTGACCTTTTATGAGGGTCAAAGATGACCTCCCTTAGAATTGGAAAAGATTCCTAGGTTTTGTAGATCTCACATTTTTAGTTCTAGAATGTGAAAACCAATAGATTCTGAGACTGTTTGACAGGGTTTTTAGGAGGTTCTTTTTCGGAGGTAAGTACCTTTATCTCTTCATTTCAACATTAGTCATTTACATTTACTTTCCATATCAATACAATTAAAATGTAAGTGTAAAATATTGGTTTTTGGGTCTCTTTTATGTGAAAACCATTGTTCTAGGACCCCATCCATATTTTATCCTCTACAGACCGGCATAACTGCAGACTGACCATATACAAGCTCAAAGGGTGTGAATTTGGTTGTAGATTTCTAGGTAGTTTGGTAAGCCTAAAGAGCTTTAGGAAGTCATGTGGCCCAATATTTCTTATGAATGGCTACAATTTTGGTGAGAATAGATTCCAACTCTCGATTGGTAACTTTGACCTACCCATTAGCTTGGGGGTGATAAGGTGAGGATTTACCATGCCTTATGTTATACTCTTCCATTAGGGCAGCTATCAAATTGGAAGTAAACTGAGGACCTTGATCAGATTGAAGCTCCCTAGGGACCCCAAATCTTGTGAAAATGAACTCATAAAGGAATTTTGCAACATTGTTATCCCTTGGGTGCTTCATAGGTTTAGCTTCAGCCCACTTTGTAAGATAGTCAGTGCATACAAGGATATAGGATTTACCTTGTGAAGATGGCTTAATAGGACTGACAAAGTCAATCCCCTATTTATCAAAGGGGGAAATAATTACTATAGACTATAATTTTGAACTTGTTACCTGTCTTGAAAGGCTGAAACATTCAAACATTAGACTAATCTAACACATTCATGAACTAAAAGCAGCATAAGACATGAAAACAAAACCAAAGCCACCTCAAAATTGTTGCTAAAAACAAGTGCTATAGAGAAAATGTTTGATTTGCTCTGATAAGAGGGATGTGGGTGTGCTCTCTAAACACTTGGAGCATACTCTAATGCATTCTAAGATGAAATGAAATCCATGAAAACCCCAAAATGGCACAAAACAGGTATAGAACACCTGATTTTCCCCTAAGGCCTCAAGAACTCAAAAATGCTTTAATGGAGATTAAGCTACATGATGAGTAATCTAGGATTGATTTTAGACCAAATGAGATGTGATGATGATGCTATGCTATGAAAAACAACAATAAAAACTATGTTAATCTATTATTACTAAGCTATGATGAGCTAAAATGCTTGAAAGTAAACTAAATTAGAATGATTTGTGCTAAGTCTAGAAATAAAAGGGCATGATAACAATGCATGAGAATGAAAGTTAAGCTAATTGATTGCTCTTGAAAGGAGGGGTATTTATAGGATTTGGGAAGGAAGAATGAGTGGCCAGGATTGAAATCCTTAAGAGAGGCCAAGATTCATTCAAAGGGGAGCACATGGATTGTGCTAGTCTACAGCCAATCAGGAGGTGACACATGTCACAAGGTGAGTGGATGAAGGGAAGGGTAAAAATGAGTCAACAAAGGGGGCTCAAAGCTCATAACTCCCCTCATAAGTGCTTGTAAGAGCATTGAATGAGCCTTTAAGGGACTTTGATGACTTTGTGGATGTATTGAATGTTTTGTGGTTGAGATATTTGGAAGGGGAGACTTTGCTTTGGTTTAGGAAAGTCTTAAGCTTGGTTAGGATTGTGCAAATGTTTAGGGGTAGGATTAGGATTAGGATTAGGGGGATTTAGGATTAGGATGGGTGAAGAGGTTGGGTTGAGAAGTTTCTAGAAGAGTCTAGAGTTTTTCTTGGTTTAGGGAGAATGAATAAATGTTTATTCATTCCAAAGGTTTTAGTTTTGGGAATATTTATTAAAATATATTTAATAAATATTTAATCTTAATTAAATATTTTGAGTTGGGATTAGGGTTAGAAAAGATGGGATTAGCCTTTTAATCAAAATTAAGGAGGGATTAGAAGATTTTGGAAGAGGTTAGTGGTCTAAAGGAAATTGGCCAAATTTTGGGCAAAAAATAAATAAATAATTTATTTTGGGATTTTTGGTCAATTTATTAATTAAAATAATTAATAAATAAGGAGATAATGTTTAAATAAGATTTAAACATTTTTGGGAGGGATTCCTGAATTAAATGTTTTTAATTAAGATAAAGGGATTTAATGACATAAAAATAAATAAATTAATTAAATAAATAAATAATTAATAAATGATGATGTCATCAGAGATTTTTCAAAAAATAAAAATACTTTATTTTCTAAAGGATTTTTAGGTGTCTACATTTTGCCCCTCTTTGATGTGATGCCACAAGTGGCATGGCGTCAAAGATAAGAAAATAAGATGCCCAAGGCTAGAATTTAGAGGAATGATGGGTTGTGCCCACTCGAGAAAATAAGGCAAGGAGTAAACATTGTGGAATTTTCTCGAAAGGAAACAGAGAAGGAAGGACTGAGGAAGCAGGGGAGATAAATAACCAAGCTTCCAAGAGCAAAGATGTGTGAATGCAAGATGAGATGCAATGCAAAATGCAGGATGCAGCTACATGAGAGATGCAAGATACAAGATTAATCTATATGATGCAGGATGCAGGGGATTTGGGGAAGCTCCAAGTGCAAATGTGGAGAGCACAACATAGTTTGATATAGCAATGCTAGAGACCTACCAAGGATACTGGCATCACAAGGCCTTGTCACCAGTGTTGCATAGGACTGATGCTAAAAAGGCACGCAGGGTTGCCCCAGCATCACACATGAAACCCGAAGGAGGCATGGTGGAAATGATGCTGAAGAAACCACAAACACACGAATGACTCACAGGCAGAAGCAAAAGATCAAAAGACCTTGCCCCAAATTATCCTCATTCATAGCACACCATGATATAAAGGATCGTGGTGACGTTGGGTAGAGAACAATGAGAAGCTGTAAAAGATTAACAAGACCCAAAGGACAAGATCCAAGGTCAAAATGATAACTCCAAAAAGATAGCCTTTGCCAAGGAGAGAGTTTTGATTTGATTGATTTGATGGGGGGAAGATGAGGTCTGATAGAAGGAAGGATACATCCTCAAGGACCCACTGATTGATAAGAGAATGAGTGTTGTTGTTCGCTGGCAAATGATGAAGTCAAAGAATAATCACGGTGATCAAGAATAGTCGACAATTGATGTTGTTGAAGTACAAGGCTGGGTAGGACAAAGTGTTTTGATCAAATATTGTTGCAGGACGGACAAGGACTGATGTACAATAGACAGGAAAAGATATACAATGGATATGTACAAAAGCTCAGGATTGGGGATAGGAAGATCTCGCTATACAAGACAGAGTACAAGATATATAGGATATGATACAAGATATGGTACAAGGGTATAGTACAAGATATAGTACAAGAAGGATAGCGCTATACAAGAGATACAGGATATGGTACAAGATAGGGAACAAGATATGTGCAGGTGGGAATGGTGGATTTGTGTGAGGATGGGGAAAAAAGAGGAGTGCTGGGGATGGGGATGGGAGAAAAAGGACTGAGATGGTGGGATGGGGGATGGGAGTTTGATAGATAATGACTCGGTCCACTATCTATGGTGCCTGTTTGCCAGGTTTTCACCAACATACTTGTCCAAGGTGCCTGAATTGCCAAGTTTTCACCATTGGACAATTATTTTCTTTTCTTTTTTTTTTTTTGCTTTTTATATATATATATATATATATTTTTGTATTTTGCTGCTTTTTTCCAATTTTTATGGATTTTCTAAATATGTAGGATCTGGTTCAGGCATAGAACCTCTTCAGATGTATGATGTTGATTGGATCATTCAAAGGCTCACCTTCTGGTGTAGATAGCTGATAAGCTTCAGAGCCGAAGCATGATGTGACAACATAGGGGCCCAGCCAAGTAGGCTCAAACTTGCCTTTCTTTTCTCGATTTGCTTGGACCTTCTGATTTTCTTTGAGAACCTTGTCACCGACCTGGAACTGTCTAGGATGGACCTTCTTGTTATAACTCCTTTTGAGTCAATTTTGGTATGCAAACAGGTTATCATATGCTTGCTGTCTCTTTTCATCTAACAGGTCTAGCTGTGTGAGATGGGCTACACAATAGTCTTCATCAGTGGTGGAGTTTTTCATGGAGACTCGCAATGATGGGAGCTCAACCTCGATCGGTAGAATGACTTCAACACCATATACAAGGGAATATGGGTGGTGCTTGTGGGAGTGTGATAAGAAGTATGATAGGCCCAAAGGGTAGGATTAATTTGGAGGTGCCAGTCATGACCAGAATCATTGACAACCTTCTTGAGGATTTTCAAGATAGTTTTATTGGTTGCCTCAGCTTGGCCATTTCCTTGGGGGAAATATGGACTGGAGAAATGGTGATGGATGTGGAGTCTGGCACACAGATCATCCACATGTTGGTTTTCAAAAGGTCTGCCATGGTCTGTGAAGATGGTAGATGGGATGCCAAAGCGACAAATGATGTGGTAAAGGATGAACTTGGATATTTGGATGCCAGTAGTTAAGGTGAGTGGAATTGCTTCAACCCATTTGGTGAAGTATTCTGTGGCAGTTATTATGTACTTGTGTCCATCCGAGGAGAGGGGAGTGATTAAGCCGACAAGGTCAAAGCCCCAACATGAGAATGGCCAAGGTGGCACAATGGGCTGTAGGTCTTGTGCTGGTGCATGAATCAAATTTGCATGTTACTGACATGGTAAACATTTTCTGACAAATTCACAAGCATCATGTTCCATGGTTGGCCAATAATACCCAACTCGAAGCAACTACTTAGCTATAACCATGCCACTCGTGTGGGCACCGCAAATTCCAGCGTGAACCTCTTGTAAAGCCAGGACGGCCTCATTTGAATCTAAACACCTAGAGAGGATATTGTGATACCCTCGATGATAAAGGGTGTTGGCTACAAGAGTGTAGCGGGAAGCTCTGCGGATAAGGTTTTGGTGTTGGCTATTGGTGAGATGGGGAGATATGATACCATTCTTTAGATATGCATGGATGTCATGGTACCATGGGGACCAACCAAGACACACACCATTTTTGCATCAGCGTTCTCATAAGCTGGTGTATGTAGCTGCTCAACTAGGAATTCATACTATGATGCGTCACATGGGATTTCTAACAAGGACCCAATAGTTGCCATTGCATCTGCTGCTTTGTTCTAAAGTCTGGGTATCTGTGTGAATTGTAGATTTAGGAAATGCTCTTTCAATCTATCCATGAGTTCTTTGTAAGGTAGCAGCTTATCGTCCTTTGTTTGATATTCATCTAGTACTTGCTTGATAATCAGCTGTGAATCGCCGAACACTTGCAATTCTGTGATATTCCATTGAATGACTATTTTGAGACCTAAGATGAGTGCCTCATATTCTACAATGTTAATGGTACATGAAAATCCCAATTTGAATGACTTTGGGATGTAGTCACCTTGAGGTGTGATGAATAGGATTCCTGCCCCTGATCCATGTGATGTGTAGGAGCCATCAAAGTATAGTTTCCACATGGGCTGCTCTTCGATCATACATAAGGGTTCATCAGGGAATTCCATGATTAGTGGATAAGCATCCACCAGTGGTGCTTCTGCTAACTGATCGGCAATGACTTTCCCTTTGATTGCTTTTCGATCTATGTACTGGATGTCAAACTCGCTAAGTATCATGACCCATTTTTCCATACGACCTATGAGAGTTGTCTTTGATAGTAGATATTTGAGGGGGTCCACCTTTGAAATGAGCTTGATTGTGTGACTGAGCATGTAATGTCTAAGCTTTTGAGTGGCAAAGACCACTGCAAGGCATGCTTTTTCCATGGGTGAGTAATTAAGCTCATAGCCGACAAGAGTTTGACTAATGTAGTAGATGGCTCTCTCTTTATTTTCATCATCATGCTAAGCTAGGAGTGCCCCCAGTGCTGTAGTGGTTGCTGAGATGTAGAGTATGAGAGGGCATCCTGGAACTAGTGGTACTAGGATTGGAGAATTGGCTAGATACTCCTTGAGCTTATCAAAGCTTCTCTGACATATGGGATCCCATTTGAAGCTTGTGTCTTTGCATAAAAGATGTGTGAAAGGTTGGCACTTGTCTTCCAGTTGAGAAATGAACCGACGTACTGATTGAAGCTTTCCTTGTAGGCTTCTAAGCTATCTAAGTGTTCTTGGGGGAGGCATTTCTATTATTACTTTGACCTTTTTAGGGTCAATCTCTATGCCTCGTCATGATACTATGAAACCTAGGAGCTTTCCAGATGTAACACCAAAGACACATTTCTTTGGATTGAGCCGTAACCCATAGTGCTACAGGTGATCAAACACACTCTCAAGAATGTCAAGGTGTTCATGGCGTGTCTTTGATTTTCCAAGAATATCATCCACATAGTCCTTTAGGATCTTGTGGATCATGTCATGGAAGATTGCTGTCATCGCTCTTTGATATGTGGCTCCTGCATTCTTTAGACCAAAGGGCATCATGTTATAGCAAAAGGTACCCCATGGAGTGGTGAATGCTATTTTGTGTTGGTCTTCTATTGCTATATGAATCTGATTGTATCCAGAGAAACCATCCATTAGTGACAACATTTCATGGCCCGCTGTAAGATCTACGATCATGTCTATGTTAGGTAGTGGGAAATCATCTTTAGGACATGCCTTGTTTAGGTCCCTAAAATTTGTACAAATTTGGATGTCACCAGAAGGCTTTGTGACAGGTACCATGTTTGAGATCCAATCTGAGTAATCTATAGCTCTGATAATCTTTGCATCTAGGAGCTTTTCTAGTTCTGATTTTACCAATAGAGCTACTTTGGGATGTATTTTGTGTAGCTTCTGCTTTACTGGCTTGACATTAGGGTCTACAGCTAGATGATGAACAACAAGTTTAGGATCAAGTCCAAGCATGTGTGCGTATGACCATGCAAAGTTTGTAGTAGCTTCTTGAACGAGCGTAGTGAAAGCCATTTCTTCACCTTTTGTCATGTTGGCTGCAATGTAGGTGACCCTCGGACATTCCTCTGTACCTAAGTTGACTGGCTTGGTTTCTTCTATGATGATAGGTGACTGCTCAGGTCTGTAATCCTAGATGGGAGGAAGAGGCAAGTCTTCATCGTCTAGCGCTTGAATTGCCAAGTTTTCACTAGAAGATACGCTCTTTATTTTTACTTTTTTGGAATCAGAATGTGCCCTAGAGGGGTTTTCACATAAGGACTCATGTTTTACTCTTTCTATTTCTCTGTTGTAGCTAAAGCTTTCCTCCTCTCCGAAGTATCCTTTTGGGTCAAGCTTATAGATGTGAGTTGACTCTGAATTGTGAACTGATTGTGGGTCTGATGCCCCCATGAATTTTAGGAGTGCTTCCATGCTTTAGAACTCATCGATGTGTGTAATGCTTGGTTGGTCCCAGTCTATGAGTTCAGGGTGGGTGAGGGGAAGTTCTATGAGATTGATGGCAAGTTGTCAGAGGACAGAAGTCCCTAGGAGGGTGTCATCATCAAAGATATCATCGTAGGATCTGATTTCTTTCTCTTCAAGGATGTCTTCGATCTCTATGAGGTCATCCTAGCTATTTAAGAGGGGAACGCTAGTCATGTTGGTGCCCCTAGTTGCGGTATTGGGCCCTTGTATATGCAGGCGAGGGGTATTAAAACCAAGACCTTGATGTTTAGGATTCTGTGATGGTGTGATGGGATATTGGTTGCCACCTTCTTGTGGCCCTAGACCACCGCCTTGATAGTGCCATTGTTCAGTAGTATACTTATATTGTTTTGGATATTTATCTTTGAAATAGCCAAGAAGTTGAGTGTCAGGTGATGGGGGATCTTTATACAACCACCTATTTATGTCAAGATCCATCTCTTGACTATTTATGTTGCCATGGGATTCAAAAGTCACAGATCCAATTTTCTTGATTTCATGATGCTCTTCAATAGGCTTGCTTTGGTGATCTGGGTGCCCTTGAGTATGTGGATCAAGTGGGAGGGCCCCTACAGAAAATGCAACATGTAGGCTATATTCACCACAACCCTGGTTATTGATCTTGATGGAAGATAGGGTGGAGGTGAGAATGGTTTCTGGATCGCAATGGGATCAGGATGAGCTGGCAATAGAAGTACCAACGTCAGTTCCAGGACAATGAGTGGAGTGAGGGAATGATGCTTCCATCGCATGATAGTATGCAAAGGGTTGGGGGTCAGCATGGATGGTAACCTCAGTGCCTTGATGCAAAAATTTGATGCACTAATGGTAAGTAGATGGTACAGCCTTAATGGAATGAATCCATGGTCAGCCAAGGAGGATATTAAATGGTAGGTCAAGATCGACAACGTGGAAAAAAGTATCCTATGTTGCTGGGCCCAGCTGAATGGGAAAAGTAATGGTACCTTCAGAGGTACGCTCCAAGTTATCATAGGCTTTGATAGTGATTACTTCATGTGCTATATCGGCCTGGGTGAACCCAATCTGCTGAATGAATTTCAAAGTACACAAGTTTAGGGCTGAGCCATTATCTATTAAGACCCATTTGATGGCAAAGTCTTTGACCATGATGGTGATGTGGAGAGGGAGAGTATGGTCAGGTGCAATAGCTGGCATGTCGGATGGTTTGAAGGATAAAGAACAGGCTGCAGATAGATGTCCCACAAGGGTCTCAAACTGGGTGGTGTTAATGTCTGTGGGGACATGTCCTTCTTTGAGAGCTCAGTCAAGGATCTCCTGATGGAGAGGTGAAGTGCGAAGAAGGTCCAAGATGGATATTTGGGCTGGTGTATTCCCAAGATTTTATATGAGGTTGTACTATGCATTGTGTGCATTTTTTATTGGCCTTGGATGGGCACTGGCAACAGTTATCCGACCCCTACAGGTGGTAACAACACATTGACTATCTGCTCCTCTGACATGGATGGTATTGACTATGGGCTCAACTTGGGTTATACATCCAACAAATTTATCATAATTGATGTAGGTAGTAGTGTGATCTTCTTGCTTGCCTTTACCATGATTCTGGGGATGATTGGTATTAGCTGGATTCTTCCCAGCATTGTGTTGTGGGAACACATTCTGATAGATTTGTAAATTGGCATTTGGTGAGGCTTGAGCAGGCGTATCTACTTGAATCTCTTTTTGATCAATGAGATCTTGGATATAGTTTTTGAGTCTCATACACTTCAGGGTAGTGTGTCCTTTGACACGATGATAATCACAGTACTCATGATCTTTGTACCAATCAGGCTTCGGAGTGGTATCATCAACTGGCTGAATTGGTGGATATGTAATCAAGTTGGCTTTGGCCATCCGATGAAAGATAACATCTAGAGGTTCACCTAGTGGTGTGAAGGTCTTCTTTGGATAATTTTGAGCTCTGGGTTTGTTTTTCTTGGGAGCAATATTGACGGCATTGACTTGATTGTTTGGGTTACCTTGATAAGCTTGATGGACTTGCTGCTGATAATTCTGAGAATGATATTGTTGCATGGGTTGTTGATGGACTTGAGGAGGTTTCTGATGGATGGGAACTTGTTGTTGTTGGTATGCAGGAGTTGACAGAGGACTAGCTACAATAAATTAGACATGCTTGGTATCAGTGGCTCCATCAGTAACAACATTCTTGTTACAATTCCAGTAACGACATTTATCATTGCTGGGTTTTTGGGCATCATTTTTGAAGTGCCGATTGTGCCTTCATCTAGGAGGGCCTTTTCAATACCTATCCCCTTGCTCTTGATATCTTGATAGGTTTGGAGACAATTCATTCTCATGAAGTGGGATAACTTAGGATGCAGATTATCAATAAAGATTTTGGTCAAATGCTTTTCAGGTGGCTGGTATGATAACCTGGTAGTAAGGTTCTGCCATTGTTGTAATTATTCTGCTAGGCTTTCTCCATCTTTCTATTTTGAGTTACAGAGATCTAACAAGGTCAACTCATTCTCAACATTGTGGGCATAGTGGGCAATGAACTTCTTAGAAAGTTCAGCAAAGGTTGTGATAGTCCCACATGGTATTTTGTAGAACCATTCAACAGCAGTTCCTCCCAAGCTTTTGGGGAATAGGTGTAGGAGATAGTTATCACTATAAGCCACTTCTTGGCATGCCATATAGAATTCTTTAATATGATTGACTGGATCTCCTTTTCCCTGATATTTATCAAATTTAGGTGTCTCAAAGTGCTTGGGGAAAGGTATAGTGGCAATGGATCGATCAAATGGATAAGGACACACCTCCTCAAACTTGTAGGTTTTGCTATTGATACCGGTTTGAAGCTCTTTAAGAGAATTCTTCATGGCTTCCCATTCAGCATTGATTGGTGTTTGAGCAAGTACTCCCATTTGAGGTGGATATTGTGGAGTGGGATATGGAGATGACCCAGTGGGATAGGTAGATTGGAGTGGATCTTGGAATGATGCTTGCTAGGGAGGATACTGTTGATGTGGCATAGGGGGATATTGTGGTGGTGGATATGGGACTACTTGCTGGTGTTGTGGAATGGCAAGATTTTGTTGTTGCGCCTGGTAGGAGGAAGCTTGCTGTTACTAGGAAATGATAGGGGTTTGTTTCTATGATTGGAAGTGGGGTTGTTATGGGGGAGGTTGGTGGAATGATGCCGCTTGCTGGTAAGATGATCCTTGTTGGACCTGGCTTTGTGTTTGACCAATGTAGGTCGGGTGCATTCCTGAATTGCTTAAGGGTGGAATTGATGTGGGGAAGCTTGAAGCAAAGGGTGGTTGGGCAAGATAACTTGTGAAATAGGATGAACTTTTCTACTGAGGTGGAGGAATTTGTTGAAAAGTACTAGGTGCTGGGAATGGATAGCTTGTGAATGATGAAATCGATGGAGGCTGTGATGGTTGTTGCTATGCTGCTTGTGAGAAGGTGGCTTGTTGATTCTCAAACATGGATGTAGAAGAATGGGTTGGTATACCCCAAGATTTCATTTCTTCTTGAGTGAGGCCCCAATGAGAGCCAGTGTGCGGTGGGAATTGTGTTGCAGTGGACGTCGGGAAGGTAGATGTGATGGGAATTTGGGACGTGAAAGGTGGATTGGAAAAACCCATGGAAGGCATTCCTATGGTAAAGGCATTTTGCTGGGCTTGTACCTAGGTAGATGCTTGCTGGGGGGGAAAGGAAGGGAATGTTTGCACTCCCCATGAAAAGGGTGATGTTGACGTGGAAGCTTGCTGAGTAGGAAGGGGGAGCGGTTGTGCTGCCCCTGAAATAAATGACGCTGATGTTTGTGGGGTGAAGGAGGGAAATGATTGCATTGACCCTGGAAAAGATGGTATGGATGTTGAGGCTTGTGGAGTGAAAGGAAAGGGAATTTTCATCCCTCCTGGCATGAAAGGTGTGGATGTGGAAGCTTGTGAAGTGAAGGGGGAGGATGATTGCATCCCTCCTGGAAAGAATGGTGTTGCTTGGTTTATGGAAGGTGGTGGAACTACTTGCGTAAAGGTTTGTGCGAGAGCCTGGGTGGCCATGGTGGATGATGAAGTACCTGTGATAGGGAATGGAGCAGGTGGTGTTACAGCTTGTGTTATAGGACTGGCGAAGCTTCCTTGTAAAAGAAGGGGAATGGCAGAGGTTTCTTGGGATGTTTGCAAGATTGGATCAGGGAATTGTTGGATGAATGGAGAGTATACTTGTGCTGGGATTTGGATAGTGCTTATGGGAATACAAGGATGGAGATATGGCGGAATGGGAGTATGCCTTTGTGCAAAATTAGTGAACATGCTCTACTGGTTTTGGGCTATGAGTGTATTGACTACCGGTGGATTCTCTGGGTGATTCACAAATGTTTCTATTGCCAAAGGAGTTGAGGGGATATTGGGATCATCCCATGTATTTCCAGTTTGTATTTGGGGATCGTAGGCTACCATTGTGCTGGTAAAAATGTTGGGATCAGATGAGCTAGTGATTGGATAAGGATTCATGTGCCTTCGCTTCCTAGATCTAGATCTTGTCTCGGCAGGCATGGAGATGCAGATGCTAGATGGATGCAAGATGTTTCCTAAAGAACTCTAAAGGATGGTGGATGCAAGCTTAAGGAACTTCTAAGGATGATGAATTTCTAGAATGTAATGCAAGGATTGATGAACTGCTCAGATTTGGATCAAGGATGGTGGAAGATTGATGGGAGATGGTGGCAAATTGGTAAAAAAGCTTGGTGATGATGGAGGCTTGGTGGGATGCTCTGATTTGGGTCAAGATTGGGTGGAGGATTGGTGGGATGCTGGTGGAAGATTACTAAGTGTCAACAATGAGCTACTATTTTTCCCTATGGAGGATCAGTGATAGGATTTGGCCAACCTAGGATAGACTAATGATCTTCGGTCAACTAGATTTTATCAATACAAGCCAATCTCTTGCTCGAGATGATGAGGCTATGCAAGGACAAGTTGGATTTCCTTTAGACAATGCTCTGTCACAAAGGGGATGATTTCTGATTTAGGATAAGGGATGGAAACAACTCAAAGGTTTTGGACACTAAGTACTTGTGGATTTGGATCTCTGGATTTGGTGCAAAAGATGGTGGTTTCTAATTTAGGTGATGGATGCTGGATTTGGATGAAGGATATGGGATTCTAATGGTGGATTGCTGATGAAAAGATGGTGGAGGATGATGGAACAATGTTCTTTCTAAAAGGATGATGCAGATGTGACTGGGATGGATGATCTATGATGCTACTAAAAGGATGATGGTGCATGCAACTAAGAAGGACTCTAGGATGTAACTAAGGTTTGGTGATGATGCAAGGATGAAACTAGGATGAAGCTAGGATGAGGGACTGCCGAGATAGGATTTTGAGATCTGAAGATAGAATGGACATGTGATGGATCTTATCTAATCTTCTCTTTCAAGGTTAATGTAGTGATGGTTCACTCGGAATCGGTAGGCAAACTGTTTGACTCTTGCATTATAGCCAATATTATCAAGCTTTTCTTGATATTTTTCTTCTGCTTGGGTTGCTTGGATAGAGGATTGATGGTTCTTGAGGTTTCTTTCTGCAACTTTCTTCTCTTGATAATCTTTTGATTTGGGCAACTTGGCTTTTAGATGTTTGATCAAATTGGGCATATCTTTGGGAAAATTTTGATAAGTTTGGTTTGAGACAAAAGGCTTCTTGGATATCTGATTTCTGCAAGACTTTCTGAGTATCAAGTTTTGATTCAATGTTTTCCAATGGCAAAGGATAGGTAAAAAAAAAGACTTTTGGAAAAGCAATCTCTACAAGGGACAAAGCAACCTTGTGAGATACAAGTAGGATGATTGACTTTGATAAAGCTTTGAAAGTGTATGTTCCAACAATGTTTTCATGAAGTTTTGACTATCAAGCACTTCAAGTAGATCTACCTAAGGAAGGTGAGTATCAAAATCACTTGCCCACAGCTTGGTACCCCCTAGAAGTGAATACAAATGGTGAGTAATCTTGAGGTGACCCGGTAAACCCCTTGGAATCGGTCCTTGCACAAGGATTTTGATACTTTCAGATGTAGATAGGGTAGCCTCTATTTTATCAGGTTTTTAATAGTTCCATGGAGTCTCCATACCCAGTTATGCTGACTGCCTGTGACTCACTTAAGAGCCAAGCCAACAACGTTGGGGGAGGAATATTTACCTTTCCCTAGACATTTGCATTTGGCACAAGACGCCCGTGGATTAGGAGATATAAGTGAGTACTTTTTGCCTTCACTTTATTTATATACCGGCCAGGGGGGATACCAGTTTGAGGTCATTCTCCGAGGAGGAAGTGCTTTTCTCCTTGGACAGGCCTCACTAAAAGTAGAACAAGTGAAATTGTCTGAGTCCAAATGTTCTACGTTGCTTACTTTAACAAGGATTTACAGAAAAAGTAAAGCTCCTAGATGCACATCAAGCAAGTTGTTCTTTTTCCCAAATTGATTAAGTGATGTTTGAATTTGAACAATTGAAGACGCAAGTGCTTAAGGTTTGATTTGTTCTTTCTCCAAAAGATAAATGATTTGAGTGATTGCAAGTTCTTTCCTTTGAGCATTCAAGATTGAATGAGCATGTTGATTTAGAACTTTGAAAGTGCTTTGTTTTAACCTTAGATCATTCAAGATTGAGTTTGTTTGAATTGAAATACAACAAGGAAGGAATAGGGATGCTTTTCTTTCCAATTTAGATCATTCAAGATTGTGTTTGATTTTCAAAATGAAAATGACACTTTAGGACCTAAGTTCATTCCTTTAGTTTCATTCAAGATTTTGTTTTGACTATTTTTTTTTTAGACCCCAAGGCAAAGTTCCTAGATTTAGTTTGATGCATGAATTGGAAAAACATTCAAGACTTTGCCACAAAAAGATGTTAGAATTTCTAGGACTGATTTTCGGAACCCATTTTAGATTTTAAGATGCAAATTTGAGATTCTTTTTAAGTACCCAAAGCTTTCAAGTGTTCCTAATTTTTGCATGAATGCATCTAAAACCTTGATGTTGCAAGGATGCAAATGCTTTGATTAATTTTTCTTGTTTATTAGAACAAATTTTGAAAATTTTAGTCCTTAATGCATTCAACAATGATTTGGTAGACAATAGAAAGAGGTTCTCATCTGGAAAACTATCATCAATGGCTATAGGATCATCAGGGACATGCAACCGAGAAAGGAAATCAGCTACCACATTGGCCTTACTAGGTTTGTCTACTATGGTGATGTCAAATTCCTAAATAAGGAGAAACCAACAAGATAGTCTTCCAGAGATTGCAGGCTTGTTCATGAGGTACTTAATAGTAGAATGGTTGGTATGCACATAGATCTCATATCCAGTAATGTAGTTTCTGAATTTATTCAAAGCATAGATGATTGCAAGAAGTTCTTTTTCAGTGACAATGTAATTAAACTCAGCACCTTGCAAATTCTTACTAATAAAGTAAATAACATGCTCAACTAAGTCCACCTTCTGACCAAGTACAACACCAATAGCATAGTCTGAGGCATCATTATGAATGTGAAAAGGAAAGCCCCAATTAGGTCCTCTGAAAATTGATGCTATGGTGAGAACTTCTTTAAGCTATAGGAAAGACTTTGCACACTTAGAGTCCCAAGAAAATTCAACATCCTTTTTGAGCAAGTTATACAGTGGTGCGGCAAGATGACTAAAATCCTTTATAAACCTTCTATAATAGCTGACATGTCCAAGAAAACTCTTCACATCTTTTTGTTTTCCTAGAGTAGGCAATGTGCTAATCACTTCAATCTTGGTAGGGTCCACTTGAATACCTTTTGAAGATATGAAATGCCCTAAGATAGCCCCTTCTTCCATCATCATGAAGCATTTCTTGTTGTTGAGATAAAGGTTGTAGTCATGACATATTTGAAGGAATTTTTCCAAATTGCCTTAGACTCATCAAAAGTATGCCCATATGTGGTAAAGTCGTCCATGTAAATCTTCATGCAATCAATAGATATATTAGAGAATATACTTATCACAGCTCATTGGAAAGTGGCAGGAGCATTGCACAACCCGAAAGGTAGCACTAAATAGGCAAATGTTCCCCATGGACATGTGAACGTTGTCTTCTCCTAGTCCTCAGGTGCTATTTGTATCTAATTATAACCACTGAATCCATCCAGAAAAGAGAAGTATTTCTTACCACCTAGGTTATCAAGGACTTAATCTATGAACAACAATGGAAAGTGGTCCTTCTTAGTGGTTGAGTTAAGCTCCCTGTAGTCAACACAAAATCTCCACTTTCCTCCTTTCTTGGGTACTATAATGAGAGGAGAGACCCACTAATTATCAGAAATGGGATAAATGAAGCCAACATTTAACAACTTCTGCTACTCATTCTTAACTATATCCCTTAAAGTTGGATTAACCCTTCTTTGAGGTTGGCAGGTAGGTCGGTATTCAAGACTGATGTAGATTTTATGAGTACAGAGTTTAGGATCTAGGCCGTTCATATCAGTATAATCCCAAGAAAAATCTTGTTGATTTTCTTGTAGAAGCTACAAGAAAACTTTCTACTGAGAGAGTGACAGAGCACTACTCATATTTAATTCTCATCCTGGACTAACTTCTAGCTTAATGAACTTTTCTTCCATAGACAACTAAGCAACTAGAAAAGACTCCATTTCATGAGGCAATAATGTATGAAGGAATTGTGAAGGTTCTAAATACTATGGAGCATTCGGAGGTTGCAACAAAGTTTCCAAAACACAGTCCACTTGGGAACACATTTGGGAGGGCACTCCATATTCATTCATGATAATGGAGGGAATTATCTCATCTTCTCCCCTAGAGGCTACAAATGGCTCCCAGGATATCATCATTAACTGGCAGATTGAATTGACCTCAGGTTTAGTATCACCCAAGTCTGGCTAGACTATCTAGTCATCTTGCAATAGAGGTTGAGCTAGGGAATATAGAGTCAGATTCTTAGTGTTGACTCCATTGGATATAGTCATTTTTCCTGAATGAAAAGTTATATAGGTAGATGTAGTAGCCAACCATGGCCTGCCTAGAATTATTGGATACCCACCCATGTTAGCCTTTGGAGAAAGGACAACAAAGTCAACCGGATACTCCCAAGAATTCAAGGTGACTATGACATCCTCTACCATCCCATCAGGTGTAATTGTGGAACTATCAGCAAGCTAAAAGATGGTTGGGGTTTCCCTAAGACTGATGCTATGCAACTAAGACATTACTTCCTTGGTCATGACATTTATGGATGCGCCTATGTCAACTAGAGAATTTTGAACTTGTATTCCTTGAATAGTGACTATAACTACAGGGCTACCAGGATCAAAATACTTTGGAACTATCAATTTCTCCAACATTAGGTCAGATAACTATCCTAGGACATGTATGGTTTGAGGATCCTTTTTCTTCCTCCTAGACTATTTTATACAGGCTTCCTTGATGGATTTAGTATATGTAGGGACTTCCTTTATGGTTCCTAGCAGTGGTATTTTGACTGTCATTTGCTTTAGACTGGTATTTTGACTATTATATCCACTAAAACCACTATGCTGTTGATTTTGCCATGCGTTATTACTATTAAAATTTTTAAGAGGATCTTGGGGAATACCTGGTCTTTGAGCTGATGGCCTTCACTGGGCAACGTAGAGTACCTCTCTAGTCTTATCAATGGCTTTAAACTTGGTAGGCATAGGTTGGGACTCCAAGCTTACAAAAAACTTACACCGACAATTCTTTTTCTTCTCCCTACAACGCGGACAATACTCTGCTAACATTGCATCAGCTTCATCTTTCTTTCTCCTTGCCTACATAGTGTCCAACTAAGTAGTGACATCATTAATGATGTCTTGCTTAAAATCTAACAATAGATTGGATAGCTCTATTTTGGACACACCCACACCATTAGACTTGTGAGACAAGGCTCTTAAGCCTTTGTCCTTCTTGACAGTAGCTCTAGAATAGGTCAGACATATACTCTTTATGTCATCCCAAGTTTTTTGGGTAATTTCCCCACTTGCCATAAGGTCAAGGGCCTCAATGCTTCCATCATTCACACCTTTTAGAAATAGATGCTTTTGGGATTCCTCATTCAGCTGGTACTATGTATTACATTGTAGGTTGAACATGAACTTGGAGACATAATCTTCCAAGGTTTCATCTTCTTTCTGGGAAATTTTAAATATGTCATCCCCTTTTAAGTCTCTCCCCCTCCAATACTCTCTATACTTTGCAAGAAATAGGTCACACATTGTAGTCCAATTTGCTACAACATCGACACCCAAGCTCATAAACCATCTTAGAGCACCTTCTTTGAAAGTAGAGGGAAAAAATTTTAGCTTATGGCCATCAGTGGTGTAGGCATAGCTCTTGCAGAGGATATCAAACTCAAAGAGGAAAATCTCTGGGTCTTCTGTGATGAGTCCATAGAATTTAGGAAGTGCAACAATAGGACTTTTCTTCAAAATTTTTTTACCTTGCTATGTAGGAATAGAAAAAGGGAAGGTACGTTGAGCCATTGGATTATCTAGATATTCTGGGTAAGCAAAAAGGGAATTTAAATTGTATGATTCTTCAGATGATGGTGGTGAAGGAAATTGGTCATAGCCATCAGAAAACACATTCTCAAATGGTTCTTCTTCTTATGGGTTCTCAAATTGGGGTTCCTCAAGTGCTGGGTTGAAAACCTCAAATGGTTCTTCTTGAATAAAGTTAGGTAGGAATCTCCCAAGATGGTCCCTACGTCTATGCATGCAAAATAATGTAGAATGCAAACTAACTTAATGACTTTTGGGTTAAACTAAATTGACACCATCCTCAGCAATGGTGCCAAAAATGGTTGGTCAGAATAATACCCTAGTAACTTGAAGGATTGGACATCCTTTCATAGTGATTCATTGCTTAAAATTATCGCATGTCTACTTAGAATATCATGTTGGACTTCATTAAATGTATCAATCTGGGAACATGAGCTTGAGATGGTGGCTACAAGATCTATGCTTTAGTTCTCTTCAAAAGTCATCCCTACTAAAGTAAAAGTATTGCTGTAGGAGATTTATACTAAGGACTAAAACTACAACTTAACTCACAACTTAAAGGAAATGCTCAATAGTAAACTAATAATGCTTTGAAAGTAAATCTACGCTGCAGGAAATAGCCGATGGTTCTGCTACCAATGGCTGCAGGAGCAACAGTGCTTATCAACTTCAAAGTAACTTAACTAAGTCCTACTTGAACATGAATAGGGAATTCACCTCCCACGTGGCCCCCCACAAAAGTGTGAATAGATCTAAAACTTAGATGTTAAAATCTGAAACTATCATATATTCATTTAACAAAACACAAGTACAAGATGGAATATCAAAGTGTATTCACTTTGTTGCTAGATTACAATATAAACTCCTCAAAACATCTAACTAGCTCGGAATCATAAGTTCTAGCTTATTTAAAAACAACTAAGAAAATAGAACACCTAAAAACTAGGTCCTTCATTACATAAGCATAACAACTTCAGTTATAGGAATGACAACATCATTTATGCAAGAGGATAAACCATATTTAGTGCTTCAAGAATATAGGAACACCTGGTAACTGGATTGACCCGGTCTATGATAGTAACCGCAAGGTTATGGAAGTAGTGGAGCCATGATAAATTATGGAAACAGTTATTCACCTTGAAGGAGCCACTTCATCATTGAGTCCTTACTCTTTTCTAACTTATTCTTCCCCTACAAAAGTTTAGCATACCAAAATCCACAACAAAAATCCAAGGCAAAGATTTATAATAAGTTTTCCTATTTTAATGCATCCTTGTCACATGGCTGCAGGAACACTACCCATTAACACTAGAGAAGAGAAATACTAGATTTCATCATAATATCCATTAGTCTATATATATTCAGTATTTTCCCTTAGTTTCAAAAGTATTAGGTATACACATGGCTAAAGCATAGAAACATAAAAGTCTACATAATGTTTATGAAAACCATAAAATATTTAAGTATAGACTCAAAAAATCATAAACAAAACAATCCATAAACTAGACTCATCAGCATACCCTGTCGTCATCCAAATTGCCAAAGAACCCTAAAGAAACAAAATCTCTCAATAATCAAGGGCATCCACCCTATCATCCATCTCAACATACACATGAAAGGAAGCTCTGAAGAATCCTCATCCCATGGCTCATATCCTAGATATAGCCTCCAAACAACCTGATCTATATCATCGACAAATTTTTTGTTGGTAGTCCAACTTGCCTAGATGAGCCTCAACAACCATACCCTCATATCAGAATGCAAATGACCATCCATGATCATGTTGTCATATTGTAATAGGATGAGTAATGGGAAGTTACTCCCAAGTCCACAACTATAACAAGACTACTCCGACAAAGAGAGTAGCCCCACACCTATAAACCACATCGTGTAACTCATGATATAGCTGTGTGAGTACACACAAACCCTAGTCAAATCTCTGAGGATGTTAGATCATATCCTCTAGGATGTGACCCTATCCAACTACAAATCCATGGTTGTGATGATCAGGAATGAGGAAATCTCCAACCAGTACTCCAAGTACTCTAGGAAGAATGGGAAATGAAAGGAACTGTGCCCATAAACTACTATCATCACCGATAGTAGGGTTACCAAAGAGCCATTGACATACGGTCCCATCATACACTTGGTTGTAATATACTATCTCCCAATGAGTAGGAATCATTATAAACCAATATACATCCTCTGGGGTGATGGTCATCTCCCCCACCGGCAAGTGGAAAGTATTATGGTCAGAGTGCCAGCTCTCTACCAGAGCTGTCAAGAGACCTTGATTCACTCGAAATCGAGGTAGGGAGAGAAAGAAAGATAATCCATAAGGACCGATCAGTTGGTGCTCCTACCACTTAGGTCATTGACCATGTCAAATGATAAAGAGTACAACCCTTAGACCCCCAACTTCTGAAGGTGAGCCTACGAAAGAATGTTAAAACATATCATAAATCAAAATCATTAAATGTTGAATCATCACAAGTCAATCAACAATATAAAATCAAATCAAACCACTATCAATTTTCCTAATTCTATTCAGATAGGATGAAAAATTTCATCATCGCAATCGACCAACCAAATAGGATTGACAATCAAAATTCAGCATCACATGGCTAAAACTAGCATCGAACGACTTGTCTTAGACAAGACTCAACACCCAAGCCAATCGACCAATCCACGAAACTAGAAAAGATGGAAAACTAACTGAAAGATTCAAAAATTTGCAAAAAGGGTTGTAAGTACTATTTAACTAATTGTATGCACTGAAACTCAAATGCGCTACTTAAAAGTTTAAATGTGCAATGAAAACTATTAAATGGGCTAAAACAATGTGAAAGCACAACATAATCTTGAATGTACTATAGGAATTAGTTGTACGCGCTATTAAAATGATTACAAGCACAATTCAATTTGTACAGGCTGTAGAAAGCCCTAAATGTAGAATCTTGACCTAGGGCATACACTTGGAAGCACAACAGGAAGTATTGAACGCACTGTAGAAAACTGTGAATGTGCTGAAAGGTATTTGTACACACTGTTAAAATGCTTAGATGTGCATCAAAATTTGAAAAAGGAAAAAAAGAGGGTTTTTCTTTGAAACATTCAAATTTTTTGAAATTAAATGCTTAAAATCGACAAAGGAGGTTATCAGGTGTACATACTAGAGGTCCATAGTCAGTCAGGCACTGATAATGACATCCTCACTTGAATCGGTGCTCGCGGTAGGGGACAACCATCGTAAAACTCACGGAAGGGTCAAAGGAGAAAAGACAAAAAGGAAGGGTGAAAATGAATAGTGAAAATGACTTTTTACCCTTATATATAGCCTTTTTGACCTAAAAAGGGGCACTTTTTACCATAAAATGACCTGGGACCCAAATTGAACACCCAATCTACCAAATCAGAGGCATTCGTCATCACAACATCACAAACACAATATCAGAAATGAAATTGAAATTAACACTTAATTGAATATTTTCAACGCAAATGATAAAAACACAACATTCTTCAACAAAATCAAATTTCATTTCATTTGTAAGGGGACATACACTCGGATTATCAGGATCATCATTGACATAATCAAATCAAAGACATAGTAATTCAATGTAAATTTTTTTGAATTTATCAAATGGGGCATCAAAACATCAAATTAAGTCAAATCAGACATTGCATCAGGAATCTATCATCGAAATGAGCATTAAGAAATTCAATGAATCAAGACTTTATTAGATTGATCATCAGTATTTGCATCTATCATCGAGATCAAAATCAAACATCAGTTAAACAAGACTTTGCATCAGGACATCAGACATTCTTTGAACCAATGCACTTCACACATCAATTCATGGAGGGGCATTTGTAATCACCTAAAAATGGTCAAGATCAATTCAAGTGAGTGACGAAGGAAAAATCAAGGTATTAATTGTAATCAAGCCAAAATCCAATTTTAATTAAAAATCAAAAGTCATTGAATCAATTTAAATCAAATAAATCAATTAATTATGAAATTAATCTAATTAATTGTATAGTTTAATTTAAATCAAATCAACCCATTCAAGGGGTACACATGGCTAAATAAATCAATTAAATTTAATTATTTAATTCTTATTTTCCCTCACCCACCACATGGGTGGAAAATGCCTCAACCAATGGTAATTAAGGATTAGACTCACATGGATCAAGCTCAAATCAAATCTCAATCACACATAAGGTGAGAGTATCTTGACCTCTCATTTTGTCCCTTACTCCCAAGCTTTAAGGACAAACCTATTTAAATTGTCCCTAAAGATGGAACCATGGACTTAACCTTAATCCAACGATGATCAAAGTAACTCCACCCCCTATGCTTGCTAAAATCTATAAATTGAAGAGAAAAATCAGCAGAAAGAGATCCACACATGAGAATTGCATCAAACCTCTTGATTTTTTGAGCTAGAAAGGCATTTCATCTTAATTTGAGCATAGTTTTCTTTGAAATAGGCTTAAATTGTTAACCATTTAGCTTCATTCTCATTTTAAGGCTGTCACTAATGGAGGCTTGCTGAGAGCTTACTTTCAGTATACTTAATTAGAGAGCCATAGAGTGCTCATTAGATTTATTTATAATTAAATAGCTCACTAATTATGGTATTTTGTTATTTAGATCATTTATTACTAAGCTAACCCTATGAAGGTACTTTCAATAGTACATAGTGACCATTTTGGGAAGTGGGAATGGGAGGCATAGATGTATGAATTTGGTTGAGGATGTAAGAGCATTTAAGGTTGACAAGTTGGATGGAGATTGGGATTGGAGTTGACAAGACATGAGGTTGACTTTGGAACTGGGTTAGGATTTCTTAATTCTTATGATTAAGGTTCTGCAAATATTTAGGGGATGATTAGGCTTATATTAGAGGGCAAGTGGGAGAATTAGTAGGATGTGATGAGAGGAGAGAGAATGAGTGAAGAGGATAATTAGTTAATCAAGGTTAATTAACTAATTAAGAAAGGTTAGTATTTGTGAATGGGTTGGGTTGAGTTAGAACTATGGGTTAGGTAGTTGGATGGGGTTAGGTTAGGTGTTAAAGGTAGGAGCCATATGTTCAAATTGATTAAAAGGGGTTATTTTAATCAAGGGAGAAAAAGGTGTTTATGAATTAAATTAAATAGACAATTGTATTTATTTAAATTAATAGAAGATGGGAGATTTAATTAACTAAATGACTATGGGTTTCCATTTGATAATTAATTAGGTTGTAGTTAATTAATTAAACTAATTAACTGGTGGGATGACATGAATTAATTAAAAATCAAATATTTAATTAATAAATCCCTAGGAGAGAACTAAATGTGATTAAGAATTTATGTAATTAGATTTAGGTATCTACAAATAAATATTAAGGTTTCAAGTTTAGTGAAAGTCAATCAATTTTTTATAATAAATCATGTAATAATTATTATCAAACATATAATAGTAAAATAATATTATACTATTAAAATAACTACAATATTGTTTATATAAATTCATATATTAAAATAACTATCGTACTATACAATTTAAAAGAGCACAAACATTAAATTTCAATGATGAACTCTTTGGAAGCTAAGCATCAAGATGACATCAAATTCCATAACCGCATAAGATGGAATATTGTTTAGTAACATAATTTGGGAAATTTTTTTGAAGAATATTTATAATTGATTAACATACAACTCTATTATCATGCACGATTCAACTATGATTCTATTGGAAGATTGTATCTAAGTGGATTTTGAAACAAAAAAAAGGCATGAAGTTCATGTTGAATATTTTTGGGTATATTGTTCAAATGGTTAGGTAATGATAAAAATATCACACCAAAGAGTAGTACTAAATAAAATGAAGACTATGGGTAATCACATAGTACTATTGCAAAGTAGAAGAAGATGAAGAGAATGTATCTCATCCAAGCTATGAAATTAATGTTGGATTTATATATGTTTGGTTGTTTGTTATCATTGATGTCAAACATTGTGTTCTAGATGTGTTTGTGGTGAATCAAACACTATGGTCTGACAGTCTCCTAATCTTCTATTCTCGTAGGATCAAGTTTGTGTACTAAACCTTTAGAAAAGTGGAAGACATGTATGTATTAAGTACTACAATACAATATATATTTAGAGTAGTACTACAATGCAGTACAAGACAATCAAAATAACTTGCAATAGAAGACAATTAGAATAGTGGAAGATAGTTATGTGTTATGTGATCTTGTAAGGATAATGTTTTATAGTGCTTTGGTGTTTTACTCTAATATCTTGAAGTCTGTGTGGTCCATATATCTATGCTTCAATAAACATAGAAATATAGTTTTTCAGTCACAATCAATAGTACTTCATTTTGTTATTTTTGGAAGGTTTGTTCTCCAAAAATCAGGCTTGAATTTGTGTTGAAACTTATAAATATGGGTTTATATTTTGGTCTTGGTTGTGGCATTCTCTAGTGTTCTAGAAGTTTTTCCAAGTGTTCTAGAAACTACATTATCCTATGTTGCAGTTATGTTCAGTTGTTGTTTTGGTCTTGAGATATGTTGTGATTGTGTATGTTAATTATGGAAAGCTAACTAAAACACTTCAATAAACCATTACACTAAGTAATTGATCAAATTACCTAGAATTGAACTATTGCTTCCTATATGAAGCGAGTATGATTCTATGAAAGATGCTCTTAGATGGCATGCATGAGAATCAACAATTAGATGAATTCATAACAAAAGATTCATTGTGATTTGAGATGCAATACTACATTCAATAATCTGAATCTAGTTATGAGAGACTAAAAAATATAAATTTAATGTCTATTATAGTGTGATATGAGATTATTCTATGATTTGAAAGATACAAGCTAACATGTAAATCAATATTTTTAAGAAATTGAAATCAACAAATACTAAGAATATAAGTCTAAGAGAAAATCATCATAATGCATTTACTTAACAAATATTAGGATCATTTGAATGAGATAATAAGTCTATTTATATAGAAATCTAGAAATAAACATGCAGTTGAGACTCATCACGTTGAGTGGTCGAGATTCTCTTCCATTCTTAGAAACTTATCATGATTCGATGAAACTTAAGAAAGATGGCAACTTCCATTTGTTCACTCTCTTTTTGAATTAGAAAATTTTATGTCCATGAGTTGAAGAGGTTGGTTTATTTAATTAGAATAATTTGGAAGATCTTTAAATTAATGATTTGATTTTAAATAACCTTTTAAGCTCAATCAATTGATTTAATTGATTATTTGATGAATGATTTAATTATGTAAGACAATTGATTTAATTAATTAAATAATTATGTCTAGTATATTTGTTTGAATTAATTAATTGAAATTAGGGGCAATTAGTTAGCTAGACCATTTTCAGGTGATTACATTTTCCCCTCTTTGAATTTATGTGCTAGTTGTGCATTGATTCAAAGAACTTCTAATGTTGAACCAACAAATAGCTTGATGTAGGTTGTGGAACCATTCCTAATTGCAAGAGATTAATTCTGAACTTTATTGAATGAAAGTTGACAAAGATTCCCTATTATTAGTTTCAAACTTGATTGGACAAAAACTAATTGAAACTCCAAAAGATATTGATTTAGAACTTGATTGACCAAGAACCGACCATACGGACTCCGAACTTGATTAGATGAAGATTGATAAAAAGATCAAGATATCAATTTTAAACTTTATTGAACAAGAATTGACCATACCAACTCCAAACTTGATTGGACGAAGATCGATAAAATAGACCAAGACATCGATTCTAAACTTGATTCAACAAGAACCAACCATAATAACTCCGAGCTTGATTGGATGAAGATCAATAAAATAGACCAAGACATTGATTCTGAACTTGATTGAATAAGAACTGACAACACCAACTCTGAGCTTGATTGGATGTGTGTGATCAAAAGGTGACACACTTTTATAAACCATTGTTCTTGAGAGAATCCATGAAGAGGAGATCTCAAGAGACAACTTATAGCTTCCTATTTATGATGTGGAAGAATGTAAGCATTATGGATATTGGATCTCAAATGAACCTCAATAAGAAACCCTTGCAAGGTGCACCATAGAATAGAAATTTCAAAATGAAGATGCAAGCATGAAAGATCTAAATGAGATGCAAGATCTAAACTAGAATGCAAATGCAAGAACAAGAAAGAAAATCTAATCTAACAAGATTAGAATGTCTCTTAGTTAAGCTATGTGGTTTAAGCTAAAATGCAATAAGGAAATGCTAAGATAAAATTCAAGTAACTAGAATGCTCTTAAGAATACAATATTAAAATGCTAGATTGATTGATTCAATATTAGGACTCGTTCACTAACTCATTGACTAACTAGCTAACTAGTCAAGAATGAGGAGAGAGTCTCCTTTTATATAATTTAGAAATGAATGGACAGTCAAGATTAAGAGGCAAAATCCAAGGGTGGAGAATAATCCCCATTTTGACTTTAGGGAACAAGATTCTCAAGAGGCAAGATCAAGTGGATGAGAATGGTTAGGTAGAAATGAGTGGTGGAGATTAAGAGGCAAAAGAGATTCCACTTTTATCTTTTTCTCTTTTTTTAAATTAAGAATTTTTTATTTCATGTGCACACATAGGATAAAGTGGATCTTATTTAATTAAAAGGTGACATGTTCTTTTAATCAAATAAGACTTACGATAAAGTGGTCAAACTTTAGGATATCATCAAATAAATTAATAAAATGATGATTTGATTAGGAGATAAGATTGAATCAATATGCAAGATTGATTAAGACTAAGATAAAGTCTAGTATTTTTAATTTTTAATGTTAGAGTGGAGCTCAAGGTTTACTAGACCATTTTTGGGTGATTACATTTTCCCCTCTTTGACTAATGTGAGAGCAATTTGGGAACACATTGAGTCAAAGAATAGATATTAAGATAGCTAAAAGAGATCTGAATTTGAACTTGATCGAACAGAGCAC
Source organism: Chamaecyparis obtusa (assembly GCA_027943335.1). Lineage (NCBI taxonomy): Eukaryota > Viridiplantae > Streptophyta > Pinopsida > Cupressales > Cupressaceae > Chamaecyparis > Chamaecyparis obtusa. Next base: position 1,814,700 of record BSBK01001162.1, on the reverse strand, counting down.
AAAGAGATAACTAGTCCCAAACCTAATCGAATGAGAACTAGCAAAGATATGTAACATATATCTGACTCCGAACTTGATCGAATGAAGTACACAAAGATAACTAGTCCTACACTTGATCGAATGAGAACTAGCAGAGATAGATACGATTTTAGTTTAAGAGATAGATTGATAGATTATTCCTACCCCTCAAGATCAAAATGAAAATATGGTAGATGAGATGTAGAAATAAGATAGATACATTTGATCAAATCGAGATAAGATAATGTTCCAGATGATTGATTAAGTGCACAAGACCAAGTTTGACCACCAAGTGATGAGGATTTTCCCTAGTTTGAATAATGTTGACCAGGTAGAGATAGCAGTAATGTTAGGTCAAGATCAGAAGAGGATGGATGAGATGATGATGGGAGAGAGAGAAATGGTGATTTATTCAAAAGATCAAAGATACGTAGCCTCAAAAGAGTCAGTCAGCTATGTAGAAGGAAACAATTTTAAAACATGATTGTGATAGTCAAGATAAAGCCAAAATTTGATTTCAATCCTAAAAATGGATCTAGAATGCTGAAATTAGGCAAGGGTGCAATTTTTGTGGAAATCTGAGACTTTGAAAAATTAGGTGAAAATGCTATATAAGGGGCCCCAAAGGGTCAGATATGATGATATGATTAACCTCTCAGGAGAAAGAAGAAAAAGGAAAATGAGAGAAAGATTAAGGAGGCAAAAAAGGAATGATCGATATGGAAGAAAGGAGATACACGATCGAGTGTAGCTGACTAATTTGTCCAAATAATGATGAAGGAGACTCTCTCCAAACTTGAATGCAACTAAGAATGCACCTAAGAAATTCATACTACCATGAAAATGCAAGGTGCGATTTGCAATGGTTAGTTAGACAGGTCCTTTATTTTATCATTGAGCCTTATTAAGGGACATTGCAAGATCATACAAGAAACACTAGTGCGAAGGAAAATATGGAGATATGAATATGATCTATATGAGATATAATGTAGGAAACACATGTAAGAATCAAGACATAAGTTTCGAGATGACTTGACCACGGTTTCCAAGTTAATGTTGCAAGATTATACTAGTATCAAAGCATAAGCACTAAGATAACCATGACTACGGTCTTGCATGAGAAAACACAATGTAATAGTCAAGGATATAGCCTTAAGTCTCTTGAGTGTCTAGGGGAACAAAGAAAGAGACACCTAGGATCGTTAAAGTAATATCCACAGGAAAAAAACAAAGTAAATTTGCTCCATACCCCCAGTCCTCTAGTCAAAATATCATGGAGAGACTAACGAGGGAACACTCTATGAAAATCATGAATCAATAAACACTCAAAGAGAAATAAGTAATAACATGTCTCAATCATTTTAGTTTAAGTGCAGCGTGAAAGAAAAGGATCTCCATTACCATCATATTTGTCAAATTTAGGAATCTCAATATCCCTTGGGAAAGGAATCATGTATAAATTCTTGTCAAAAGGTAAGGCACATATAGATTCCAATGAAAATGATGACTTGGGCTTCTTTATTTCTTTTCTCAAGTTTGATATTTCATCTCTCAAACTTTGTATTTCTTTCCTGGTAACCTCTAGTTTTGAGGGTTCTCTTTTCTGAATCAACGCATCAATATCAAAATCATGTGGAAGTTTTAACCCTCTAGAGGCTAGATGTAAAAAGTATTGGTCACCATTTTGTTCTAATGTTTTCAATAGAAGCTTTTGATAATGATAATCTTGTTAAAAATTCAAGAGTTCTTCTTCAGTAATTTCTTGCTCCGTATTCCCTATTCGAGAATGTGAAGATCTCAGAGGTGAATCATATCCATTATGTCGAGATCTTGGAGGAGATCTAGGTGGTGAATTATTTCAATTGTTTCTATTGTATAAATTGTTGCTAAATTTTTGAGCCAATCGGGCTTCTTGTTCTTCCATGTAAGATTTTTTTTCTAATTCCATTCATCTTAATCTTTCATTTTGCTCAAAGAGTTCATTAAATTGCTTGTTATGTTTTTCTCTAGACATGGTGAAAGATAGGCTATTTTTTAGATTTTGATGAGGAAATAGGTGTCTCACAAGTACTATCAAAGGTGCTTCCAAAAGGATCAAACTAGATTTCAGTATTCTCCTCTTCCATGTCAAAGATAACTTGAGGGTCTTTGTCATAGTGACGTTGACACCTAGCAGGAAAGGGAAATTTGTCAAAGTTGATTGGTGGTTTCTTTCCTTGATCAATTTGGTATCTAGCTATTACTGGCATGAATAAGAGTGTAAAGAGCCAATCAAGATGACATAAGATGACTTGATGTTTATCCTAGAAAAGAAAAGTGTTCACTTGTCCAAAAGCAAGAAAAAGGGAATAAAAGAGATAAATCAAGATGACTTGTCATGAAGTGCCCAAGCTACAGGTAAGATCCCTCGGTATGACACTTGCGACTTGAGTCAAAGATAAAGCCAAGATAAGATAAGATAACCAAGATAAATTAAACAAGTGAACAACTCTACTAGTCAAGAACATAATCGAGGAATCTAAGTAATCCTTTTCAGCTAAAAATAACTCATATCATATCAATTTCACACTAACAGATAAAAAAGAGTCAAATGTAAGCTCCCTAAATCGGCTAAGAGAAAATTTGGACTAAGTCCACTTTAATCATAATTTGGGCAACAAACTCAAATAACTAGGCGACACTTAAGAAAGAGAAAAAATCTATACGACATACCCCAGTGAAGAAGGATGATACTTTAAGGTCATGCAATACTTCGTATATAGGTGAGATGATATACCCCAGTACAGTGGTGTGACACTTCATTCCACTATAGATGATACTTTAAAAGGTTGTGCGATATTTCTTACTAAAGGCATACAACATTTAATTAGAAAATAGTGAAAGAATAGTTTTGTCTTGAAATCTTCATTTTGATCATTTGTTTTGACTAATTTGGCAAAATGACAATATTTATTAGTAAGTTTAACAACAAGTTTGATGTTTTCAAAGAAATTGTGGCACATAGAGTAGTCTTAAAATAATCAAGCAAGGGACAAAGAAACCTTGCATGATACAACTATTTGTGAGGTCTCAAAGAAAAACTCCATGAATAAAATTGTAATGTGTATGTTCAAATAATTTCCACTAGTCTTTACACAAATCGAAGACACATCAAGAAGATTCTACCTAAGGTTAAGAGGGTAGTGTTAATATGATTTAGAACAATAGAGATGGGGGGTGAATCAGTTGTTCTTAGGTTCAGATGTATAAAACAATCTTTAAAACTCTTCAACAAATCAGATCTAATAACCAACAACTACTTGGTCATTACTGATTGCATAACAGAAACATATAACAGTGTAGTCCACTTATCCAATAGCATCTAACTTGTAAAACATAGAAATGTTCAAACCAAAACATTCACACAAGTATTAAAATTAGGATTTATAGTGGAAACCCAATTTGGGAAAAACCAATTTGCAAGATGTTACTATTATGTTCACTCTTTTGAAGTGAGCTCGGTGAAAAGCCAACCCTGTCAAAGGTTACAAACACATTGTCATGTGTGACCTAGTTAAAGGATTTAAACCACTTTGTTAAAAGTGCACCTTGTTATAGGACTTACATACACTCCATTAGAATGCAACCTTGTTCAAAGGATTTATACCTATGACTGTTAGGTCAACCTTTGTTAAAAGGATTTTGTCTGATACAATGGTTAGAAAGTAGCAGTAGTATTGATCTGAAATACAACTCACTTTGCAAATATTAGATCCAATTCCATACACATATGCTAGCTTACTGATTGTGAACCTTTACCATCTCCATCATTGATCTTCTTAGAACTCTCTTCAAGCAATCACAATACTTCTCCTTCAGCCTTCTCTGCTTAGATAGTCAATAACATCAACAATACTTCTAGCATCCACTCCTTTCTTCAACCTCAACTTAGGTTTCCTTAATACTTCCTCCATTAGGTCAATACATCTTTTGCCGCTTAATCTCCTTCGTAGATCTTAGGGTTAGGTCAAATTCATTGAATCCATCCTACATTATGTTCTTTGGCTATCCTTCTAGAAATATCTTGAATCTCTTAATAGATTTACAATAAAACATTTTACAGTGCATTAAATGCTTCCATACAATCAATAAATAAAGTCAACACATTTTACATAATCCAAGAATTCAACAATGTCGACTGGAAATATGAATTCTCCCTCAAATGCAAAATACTGATGCTCAGTCAATACTGTGTTCAACTTCTTGGTCTTCACTAGAAAGCTCGGTCACCTTAAAAACTATTTCCTCAGCTACAACTATCTTCCTCAACAATTAACTGGTGTTCAGTCAACACTGAATTTACTCAGCATATACTAGCTTGGTCGACACTAACAACACTCGGCTTAAACTAGATTTCTTCACTTTTGCTTGGTTAAGCCTACCAGTTTAGTCTTCATTCTTACTTAGGTAAACAATACATTGTCTTATCATTGTGCCACATAATCAAGTACTCTTTGAAGTATCAAGATAACTCAACCTTTCCTTAGGTGCTATTGTTACCAACCTTGCCTATCCACTTAGCAACAATCAAATACATATAGTACTTTCTTAAATAGCAACAGTCTTGCCAGTTAAGGTTTGACATCAATGACAATACAACAATTGCTTCAATTGTAGTTTCCAACAATCTCCCTCTTTGGCATTGATGGAAACACCATATGAATATCACATGAATTACCAACCAATCCAAAACTTATCTGTTCATCAAAAATGTTTATAATATCCTTAGCTTCATTCTGATACAAAATCAATTAGCCATGCTTGTATGACCATCTAATGAATCTCTCCCTCTATCTTGATATTCTCATTCTGTGTATTCATTTGTGATCATCTCCCTCTTTGACAAAAATGCCAATGTAGCAACTTAAAAACATACATCCTCCAAATGTAGATATCATCTTTTTAGTTTAGTAATAGTATTTCTCCCTCTGTCATCTTTTCTTATGACTATTTCTTATCTGTGCTATACTTTTCACAACTCTAGGCTGCTCCTAAAGTGTGACCTTTCTCTGCATCAACTTCTTAGATATTCTTTGCAGCACATTTGATGTAGTGCTTCTAGCTTGACTAGGCAGCCTCAGTTAGGGGAAGGACCCCTAATTGACTTCTTAGGTATTCATGATCTTCTTTAGGTAAAGCCTTGTGAATATGTCTGCTAGTTGTTCCTTTGTATTCACATATTCCATAAGGACCTCTTTATCTTGTACCAGTTCTCTCAAGTAATGATACTTGATGGCAATGTGTTTGGTCTTTGTGTGCATCACTGGATTATTAGAGATGTTGATAGCACTTGTGTTGTCATAGAAAATGACAACTGGTTCAGTGATTTCTTCTTTCATGCCTACCAAAAATTGATTTATCCATATCAAATTTGAACAGTTCACAGCTGTAGCCACATACTCAACTTCAATAGTAGATTGGGAAATGCAATTTTGTTTATCCAGGAAACTAATCTCCATCCAAGAAAGAAAGCTCCACCACTAGTACTCTTTCTATCATCAACATTTCTTGCCCAATCAACATTTGTATATACTCCCAGTTCAAACATTTCATGCTTCTTGTAGTACAATCCATAGTCAGTAGTTCCCTTCAAATATCTCATGATTCTTTTGACATCCATCATGTGAGTGTCCTTAGGATTGGCAGAGAATCTTGCCACAATCCCAATAGCTAATGCAATATTTGGTCTGCTATGTACAACATACTATAGCTTTCTGATCATAGATCTATACAAAGTCTGGTTAACTTCTACAACATCATCATTTTTAGACAAGTTTTGTCCAATAGCCATGGGAGTACTTACTGGCCTTGAATCTTCCATACCAAAGGTTTTCAGTATCTCATGAACATACTTAGACTGGGTTTTGAAAATTCCTTTCTCCATCTAATATACTTGCAAACCAACAAAAAATTTGATCTCCCCAAACATACTCATTTCAAATTCAGTTTGCATTTCATTTGAAAATTTCTTACACAAGGCATCTTGTCCACCAAATATAATATCATCTACAAAGATATTAGATAAAAAGATTCCTTTACCTTCTTCATCTTTCATGTATAGATTGCTTGTGTCATTTGTCCTTGAGAATCCAATTTGTATCAGGTAGTTGTGTAGTCTCTCATACCATGCTCTGGGAGCTTACTTCAGTCCATATAGTGCTTTATTGAGTTTGCAAACCATGTGTCTTTTGTTTGGATCAACAAATCCTTCTGGCTATTCAATATACACTTCTTCTAATATACCATTTAAAAATGTAGACTTAACATCCATTTGGTATACCTTGAAATCTTTATAGGCAGCATATGCAAGAAGAGTTCTTACTCCTTCCAATCTAGCTATAGGGGCAAATGTCTCCCCATAATCTATTCCTTCATCTTGTGTATAGCCTTTGCATACCAGCATAGCTTTGTTCCTTGTGATATGACCATGCTCATTCAGCTTATTACAGAATACCCACTTTGTCCCAATGACATTCTTATTTTTTGGTCTCGGCACCAGAGTCCAGGTATCATTCTTCTCTATCTGGTCTATTTCTTCATTCATTGTTTCTATCTAGTCTTGATTTTCTAATGCCTCCTTTTTTATCTTAGGCTCAAATTCACATAGTAAACATGTTGGATCTCTTGCCTTGCTTCTGGTCTGAATTCCAGTATCTTTATCTCCAATAATCTATTCAAGATTGTGATGTCTCCTTACATATTGTACTAGAACAAGTTCTCTCCTTTCATTTTTCTCATCAAGCTCACCAACAAGATTGTCAGATTTAGCTTCTGAATGATTGGCAACCTCTTCCTGATACTCGACAGCTTCTTCCTATCGCTTGACACATTCTTCTTCTCTCTCGACATTGTTATCTTGATGTTCAACATTGCTTACCCGAGACTCAGCATTAGGTGCAAGTCTTTCACTTGCCTCTTCTTTCTCTATATACACAAAAGATCTATAATCTTCTGGTTCTCTTTCACTATCAGCTTCATTTTTCTCTACGTACTCATCAACTTTGACATTCACACTTTCCACAATTTTGTTAGTGTTAGAGTTCAAACACTTATAAGCTTTACTTTTTGTGGAGTAGCCTAGGAATATACCATCATCTCTTTTAGCATCAAATTTTCCATTTCTACTATCCTTTAATATGTAGCATTTACTTCCAAAAAATTTAAATTACTTTACATTCGATGCATACCCATGCCATAACTCATAAGGTGTCAGATTTGTACCTTTTTTGATCTATACTTGGTTAAGAGTATAAACACCTATACTTATAGCTTCTTTCCAATACTTTTGTGCAATATTCTTTTCAATCATTAATATCCTTGCACAGTCCAAGATAGATCTGTTCCTTCTTTGTGTTATACTATTCTGTGGAGGAGTTCTAGGTGCAGACATCTATCTTTTGATCCCTTTATCATTGCAAAAATAAATAAATTAATTGGATATAAATTCTCCACCTCGCTCAGATCTCAAACACTTCAGGTTCCTACATATCTCTTTTTCAACCTTAGCCACATACCACTTAAAAAATTGAAAAGAATCAAATTTTTCTTTTAAGAACATTACATGCATCATTCTGGTATAATCATCAAAAAATAGGATAAAATATCTAGCACCATAATAGCTTTGTACACCCATCAGTCCACAAAGGTCAGTATGAACCAAATCTAGGATATTCTCAAAAGTAAAATTTTTTCTCTTGAAACTAGACTTTGTCATCTTACCCAATTGACATTCTTTGCACATTACATTCTCAAGTTTCTTCAATCTAGGTAGACCTCTCACTTTCTTTTTCTTACTAATTTCTACCAGATTATCAAAGTTAACATAACATAGCCACTTATGCCATAACCAAATATCATCAAGTTGTACAATCATGCATGTTTCTTCAGATAGGTCTAGATAGAACAAATTACCTCTTGTCTGTTCTCCACTTCTAATTAGTTCACCAGTGGCATCAAATATTTTGGCCTTTCTGTGATGAAATTTGACTCAGTAGCTAGTGCTATTAAGTTGTGCAATACTCAACAGATTATAGTTAAGACCCTCAACCCAATAAGCATTTTCACAAGTGATCTTATCAGTTAGCTTAATCAATCCTTTGCCTCTAACATGACATGGTGCATCATTACCAAATTTCACACTCCTACCTTTATAATGATCTAAGGTATCAAACTTACTCTTATCTCCAGTCATATGACATGAACAACCACTGTCAATAATCCATTTATTATTTTTGTTCACATAAGATATCAATGCAGTTTTCTCATCCTCATCAGATTCATATTTCATTGCAACATAGACAACCTCAATTTCAAAATCATCACTATCAGTGTCAGTCTCTTCTTCGGCAATATAATAGGATTTCTTACCTTTTCCTTTGTAGCCCTTGTATCTTTGGTAACCTCTATCTTCTCTTTTGTCTTTATGCTTGTTGTCTCTTTCTTCACCTTTTTCATCCCTATCAAGACATCTAGCAGCTATATGACCAACTTTATTACATGAAAAACATATAATAGGGAGTTTACCTTTCTACTTTCCTTTTCCCCTTTTCAGTCTTCTAGCCATAAGAGCTTCTAGATCCTTAAGTTCTTCATCAGATGTGTCACTATCACTATCACTTTCACTTTCACTGATGCATCTTTCTTTTTCCTTCTTTGACTTACTCAGAACCAATTGTGACTTAAAAGTAGATTCAATATTACCAACAATGAAGTTATCATAGTTAGAAATTTCAAAAGCAGTAAGCTTACCAACCAAACTTTCCAAAGTAAGAGCATTTGTAGGGTTACATCTAGATTCTTGAATTGCAAAAATTTTAATTGCATAGATAGGACACAGAGTTCTCAATACTTTTCCTATTATAGTTTCATCATCAATAGTTCCATTTTCTCCTCTAATAGCATTTACAACTTCTTTTATTCTACCACAATATTGTGCAATATTCTCACCTTCTTGCATTCTCATTTCATCAAATTTACCTCTTAGGCTCTTGGCTTTTTCTCTCAACACATTTATGCCATTGCCATAAATGTTTGCAAGGGTGTCCCACATTTTCTTTGCATTACTATAGTCTTTGATGTCTTAAAATTCTAGATAACTTAGGGCAAACACAATCTCCAACATTGCTTGGTTATGCTCTTGTTTTGCTTTCATTTCCTCAGTAGTCAAAGCTGCAATAGGTGTAAAATAGTCATGCTCAATATAATACTTTGTAGAATCACCAATACTAGCTAGATGCAACTTCATCAAGCTTTTCCATGGAGGGAAGTTCTCCTTATTCAGCTTTGGTACCTCCTTCTTATACATTTTGATCATTTGCTTCAAGTACCTTCAAAATTGTTCTCTGTAAGCACCAACAGATCTGATACCAATTGTTAATATGATTTAGAACAATAGAGAGGGGGGGGTGAATCAGTTGTTCTCAGGTCCAGATGTATAAAACAATCTTTAAAAATCTTCAAAAAATCAGATCTAATAACCAACATCTACTCAGTCATTACTGATTGCATAACATAAACATATAACAGTGTAGTCCACTTATCAAATAGCATCTAACTTGTAAAACACAAAAATGTTCAAACCAAAGCATTCACAAAAGTATCAACACCAGGATTTATAGTGGAAACCCAATTTGGGAAAAACCACTTTGTAACATGTTACTATTATGTTCACTCTTTTGAAGTGAGCTCGGTGAAAAGCCAACCCTGTCAAAGGTTACAAACACACTGTCAGGTGTGACCCGGTTAAAGGATTTAAACCACTCTGTTAAAAGTGCACCTTGTTATAGGACTTACATACACTCCATTAGAATGAAACCTTGTTCAAAGGAGTTATACCTATGACTATTAGGTCAACCTTTGTTAAAAGGATTTTGTCTGATACAATGGTTAGAAAGTAGAAATAGTATTGATTTGAAAAACATACAACTCACTTTGCAAATATCAGATCCAATTCCATACACATATGTTGGCTTACTCACTATGAACCTTTACCATCTCCATCACTGATCTGGTCAGAACTCTCTTCAAGAAATCACAACACTTCTCCTTCAACCTTCTTTGCTTAGACAGTCAATAAAATCAACAATACTTCCAACATCCACTCCTTTCTTCAACATCAACTTAGGTTTCCTTAATAGTTTGTATATTAGGTCAATACATCTTTAACCGCTTAATCTCCTTCATAGATCTTAGGGTTAGATCAGATTCATTGAATTTGTCCTACATTATGTTCTTCAGCTATCCTTCTAGAAATATCTTGAATCTCTTAATAGATTTACAATAAAACATTTTACAGTGCATTAGATGATTTTATACAATCAATAAATAAAGTCACCACATTGTACATAATCCAAGAATTCAACAATGTCAGCTGGAAATCTGAATTCTCCCTCAAATGCAAAATATTGATGCTTGTTCAATATTGTGTTCAACTTCTTGGTCTTCACTAGAAAGCTCGGTCACCTTAAAAACTATTTCCTTGGCTAATACTGTCTTCCTTGGCAATTAACTGGTGTTCGGTCAACACTGAATTTACTTGACATATACTAGCTTGGTTGACACTAACAACACTTGGCTTAAACTAGATTTTTTCACTTTTTCTCAGTTAAGCCTACCAGTTTAGTCTTCATTCTTACTTAGGTAAATAGTACATTGTCTTATCATTATGCCACATAATCAAGTACTCTTTGAAGTATCAAGATAACTCAACCTTTCCTTAGGTGCTATTGTTACCAACCTTGCCTATCCCCTTAGCAACAATCAAATAGATATAGTACTTTCTTAAATAGAAACAGTCTTACCAGTTAAGGTTTGATATCAATGACAATACAATAATTGCTTCAATTGTAGTTTCCAACATGTAGTGCTTACACCTTTTCTCACAACTTGATGTTCTTATCCCCACGGTTCGGTGGTTGAATGGTCTTTCATAGGACTATGCTATTTATGGATCAATTGGAGAAGAACGATGCTTGAATCACATGTCTTCCCATATTACTATATTCAAGCTTTAGCATCCAAGGGAACACATATGGTGAGTATCTTGGGGTGATCTGGGTAATCCTCTTGGATCAATCCCTAGACAAAAAAAGTCACATGGCCAAAGTAGTCTCTAATCCTAGGTTCTTAATAAGGGTGTCCATTCATGACTACCCCCTATAGTTCTGCAAGCAGAATTAAGACCTTTCAGCCCTATGGAACACAAAATACATAGTCTTGCAAGCAAGATTTAGACCTCTCAGCCCTACACAAGTTGAATGTAATTCCCTTATATTAAACAAGTTAGGAGTAAAAATTGTTGATCTCCAAGTCATGTTGGCTATTAGTGTCAAACACTCAGTCATTTCTAAGGCATATTTGGTTAGTCATCTCTGCGACCAAGACATCCTACTAAGGTTGAGAAATGTATTTGACTTTTGTAAATATCATGTATGGACCGAGTAGTAGTTACTATCAAGAAAGTCAGTGATTGCCGATTACCCTAGAATTTACCGAGCAGTATGAATGTGAAGTTAGAAATAACAGGTAGTGCTGAGTGATAGCATATGGATAATAGTTTTGATCGAGCACCAAAGAGTTCATATGTCAAGTAAGCCAGTTTTGGTATATGTGTTTGGAATGGCACAAACACTTAGGTAAACCATTTTGGCCGACTTCTATGCATGATTTAATTATCATTGAGACATTTAAGGAGTTAATTGCATATTTTGGTTGAGATCATTAATCCCTATGCAAGAAATGTAACCAATCAGAAAAAGGGAATGCATAAATGGAAAAATTGATGAATCTAGATCATTGATCTTGATCTACAAGCTTCATCAGTTATCTATTTAAGGAGGCTTCAAAACCCTAATACATAATATCATATGTGTATGTAGAAGAGACTATGTTTTGGATGTCAGAAGAAAAGACCAAGCAGAGCGACTGAGCATAGAAGTGAAGGAAAAAATAGAGTTATATCAGATTTGAGATCGAATCAGAGTTGGAAAGAGGAGATCTATTATCAACATTTGAAGTGCAATCTGAAGGATCATGTACTAATACATTCTAGAAAGTGAATCACAGTAAATCTCTTAACAAAGTGGTCCTAATAGACCTTTGTAAATCTTCTAACAAAGTGCTTACTTCATTGTAAGTTTAAATACTTTAATCAAGGTAGACTTAATAAGTCTATAAGCTTTTAGTAGGAAAGACCCCTCATAGGGTAGATCACCAGAAGTGATCAAACTTTGTAGCCTTAACAAGAACACTTTATTGCTGTAGTAGTGAAGATTTGTGGGTTCCACCCCCACCCCAGTTTTACCTTGAAGGGTTTATGGGTAACCAAATCTTTGTGTTATGTGTTTATCATTTACTTTTTTGTTCATGGATGTGATTAATAGTTAGAACTATTACAACACTGTAGTTAATGTTTATGTGATTCATGATATACATGTTGAATCTATTTGTTTCAAAAGAATAAAATTTTTATATATCCTTATCCACCCCCATCTCAGTATCTTGCTTTCCCAATAGACTTCCAAAAATTGGTATCAGAGCTTTGTTCTCTTAGAAGAAGTATAACCACTTGAGAGTTAAGATCTTGGAGATAGAGGCTTATAAGTTGGGAAAGATCATAGAGAATTAGAAGATTAACATCCAACTTTCACTACACTAGCTTGAGACAACAAGAGAGGAATTTAAGAAATCCTTAAAGAGAAGGAAAGAATTGACAATCTAGCAAAATGACTCTCAATATCAAGAAGAAGACACTAAAGGTCTATTTGATAATAGAAATTCTAGTGAAAGTGATGCAGCAGTAGAAGATCTATTGGAGAGAAATAACATACTAAATAAATAAGTCATAAGTTTAAGGAAATAACAAGAAATTCAATCAATAAGACTATGTGAAGTGATTGAATGGAAAAAGAAAGCCGAGGAAGACAAGATAATGACAAAAGAAGATACGAGAGAAATGGATACTAGACTCGATGAAAGGACATTTGATGTACATAAGCTCACAAATAATTAGTTGGACATGGTAAATCAACTATTACTTGCAAATCAAGAGTTAAATAGGAAAGACATGGAAATTTCAAATCTAAGATCAGAGAACAATCAACTGAGAAATGAGTTAAGATGTGAAAGGGAACTTATTGAGAGGATGAACAAACCTAATGAAGCCATAGGATATTTTGAGGAATTGATGAGAACACCAAGAAGATCCAATGACACCTCTGGACTAGGATATATCGAGCACATATCATCTACTAAAGAAGGAAAATCATCAAAGAGTGGAGAAAAGAGGAATGCAAAGCCAAAGAAAAAAAACCTACATGTCATCATTATGGGAAACCAGGACACACAAAAAACATTTGCAGAAGAAAGAATGGTAATTCCAATCCTAAGCCTAAATTCAATGGATCTTGCTTTGACTGTAACAAGCATGGCCATCATTCACATGAATGCAGGTCAAAGGCTAGCAATACACATGTTGCACCTAGATTTGAAGGACATTGTTACAATTTTCAGAAGTATGGTCATAGATCACAAGACTATAGATCCAATGAAAAATCTAATTGTACATCCAAGAAGTAAGGAAATGCATATAGGAAAGGTAACACAATCAATTGGGATTATAATACATGGTACAATTGTCATTATTATGGTGAATATGGTCATATTGCAAAAAATTGTATAAGGAAACACTTTCAAGGTAAATCCAAGAGTTGGATGAATGGAAATTTGGTCTGTTATAGCTGTCACAAGATTGGTCATGTAAGAAGAGACCGCATGACTAGAGCACTAACATCTAGAAATGAAAAAAACAAAGGTGAATATACTACTAATAAGACAAGAGCCACATGAATTAGACATGGAGAATAAAAGAAGAAGCAAGAAGTAGTAGAACCGGTGAAGCTTAGATCACCCAATCCAATGGATTAGGTGATCACACTACTTCTAACTAAACAAAGAAGGTATGTAAGGAACTATATTTCAAATGCTATATCTAACACCAGTTCCTAACATAAGATGTGTTAAAGTCCATATCTACATTAGTTAAGATGCATTAGGACATATTTGAGGCAAGAACCAAGAAATGAGTTCACATGCACAATTGGTGTTGAGCATCAGTATTGATATCTGTTGTGACCAAGTTTCACAATATGCACCGAGCTCCCATAATGACCGAGTTAAGTGTGGAAGTGTCGGTAATGACCGAGTCATAGTTTTGACTGAGTGATGGAATACAAGAATTTGTTAACCAAGCTATTATGTAAGGATCAAGATAGTTGTATTACACCCACTAGTGTATGAAGCATTTATTAAAAACCTAATTCAATTGTTTGAATCTATATAGTGAATTTTATCATTTATTTTCATTCCACTAAGCATTTAGAGAATTTTTAGAGTGATTCAAAGGTGATTGAAATAGTGATTTTTTCAAAATCTATGAAGATTCAATTGCATGTCGTCAACGAGTATTGTGAATTTTTTAAAAGGCCTATTGTTACTGTGTTACTTAGAACTTTTTTTTCAAACCCTAACTTGAATAAATGGTGACACGTTCATCTTTTGAAGTGAAAAAGAAAGGCAAGGAGGTAAGGAACATTCAATTAGTTAGGAGTGATGCTTGTCTACCTCTAAATTTTTGAACAGTACCAAAGAGTGCAGTGAAGGGAGATCTCTTGGGTGCCCTGTCATCAACCCCACCAAAAATTTTAATGATCCATGATGTAAGAACATGCTATATGTGCAAAGTGAGTGATATTGGAGACTATGAGCTGAGGGAGGCATATAAAAAATTGTGCAAAAATGGAGCGTTGAAGGTTGAGCACAAACATATTGCTGACAAAGGGTTAGTTCATGTCCTAGACTTCCCTCATAACTTTAACATTGAATGGATCAAGATAGTCTTAAGCTGAGTTCATGACATGCATTTATGGTTGGAGAATGGGATGGTAAAAATAAACAAGGAGATCATTCAACAAGTTACTCGATACCCTATTCTCAATGGAAAAAGGAATATGTGATGTCAGAGTAAGGAAGTGATTAAGGAAAAAACAATGGTAGTATGGAACAAATGAGGTATGAAAATTTCTACCATTACATACCCTAAAATAGAGTTTGCAGTAAGGGTGATAGCACACAAATTTTACTAGTCGACCAGGATGGATAGTGTCCCTTGTATTGTAGTTGATCATGTATGGAAGATAGTCAAGAAGGACCATACATATGATCTTTTCGAGCTGCAATTGACTCAATTGGAAAATAATTTATCATCAATCAGGAAGGCAAAAAATAAAATGTGTAAGTTTGGATCCCTAATGGTCTGTATATTTCTCTATGTTCAAAATATTTTCTACCATTGAAGATGTTGTTTGGAGTCAGGACCGACTAGTGACACAAGAGATGAGTAATTTCATTCAGCAATTAGGAGAAAATTTTGATAATGCAAAGGATATTTATTTTTTTGAATTCAAGAAGAAGATGAGGAAGAGGAGCATTATCCCTATATCTTTAGTTGAGAAATTTTATGATAATGTTTATTTCCTTGTTGATACTAATTTTACCTATGTACAAGTTGTTATACCGAGGGTAGCATGGTTGAGGTCATTTCCCTATGAGGTAAACATTGATGAAACATCTTCAAAAATTACAACATTACTAGCATAGGAAGTTGACAAAATGTCAAAATATTTGGGAAGTATGAAGAAGCCAAAACAAAGATAACTATTGGCTTGAAAATTGTAACCTTGGAAAGGAAAATAAAGAAGATAGTGAAGAATCTTGAGAAGATATTGAGCCAAGGGGAAGAGAAGGATGTACCACTAGAGATCACACAAGGTCATGGTGAGGACCAATCTAGTGATTCAAAAGAAAGTGAGGATGAAGAAGTGGATGTAGAAAAGAAGGTTAAGGAAATAATAGTTGTTGAGCCCACTGTAAAGGAGACTTTAAAGAAGAAGCCTACTCTTCTTGCCAATACAATAACAAGAACAAGGGCATCTACAATTGCAACATTAGCTGAGCCACAAAGGAAAACTATGGTGAAGAAAAATCAAGGGGAAAGCTCTGGGAAAAGAAAGCTAGTACAAGCTAAGACTAAGCAAAGCCACCCTAGCAAGAAGCTGAGAAGAAAATTGGTGTTGAAAAAGGATGATGAAGATGAGGAGAAAATAGACATAGATAATGTTAGTCAATATAAGGTGACCATGCATAAGAATCTAACCAATGTGGATGAAATATACCAAAACATGAAGAGTACTACAGGTTTGTTTGGATTCAAATTTATTAAATATGAAAAGTTGAATAATAATGATAAGGTAAAGATAAAGGATGCCATGATAGAAATGATGGGAACCTTTAAGATGACACCATTATAAATTGGGAATCTTATACCTAATGAACTATTCAATAAAATTGATGAGAGATGGTAGTATGCCATTATGACTGATAGGAAGATAAGAGAAGGTACTTTAGCCCAATTAATGCCTAAATTGACTCAAAAGTAAAGAAAAAAATTCATGGAGCAGTATAGGAACATATTTGTCCCTAAATTTAGAGCATATTCTGTATTGAAGAAGAAATTTGAAGAAGTTGTTCAACATAGTACGTTGATCTGGAAGATGATTTTTTGGGATGATGCTTGACAAGGATGCAAACAAGGATGAAGGCACATCTAGAAAAATAGAGCTTGATAATACATAAGACATTGATGAGCTAGAAATCCTTGAGGAGGCAATAAGAAAAAAGGTCTAGATGAGAATGAGCAACAAGATGTTGTCACCATTGAGGATGTACCTGAGGATACACAAATGAATTTTAATTCCCTAACTAAGGAAGAGATTAAGAGTCAAATACTTACAAAGGAAACTCCATATACACCTTTACCATGCACCAATCTAGTTTTGATCCAAGTTCATGATTATCCAAAGGTCAAGGGTGCACCAACTATGGATTTAGTACTTGATAACTCTATTGTAACCATAATCACATTTGAGGTGAAGGATACATAAGGTGTAAGTGAAAAGGACTGGAATAAGCCAAAAATAACTATTCTACATCCACCTCCTGAGGCCAACCTTGTAATAAATGTAGAAGAAGGAGATGTGAGCATGAAAGCTCAAGTAGATAAGTCTACAAAAGATGTTTGAGGACCTTATGTTGAGGGAATGAAGGAGGTTGTGCAAACAAGAACTGAGGAGAGTCGCGAGCCAAAGGAACAAGAGGCTATTCAAGCACTAGTATAGCTGCCAAGTGTAGAGATTCCTACACTCACTGAAACTAAGAAAGATGATACACCTGAACAACATGTGATTACTACTCAGAAGGAGTCCATTTTAGTTAGTTTTGACACTAGTAAAGTGCAAGAAGAGAAGAGATCGAGTATTGATGTATCATCATTATAGCTCACCTTGCCAAGTATTAGCACACTAAAGACAAAGAAGAAAAAGTTGCTAAAGAAGAAGGACAAGTTTCCTGATAAACAAGTGACATTAGATGAGGTTATAGTGATTCCAAAATGGGACACTAATAACATGACATATGAGAAAATGTAGATTTTGCAAGATTTCACAAGAAGGAACCTTCAAACCTAGATTCATAAACCTAGATCTAGATCTAACCTCGCTCTAATACTACCTGGCGCAAAGGTAGTTAGGGAGAGGGGCCAAAGGCACACCCTAACCAAATCCACCTTGCAGAACAACATGTGGAAGAAACAACACACAACAATGAGAGAGAGAATGCAGATGCCTTGTTATATATTATCTTCAAATTGATTCATACATGTCAGGCCATAAGGCCGTCCTGGTTTGGGATAGATATTACAATCAAGTATAGAAGTCCTCAAACATGCGAGGATCTTCCAACAAACTCTAATCTTCTATCTTCTATCTTCTATCAAAAATTGACTCCCAAAACTCTAACCAAACAACTACATTTATACAAGAGGCTACCGAACCAAGTCGGCCTTCAGGTCCACAATCAATGGAAGGGACAACCAGATCTAGGTCCACATGCTTCCCAATGATGTATCCCAACATTAAATTCATGACCCAAATTAAATGCATGAGTCAGCCTCAAAATAAATCCAAAAAAAAAACAATTGGATAAGCAAGGAAACTGATCACCAAACAAGCATCACTGAGTGCCAGAGAGATAACCGAACAACATCGATGAATAAAGGAAACTGAGAAAAACTGAACCAACTCAGTCAAAGTAAGAACTGAGCAACACAGACAAATGCAAATATGTTTTTGGTGACATAGGATTGCCAAGGACCTGAGATGCTCCTGCATCAGACACCTGGGGTTATTTGAAATGATTCTCTGAATCATAAAATAGGTACGATTCAAGTTGCATCCAACTCATACTACAAAATCCATGAACTATCTTCGATTGGTCTATTCTTCCACTTTACCATATATTCCATATACGATTTTCCTCTTGTACTTCTACCAATTCTTTGTTCCAAAATCTTTTCAACTTCTTCCATCTGCTTCTTAGGATAATCCATCGGTACTATCATGTCTTCATTAGGTTCATGAAACTCATACAAATTAGAAATTTTGAATATAGGTGATATGTCCATGTCATCAGGTAACTCAATCTCATATGCATTTCCACTATCAAATTTTCTCAAAATCTTTCAAGGTCCAAACTTCTTCATCTTCAGCTTCCCATATGTTCCAATAGGAAATTGACCTTTCTTTAAATGAACCATCACTTAATCACCAACATCAAAAGTCTTATGTCTCCTTGATCTATCAGCTTTGTCTTTGTATTTTTGATTACTCTTTTCCAGCTTAAGCTTCACATCTTCATGCAATTTCTTCATGTACTAAACAAATTTTACTCCTTCAACACTTCTCTTTCTTTCATCAGCAATATCCCTAAAATTTTATATACCTCTCAGTTGTATGCCATTTACAATCTCAAAAGGTGTTTTTCCAGTAATCCTATTCACTGAATTATTGTATGCAAACACTACTTGTGCCAACATAGAATCCCAATTACTCGGTGTGTATCCAACTAAACGTCTCAAAAGATTATGCAAACTTCTATTCACAACTTCAAGCTGTCCATTAGTTTTTGGGTGAAATGTAGAACTATATTTCAACTCAATACCAAACATTCTCCAAAGAGTCTTCCAAAAGTATCCAACAAATTTACTATCTCGGTTAGAGATAATACCCGTCGATAATCCATGCAATCTGACTATTTCCTTAAAGAAAAGATTTGCCACATGTACTACATCTGATGTCTTTCTACAAGGTATAAAATGTCCCATTTTAGAAAATCTATCCACAACAACAAATATAGAATTATTACCTCTTACTGTCTTCGGTAAGCCAAGAAAAAAATCCATACTAATGTCAATTCAAGGTTTCTCAGGTACAACAATCGGTGCATACAATCTAGTATTCTAACTTACTCCTTTTGCAACTTGACAAACTCCACAACTTTTCACAAATTTTTCAACATCTTTATACAAATGTGGCCAAAATTATTTCTCCTTAAGAAAATTCAATGTCTTATCAACAACAAAATGTCCAACCAAACCACTACTATGTTTCTCCTTTATCAAATTAGTTCTCATTGGTCCTCTCGGTATACACAACTGAATACCTTTAAACAACATACCTCCTTGCATAAAATATTCATCCCATTTAGTACTTGGTTGATCTTGAATAGGTGCTCTGCACTTTCTCTACGGCTCAGAAAAATCAGGATCAAATTCATAAGAATATCTCATGTCATCAAAGCCTATAACTTTCAATTTTTATCTCGGTCATCAAAGATCTTCTTCTACTCAATGCATCAACAACTCGGTTAGTGACTCCACTCTTATGCTTTATCACAAATGTATAAATCTGCAAATACTCAACCCATTTCATATGTCTCTGATTCAACTTATTCTAACTACCCAAATACTATAAAGCCTTATGATCAGTATAGAACAAAAATTCACTCGGCATTAAATAATATCTCCATTTCTTTAGTGCTTGAACAATACCATATAATTCTTGATCATACATAGAATATTTCCGTTTTGCATCATTCAATTTTTCACTAAAGAAAGCAACAGGTTTACCTTCTTGACTCAACATAGCTCCAATTGCACTTCCAATTGCATCACATTCCACTTGAAATACCTTATTGAAATTAGGAAATGCCAAAACAGGCAATTCAACAACCTTCTACTTCAGAGTCTCAAAACTTTTATCAGCTCTATGTGTCCACTTGAATTCTCTTTTGTCTCCTCTCATAGTTTCAGTCAATAGCATTACATATTGAACTGAAATTCGTAATGAACTTTCAGTAAACTTTCCAAACCATGAAATGATCTTACCTCACTAGCATTCTCAGGTGTAGGCAAATTCAGAATAGCTTCAACCTTTTTAGGATCCATTTTCAAACCATCTGCTGAAATCACAAATCCCAAATACACAATCTCCTTTTTCATGAATGAACACTTTTTCAGATTTATCAGCAATTTTTCTTCTTTCAATCTCTATAAAACTTGTCTAACATGCAACAAATTTTCTTCTCGTCTTACTGAATATCAGAATATCATCAAGATATAAAATCACAAAGTTACCCTATAATTTCTTTAAAACTTCATTCATCAACCTCATAAAAGTACTTGGTGCATTAGTTAAACCAAAAGGCATAACCAACCACTCATACAAACCTTCTTTTGTCTTGAAACTAGTCTTCCATTCATCACCTTCTCTGATTTCGATCTGATGATACCCGCTTTTCAAATCAATTTTGGTAAAATATTTTTCTCTAGTCAAACTGTCCATTATGTCATCCATTCTTGGTACAAGAAACCTATATTTCATTGTTATATTATTAATTCCATTCTTGCTCTGGAATTAGTACACATTTTCCATTCTCCATTCTTCTTATGTGCCAATACAAAAGGTACCGCACAAGGACTCAAACTTTCTTTGATCAAACCTTTCTGCAACAATTCTTGAATTTGTCGGTTCAATTCCTGATTCTTGGTAGGTGTCAACCGATGAGGTGGCTTATTCAGTAAACTAGCTCTAGGAATAAGATCCATGCAATGATCAATGCTTCCCTTCAGTGGAAAACCATTAGGTACATTATCAGAAATGATTTCACTATACTCAGTGAGTAACTTATCAATCTCCTCAGGGACACTATCCTCTATTTTCTTACTTGGTTTGTTAGGAATCAGAAAAAAATATACATCATTCTTTTTGAAATCCTTAACAAAATTTCTTCCTTCCATCAAGAAAATTTTCACAGATGTGCAAAAATTACTAGCAGGTTCTTTCATCATAGGCAACAAGATTTTTCTTCTCCCATCAGCCCAAATAGCATACTTATGCAATCTCCCATCATATATAGCATGTCTATCATATTGCCAAGGTCTACCCAACAAAATATGACAACAATCCATAGGCATGATATCACATAACACATTATCATAGTACTTTCCAATTTTAAAATTCACATAGCATTGTTCACTTAGCAAGAGTGTATGCTCATCTTTGATCCATGAAATTTGATAGGGCTTTGGGTGTTCCAACCTTTTCAAATGCAACTTTGTGACCATCTCCTCATATGCTAGATTCTCTGAGCTACCACTATCAATGATTACCTTCCAAACTTTGTCATAAACTCTACATTTGGTCTTGAACAAACGTTTCCTTACTGGATCTTCCTTTTTACCTTCATTCCAAAGTACTCTCCTTACCATCAAGTTATTTTCCTTCTCCGATTCATTTGGTGACTCTTCTTGCACCAAAGCATTTCTATTGCTACCAGCCTTCTTACTTGCATGTGTACACTCAAATGATCTATTTCCTTCTTCTCCACAATTGTAACAAGTTCCTTGAAAACCACCTCTATTATAACCACCTCGGTAGTTATTGCCTCTGCCTCTAGATGAAATTTCACCTTTTTACTCGATCTTGCCTTTATCCAGAGTTGTATTTTTAGGTTCAGATCTACTATTTTCACCATGAGATCTACCTCTTCTTCTAGGGAATCTACCACCTCTACCTCTTTGTCTTTGGTCATGTCTCTTATTCAATTTCTCCTCAGCTTTCAATGCAAATTGATAAGCCTCTTCAATGTTCTCCAATTTGACCAAACTGATTTCTTCTTGGATGGAAACTCTCAAACCATTGAGGTATCTAGCAATTCTTTCCACATCATCTTCATCATGTCTAGATCTAATATCTAATCTATAGAATTCCTCAATATATTCTTTTACCGAGCTATCTTTCTGCCTTGAACTTTGCATTCACCTAACTAGGTTAATCTGATAATCACAAGGTAAGAACTTTCCTTTCAATTTATTCACCATTTTACTCCATACCTTGATTTTTTCTTTTCCTTTCCTCTTTCTGTTCAGCTACAGATGTTCCCACCACAAGGATGCATGACTTTTCAACTTTGTGCTTGCAACTTTCACTTTCTTTTCCTCAGGTACATTTTTATACTCAAAGTACTTTTCCATCTTAGTGATCCAATTGACCAATTCATTAGAATTCAATTTTCCACCATACTCATGAGGATTAAAGTATGGTTTATACTTAAGACTTGTCAAAGCCTTCAAGAATCTTTCCTCACCCTAATCCATCATAGGTGCAGGTTCTACATCACCTTGTTCTACCTCAATTTCATTATCACTAAAATCTTCAAGATGTATTCCTCTTCTCTGGGTTGTTTCAATAGCTTCTAATCTAGTAGTAAGTTGTCTCAACATGTCTTCCAATCCTAGATCCAAATCTAGCCTCCCATGAATCATCTTGAAAACCCTTTGCAATTGCAGGTCAGATCACAATATGCTACCCCACAATAATTCAACTAGGGCTTCACAAGAAGGAACCATCAAACGTAGATTTGCGAACCTAGATCTAGATCTCACCTTGCTCTGATACCACTTGGCACAAGGGTAGTTAGGGAGAGGGACCAAAGGCACACCCTAACCAAATACACCTTGCAGAATAACACGTGGAAGCAAAAACACACAATAGTGAGAGAGAGAATGCAAATACCTTGTTATATATTATCTTCAAATTGATTCATACATGTCAGGCTGTAAGGCCTTCCCAGTTTAGGCCAAATATTACAATCAAGTACATAAGTTCTCAAACATGTGAGGATCTTCCAACAAAATCTAATCTTCTATCTTCTATCTTCTATCAAAAACTGACTCCCAAAACTCTAACCAAACAACTACATTTATACAAGAGGCTACCAAGCCAAGTCGGCCTTCAAATACACAATCAATGAAAGGGATGACCATATCTAGGTCCACATGCTTCCCAATGATGGATCCCAACATTAAATTCATGACCCAAATTAAATGCACGAGTCGGTCTCGAAAGAAATCCAAAACAAACAACTCGGTAAGAAAGGAAATCGAGCTCCAGACAAGCATCACCAAGCTCTAGAGAGATAACTGACCAACACTAATGAACAAAGGAAACTAAGAAACACCAAACCAACTTGTTCAAAGTAGGAACTGAGCAACACAGACAAACTCAAATATGTTTTTGGTGACACAGGATTGCCAAGTACCCGAGAAGCTCCTACATCAGATAAAAGATATTTTTGTTGATGCATTTGATTTACAAGATATTAATGAGAACACACCCATTTTAGATAAGTTGGTTCAAACTATTAAAAAGGTCAATATGATGATATAGAGGCTAATGAGAAGTTGATGAAGTGGTCTGAAAGGAACTTTGAGACCAAAGTTCTTGAGAAAGTTTCAACAGAGATTGTTGGAAAATAGGTTGAACATTTTGATCTTGTAAATAATTTAGAGGAAGCTGTACAAAATGTTCATTCTTTGTATCAATAGCTTTGTCTTGTAGAATTATTTACAAAGGATAATCAAAATCTTATTGGGAAGCCTCAGTTAGACTTAAAGTCAATAGGACATTCATTGAGCATGGACGCAAGTTCAAGATCCATTCATTTTACCAGGTTGACTCATGCCCAAGGGAGATTAGCCAAAGTAATGGCTAATGATGGAAAAATAAAGGCTAAATTGATTTCTATTAAGACAATGTTTACACCTCGTTTGGAGGTCATGTAGAGAGAATTGACCATAATAAAGGATTTAGTATAGAGAGATCCCCATCTCTCAATTGCAAACAATTTCGTTGATCTAGCTGCTCAGCTAGAAATAAAGCTTCAAGTTTTGGAATGTGTTAGATCTAGTTGGGATAATGCATTAGCAATGATTCTACAGATTCACAAACCATTTTTGGATAAGTACTATCTGACCCCAACACCCCAGTAGCCAAGAATGATAAAAAAGGGGGAAATAGATGAAGGTCAAGGGGGAAATGCATGGAATTGAATGTCACAGGTGATATAATGATCAGAAAGGTATGACATAATGTTTGTTAGTTTTTAAATGTAATGTATAGTCATTATGAAGTCATGAGTATGTGAGAAGTCATGTATATATTGAAGTCTTTATGAAGACTGATTTGTAGTCTAAGGGGGAGTACTATTTTTTGTAATGATAAGTCATGATAGAGTGTTTTTGCCACTAATGTCAAAGGGAGAGATTGTTGATCTCCAACTCATGTTTCCTATTAGTGTCAAATACTCATTCATTTCTAAGGAAGAGTTGGTCGGTCATCATTGCGATCGAGCCATCCTATTAAGGCTAAGCAATATATTTGACTTGTGTAAATATCATGTATAGACCGATTAGTAGTTACTGCTGAGAAAGTTAGTGGTCACCGAGTACCCCAGAATTTACGGAGTAGTATGAATGTTGAGTTAGAAAGAATAGTTAGTTCTGAGTGATAGCATATGGATAATAGTTTTGACCAAGCACCAGAGAGCTCATATGCCAAGTAAGAAAATTTTGGTAAATGTGTTTGGAATGGCACAAACACTTAGGTAAACCATTTTTCTGACTTATATGCATGATTTAATGATCATTGAGACATTTAAGGAGTTAATTACGTATTTTGGTTGAGATCATTAATCCCTATGCAAGAAATGCAATGAATCAAAAAAAGGGAATCCATAAACAAAAAAAGTGATGAATCTAGATCATTGATATTGATCTAGATGCTTCATCAATTATCTATTTAATGAGGCTTTAAAACCCTAATAAGTAGTATCATATGTATATGTAGAAGAGGTTGTGTTTTGGATGTCAGAAGGAAAGACCAGTCAGAGAGATCAAGAAGAGAAGTGAAGGAAAGAACATAGTTATATTAGATTTGAGATTAGATCAGAATTGGAAAGAGGAGATCCGTTATCAGCATTTGAAGTGCAAACTAAAGGATCGAGTACTGATACATTCTAGCAAGTGAATCAGGGTAAATCTCTTAACAAAGTGGTCCTAACAAACCTTTGTAAATCTCCTAATAGAGTGCTTACTTCATTGTAAGTTTAAATCCTTTAATCAACATATACTGAATAAGTCTATAAGCTCTTAGCAGGGTAGACCCCTCACAGGGTAGATCACCAGAAGTGATCAAACTTTGTAGCCTTAACATGTAAACTTTCTTGTTGTAGTAGTGAATATTTGTGGGTGTCATCCCCACCCCATTTTTACATTGAAGGGTTTCTGGGTAACCAAATCTTTTGTGTTACGTGTTTATCATTTAATTTTGTGTTGATGGATGTGATTAACAATTAGAAGTATTACAACATTGTAGTTAATGTTTATGTGATTCATGATATACATGTTGAGTCTATTTGTTTCAAAAGAGTAAAAGTTTTATAGATCCTAATTCACCCCCCTCTTAGTATATTTCTCTCCCAATAGACTTCCAACATAAATAGCCATGTCTTCCATCTCTTTAGATTGAAGGAAGCATTTTTTTTATAGTGAGGTGGAGTAGTCAGGTTCACTTGTTCCCCACTTGGGTCGTTTCCAAAAGATTACTCTTTTGGTAGGGCCTCTAAAGGTAAATGCAAGAAAGTAAATGGATAGCTAATAAAGGTATAGATTAATGATTTTCCATAAGGAAAAGAGTGAACTATCCTAATCCATAGTGTCTCCACAACACATCAAACACTTTTTCATTTACGAAGATTCCTTTCACAAGAAATGAATCAAGTAGGACTAGATTTTTGATTCATCCCATATGAGGTGAAGAGCATACTCTCCTACTACTCAAATAATCAAAAGAAAAGAAATATTATAATTAAGCTAGGTGCCTAGAAAATCATGTATATGCAAGCACAATATTTATTTGTATCTCCCAAGACAACCTACAAAACCACAAGTTAGTAGTTTGTTTTCAATGCAACTTCTTTGACAAGCGATTCCTACAAAATCACAAGTTAGGGCATAAAAGATCATGCAAATAAGATCAATAGCCCTACAAAAAAACTTGTTAGATTCTGTTAGAAAACCAGAACACTAAAAAATATAGGAAAATGCAAGAAAATTATGTCAAAAACTAGATTGTGACAGAGAATAAATCTGGATGAAACTTCATAGTCTGGTAGGAAAATTGTATGATAGTTTCTTGCAAACCAAATGATGCTTTAGAATGATACAATAGTCTATAAACAAGTTGTGCAACACTTCACCAAAAGGAATACAATATTTCTCTATATGACAGAGAGATATTCTAGATAGTATGAATTTTCATCTGGTAGTATTAAGAAACATCACACATGTATATGCTAGAATGTTATACAACTTTTTGGGGTTCAAAATAGAAATGACAAACCTACGACAACAGAAATCCAAAAATGCAAGAAATAGAGCTAAAAATGCATGTCTAGCCCCACGACGGGCGTAAAAAATGTGTGATCAAAAGGTGACACACTTCTATGAACCATTATTCTTGAGAGAATCCATGAAGAGGAGATGCTAAGAGGTGGCTTATAGCTTCCTATCTATATGATATGCAAGAATGTAAGCATTATGGATAATGGCTCTCAAATGAACCTCAATAAGAAACCCTTGCAAGGTGCACCATAGAATGGAAGATTCAAAATGAAGATGCAAGCTTGAAAGATCTAAATGAGATACAAGATCTAAACTAGAATGCAAATGCAAGAACAAGAAAGAAAATCTAATCTAACAAGATTACAATGCCTCCTAGTTAAGCTATGTGATTTAAGCTAAAATGTAATAAGGAAATGCTAAGATAAAATGCAAGTAAACGAGAATGCTCTTAAGAATGAAAGATTGAAATGCTAGATTGATTGATTCAAGATTAGGACTAGTTCACTAACTCATTGACTAACTAGCTAACTATCCAAGAATGAGGAGAGAGTCTCCTTATATAGAATTTAGAAATGAATATATGATCAAGATTAAGAGACAAAATCCAAGTGTGGAGAATAATCCCTATTTTGACTTTATGGCACAAGATTCTCAAGAGTAAACATCAAGTGGATGAGAATGGTTAGGTAGAAATGAGTGGTGGAGATTAAGAGGCAAAAGAGATTCCACTTTTGTCTTTTTTCAAATTAAGAAATTTATTTTTCATGTGCACACATAGGATAAAGTGGATTAAAATTAATTAAAAGGGGACATGTTCTTTTAATCAAATAAGACTCAAGATAAAGTGATCAAACTTTAGGATATCATCAAATAAATTAATAAAATGATGATTTGATTAGGAGATAAGATTAAATCAATACGTAAGATTGATTAAGCATAAGATTAAGTCTACTATTTTTAATGTTTAATGTTAGAGCGGAGTTCAAGATTTACTAGACCATTTTTGGGTGATTACAAGACAAAGATCGATAAAATAGACCAAGACATTGATTCTAAACTTGATTGAACAAGAACCGACCATAATGACTCTGAGCTTGATTGAACAAAGATTGATAATAGATGAAGAATGTTAATCTTGATGTGATGTGATGAAATTGAACACCTATCTGATTTGATGATGAAAACTAACCAATTTGATGTGAATAAATGAAATTGATTAATGTAAAAAAGACTCTTAAATCAAAAGATTGATTTGAATGAATAACCAACTTGATGAAGTGCAATGAAACTGATGATTATTAAGAGACTTATTTTGAAGACAGTATCAAATTGATACTTTGTGATGAAATTGATAAGCCCATAGAGCTTTGATTGATTCAGATACCTTCCCTAAGTAACTTGATGTGGTGCAATGGAATCACCCATGTAGAAATATCAAAGAGACTCAACTTGATGTGAGTCTTGATGAATTTGAGATGCCCCTAGTGATGAGCTTTTTCTTGAATTTGTAGTTTTGAACTTAGTTGATTTGATTGATGATATAGTATTCATGTCCCCTCCAGATCAAAATTGAAATATGGGAAGAAATACCATTGAATAAAAACATTGATTTTAAAAGTAAAATTGATGTAATTGGATTACAAATGAGTGAGAATGAATAATGAACAAATTCAAGGTCGTTTAGAGTGAATTTGACCATGTTTTGACTTAGGTTTGACTTGGTTTGATCAAGATTGACTTGAATTGACCAAAATTTGACCAATATAGAAATTTCAAGATTTTGGTCTTGATGACAAATATAAGATTGAATGACCAATTTATTAAATAGATGTCACAACGATAAGTGCAATTTGACTAGTGGTCAACTACATTTGACCATAATTTTGATTTGTGATTTTGAGTGTGACATTGATATTGAACTTTGATTTTGATCTCAAAAATGGATTGAGGATGCCAAAATTAGGTAAGGGTCTAAATTTCATGTCAATTTGAGCACTTTGAACATTAGGTCAAACAGTATAAAAGGGGCCCAAGGGGTCATTTTCAAATTATTTTCATTGGTTGACTTTTGAGTTTTGAGAGCCATTTGAGATAAACTATGCTTGTTCCCATGCAAACCCATTGATTTGAGTATCACAAGAGGCACAACTGGCAACAAAACTACGGTCCACTAGTAAGTATTTGATCTCCTAGCTTGAATTCTTGACTTTCATGTCATTTTTTTGAATTTTTACAACATTTTTAGGGCTTAAACTCTATTTTATCATGCGATAAAAGTCACCTATTGTACAAGTTGATGACTTGTATCGTATGATAAATTGCATGAAATATTGTATCATATGTAGACATATGATACATACCCATGTATCGTACAATCGAGGAAACTTTATCTTTTAAAAATATTTCATCATACCTCTTATATAGTTTTATCATACAATAATATGGTGAATTTTATTTTATCATATAAATTAAATCCAATGTTTTCTTTAGTTTGTCGAGATTGATTCTAAATGTAGATTTTTTCATAGCTTTGTTAAATGGTTTCTGATGTTTTAATTCTCTAATTTTGATATGATTTTCTCGATCTTGATCAGATACCGATACTTTTGTTGTGGCTTGTGATATAGGAGAAATTTCCTTCCTCATTTTTGATGGGCCTATCCTCAGGCACTGAGATTAGCACATTTTTTTTTAATCAAGATCAAGCAATAGTTTCAAGTGGTGTGGTTTGGGGAGACTCCTTATGATGCTTGATATCCATGTGAATCATAGATTGATCACAACTTTTTCATAACACTTTCATAGTGAGCATAATACTTTTCACTTGCTAGCTGGGAGATTATAGTTACTCCTGAGGATGATTTCAAGATCCTATGACTATATTTCACCAGTGATCATGTATATTATGATCAGGATCCCAGTCAGGGTATTTCTTCTATGAGATAGACTTTTGGCAATGATACCATATTAGATAGACCTATTACATGGGATTATATGCATCGTCAGTATGGTTAGGATTATCCTCTCACCTGCATTCTTTCTAGTATGATATGTTTTTTATAGCACCATATAGGACCCAGTAAGTCTTCTTA
This sequence comes from Chamaecyparis obtusa, assembly GCA_027943335.1. Taxonomy (NCBI): domain Eukaryota; kingdom Viridiplantae; phylum Streptophyta; class Pinopsida; order Cupressales; family Cupressaceae; genus Chamaecyparis; species Chamaecyparis obtusa. Next base: position 1,784,859 of record BSBK01001162.1, on the reverse strand, counting down.
TGAAGATGGGGTTAGATACCATTAGAGATAATTAGCCAACCATAAATATTTTCTTGGGGATCTTGTTTATTATGCCATATGTACTAGGAGCTACATGAGATAGTGTACCAAAATGGGGGGAGTATGGCCACAAGTGTCATTGTATTATAGATATGGGCATGGGAGAATATCCTAATAGCACAACCATTGGTAGCTGGCGTGAGAGACATAGGTAGGTCATATATTTATCATTATACTAGATATATTCATCAACCCAATTTGGGAAAGACAACCTATTGGAGGAGGTGATTGGATGACATGATAGTAGTAGTCTAGAGACCTTATGTTCAAATAGAGAGATGCTTAGACTCCATGAGGTAGTTATCATATATGTTTTCTAGTAGGCCACTATTAGGTCAATATTATTCTATTATTAAGAGGTTTTGTATTACTCATGTAGGGAGATATTTTGGGGGTTGGTGGGACGTTAGTATGTAGTTTATTGTGTATGCTTGCTTCCCAAATGAGGAGGATGATTGGGGTTTGTGGCCATCTTTTGATTTATCATTACAGGAGCTAGGAGCTTTACAGGGAGCACAGTGGGATTACCTTCCAGAGGCCTTGGATTTTGGGATCACACCAGCTTACATGAAACATCTGATAACATACTCTTTCTCCCAATTCACAGATCCATTAGAGAGAGTACCTCTCTTAGATGAGGACGATGATCCACCAACATGAGCACTAGGTAGAAGTCATAGGGTTGTTGGGAAGAGAGATTCTGACCCTAGGTTAGGAGGTCTAGGTGATGTAGGTTATAGCAGCACAAGGGGTCCTACCAATGGACCATAGTGATGTAGAGGTGAGATGGGTACCCTAGGAGCCATTGGAGTTTCTGTAGCTACGAAGGAGGATGTTCCAAAGGAGGTGGGGGAGAGACTAGTTCAATGACATGTTGATAGGGGGTAGCTAGGTTGTAGGGATAGAATGGGTCATCCTCTGGATGGGGAGGAGGATGTACCTTTAGGGGAGATAATCATAGAGGAGGTACCGACTAGGGAGGTACCCACAGAGGGTCCTACAGATATGATACAAGCACTCAAAGGATGAGTCAGATAGTTGTGGGGACAATTTGTATAGCAGGATAGGACCATTGTTGAGTGAGATAGGGATGTAGCTAAGTGGGATCGATGCATTGAAATTTGATAGCAGAGAGAGACAAGAGGATCCAGAAGAACGATTAGGCTCAACATACCATATCATATCAAAGTGTTGGGTCTGCATAATATTAGACCCTTTATATCTCAATGGTTCCTATAGATCGACGTGCACCTATCTATTCTATCTTCACTTCTTAGTCTGAGGGTGCCATTCCTGTATCACCCACGGGGCCTAATTTTCCACCTCCTCCCCCTCCTCCTGGTCATGAGGGTGGGGACAAGTCATGATTATCTTTTTGTCATATTTATTCTCATTTTGTATTGATCCTTGATAGAGACATTTTTATGTACTCCACATTTTTTATACTAAATTTTTGATACTCCTTTTTGGATATCTCATTATACACTATTTTTTTATACTTTCATGGGATTATATGATTCGATGGTCATTTGATATATTATTTTCTCTCTTTTATATCACGTGTTGGTTTTCCTTGCTTTATTTATACAATTCATGTGGATATACATATGCTCATTTATTTAATCATGAAATTATGGATATTATCTTTCTACTTAGCTTTTGGATGATGTATATATTTGTCCATTACTTCCTTTATTTAGCATTATGAAAATGTGATTGTAGTATACTCTCTATGTAGAATATTATGATCTTGATATGAAAATTTAGCACAAGTTCCTCTTTTATATATTAGATGATGTGATGAGATATGGTGCTAACCTTTTTCTTGCAGGTGATGAAATATGGTGCTAAATCTAGATGTGTGATTGAAAAGGTGATGATATTTTTAGTTGATCACTGACATGAAAATGATTTCAAATTTCTTGTATTTTGAGATGTGGATGATCTTAGCTCATTTAAAGAATTAGGAAGACTAAAATACAAACCTAGGGTGAATGAAAAACTAGGACTGTAGTCACTGATCTCCTTAGCCAATTTATCATCATCGAGCATTGTGGGCATCATAGCCGATATAATTCTTACTGGTGTCACTATGACCACGAGAATATGAATATGGCTTGTATCAGATAAAATGTGAAAAAAATGCAAGCATTGGGGCATTTAGATCTGAGATGACTTGAGCATATTTCCATTTGATATCACAAGGTTACACCAACATCGAGGCATTTAGAGCTGAGATGACCATGAGTGTGACCTTGTTTGAACAAACACACTAACAAATAAGGAGATAGTTATGACCTCACCATAGTGTCGAGATAAAATGAGTCAATGTATGTGTAGTGTTCCAATAAAGATGGGGGATATTACCACAACCAACCATTTTAATGGACAACTTAGGGTCAATGGGGACCACACCAACAAGAAAAAATCAAAGAAAATGACTATGCCCCCAATCCATGTTCCTCTAGTCATTTTAGACATTATTGAGTTACTTAAAAAGGGATAATCATTAAAGTCAAATGATAACAAATAAGATCCCAAGATAATTCACAACCTTTATTTCTTCTCTAGTCATTTAGACATCACTGATTTTAGACATCATTGAGTTACTTAAAAAGGGATAAACAGTAAAGTCAAATGATAAAAAAAAAGATCCCAAGAAAATTCACAACCTTTATTTATTCTCTAGTCATTTAGACATCGCTGAGTTGCAATAGAGATGATATCAACATCAATTCAACAAGTTTTTGGGTGTTGTTTGCGTTTGTCTATGTATGTTCTTCTAGTTCATTTAAGTGTGTAGTGTTAAGAAAAATTGGTGAACATTCAAATATGTTGTTTATTTGTTTGGATTGTGGTTTAAGTCTATCAGATAAGTATTGAGAAACACTATTTTTGATGTCCTCACATTCTGGGGTGTTGAGAAACATCGTCGTGTGTCAATGATAAACCTTTCAATGGTTTTTAGAAAATTGACTCTAATTCATTTTCATTGTTGACCTGAGTAACCGTTGTGATAGGAAATATTCCCACTAGTAAGACTTGAATGTCCTAGGACAGAGATAAAGACCGATTCTATTCCATGGCAGTGTTGCCTGGAAAAAGTGATTTGCCATGAAAGTGACTTAAGCTATATACAAGCTGAAAAGAAAGATTGAATCCCATACAAACATGACAAACAAGTTACATGTTGATAGATGGAGTGTTTCATTTACAAGTGACACCCTTTTACCAGATTTTCACCACTTGGAAGATGTTCTTTTTTTGCTATCGAGGTGCCTATTTACCAAGTTTTCACCAAGATGATCATTTTTTAGGACTTTTTTCATATGTATAAGGAAATTTCTCATTATTTATAGTATTTTTTCAGGAACATTTCTCTATACAAGATTATTGATCTAAGAATGTCAGCTGTAGAATTTCTTCATATGGATTGCATTGATCAGATCTAGGAGTTTTTCTCCTTAAGTAGTTGAGAGTTGATAAGCACTTGAGCCAAAAGATGTTGTGATGATGTAGGAGCCCAACTAGTTGGGTTCAAATTTCCCCTTCTATCCATGGTTATGTTAATTTTTAGGATTTTCTCTCTATACGAGATCACCAACTTGAAATACTCTATGGAGAACCCTTTTTTGTATCCTCGTGACATTCTCTTTTGATACACCTAGAGGTGATTGAACACAACTTGTTTGTATTCATCCAATAATTCAAGTTCTTAGACTCTTGATATTTTGTAGTCCTCATCAGTTACTAGTCCTCTCAAAGATACTCGCAGGGAATGTATTTATAATTAAATTGGAAACACTAGTTCTGCCCCATACAACAAGGAAAAAGGACTAGCTCTTGTTGGTGTTCTGATTCTTGTGTTATAAGCCCAAAAGGCTGGGATAAGTTGTAAATGATAGCCTCATCCTGATTTACCCACTATTATGTACACGATCTTGAGAATAGTTTTATTTGATGCTTTATCCTTTCCATTACCTTGAGGGTAGTAGATGGAAGAAAAGTGTTGTTTAATTTTGAACTAGTCATAGAGCTCATCCATATCCTTGTTTTTAAATTGTCCTTCATTTCTAGTTACAATCAAGGAGGGAATCCCATATCTAAAAATGATGTAGTTGAGGATGAACATAAACACCTATTTTTCAGTCTCCTTGATTAGCAGAACTACTTCAACCCACTTTGTGAAGTATTCCATAGTCATGATGGTGCACTTGTGTCCATTTGATGAATTAGGATATATTTGATTGATAAGGTCAAATCCATTTGTTGGAAGGGCCAATTAGTGATAAAGGGTACAAGCTTCCTAGCTAGAGTAGGAATTAGGTTTCCATGCATTTGACATTGTTTTCATATTTCACAAATTTAGAAGCATATTTTTCCATGGTTGGCCAATAGTAGACAACTCTTAGCAATTTTTGAGATAATGTGAGTCCGTTTGAATGGGATCCACACATGCCCTCATGGACTTCGATTAATGCACTCTTAGAATCCTCTTCTCCTAAGCACCTAAGAAAAGTACCATATAAGCCTCTCCTATATAGGTCATTAGAAATGATGACATACCATGAGGAGTTTTGGATAAGATGTCTTTTTCTATTTTTGGTTAAGTTATCAGGGATAACTTGGTCTCATAGGTAAGAGTAGATATGGCTATATCATGAGGATTCTTGTCCTATGATGACACAAATTATCTGGGAATCAAGGGAGTTATAGGATGGGTACGGTAATTCTTATACTAGGAATTTGTAGTGGAATTTATGTTCCTATACTTGTAAAATTGATGCCAATGTAGCCATTATACCAGCAACCTTTTTTTGTTCTTATAATTTGTTAAAATGTGATGAAAACAAAATACATTTTCAGATGTAGGGCATGAGATTCACGTCCTAAGTTTGATATTCATCACTGATTTATTTGATAATCAACTGAGAGTCACCATAAATATGAAGCTCTATGATTTTTCACTCATTTTCCATTTTGATACAATTGACCAAAGCGTCATATTCAACAATATTATTGGTACAAGGAAATAAGAGCTTGTGCACTTTGGGAATGGTGTATCCTTGTAGTATGATGAAAATAACTCTAGTACTAGAACCATTTTGAGTAAATGATCCATCAAAGAATATACTCTATGAGAATTTAGTGAGATGTATAATGGACTCGTTCAAGAATTATATAGTTAGTGGTTGATCATATTGTAGAGGAAAGTCATCTAGTTGATCTGTGATCACCTATGCTTTGGTTTATTTTCTATCTACATACTCAATTTTGAACTCACTGAGTATCATCATCCATTTGAAAAATCTTCCTTTCAGTGTAGCATTATTGAGAAGATACTTTAAGGGATCAATTTTAGCCACTATCTTAATTGAGTGTGATAGCATATAATGCCACAATTTTTGGGATGTGAATACTACTGCCAATAAAGCCTTTTATATGTTGTTGTAATTGAGGTCATTAGACACCTATGTTTTACTAATATAGTAGATGGATCTTTCTTTCCTCATGTCATCATGTTGTGCTAGGAGAGCTCCCAAAGAAGTGTTTGTTGCCGAGACGTAGAGTATCAGAGTTTTTCCTTGAATATGTGACATAAGTATCAACAAATTAGCTAGGTATTCCTTTATGTGCATGAATTCCTTATCAGAAGATTCATCCCATTTACATGCCACACCTTTATGAAGAGTTTTTGTGAAATGCTAAGCCTTGTTAAGTAGTTGAGATATGAATCACTTGATGGACTAGATCTTTCTCTATAAATATCTCATCTGAGTCATATTCTGAGGAGGTTGCATTTCCATTATGGCTTTCACTTTTGAAGGGTCCACTTATGTACCTTTTTTCTAAAATGATGTATCCAAGTTGCTTTCCTAATGTAACCCCGAATGCACATTTCTTAGGATTGAGTGTATGTTTGAATTGTTCTATTTTGTCCATGATTTTGATGAGGTCTTCCAAGTGTGTAGATCATTCCATTGAATTAGAAAAAGTGTCATCCATGTAATCTTCCATATTTGTGTGCATCATATCATAGAAGATAGTTGTCATAGACCTTTGATATGTGGCCCCTGCATTCTTTACCAATGGCATGATGATCTAAAAAAATTTACCCCAAGCACAAGTAAAGGAAGTTTTCTCTTGGTTTTTAGGTGTAATTTTTATCCAATTATATCCAAAAAATCCATCCATCAGTGAGTACATCTTATAGCCTTTAGTGAGATCAACAATCATGTTAGTGTTGGGTAGAGGAAAATCATCATTAGGACAAGCCTTGTTTAGATCTCTAAAGTCCATGCACACTCAGATTGACTTGTCAAGTTTAGACATAGGCACTATGTTTGAGATCCACTATGTATAGTCAATACCTCAGGTGAATCCAGCCTTCAAAAATTTCTCCAACTCATATTTGAATAATAATACAAAATGAGGATGCATTTTTCTTAGTTTCTTCTTGACATGTTTGACACTGGGTGCAATGGCTAAGCGATGCATTATCAGGTCCTCATCCAACCCAGACATATCTGAATATGTCCATGCAAAGTTAATTTATGTTTCTTTGGAGAAGTCTTTGAAATATTGTTTCTCATCTTCTAAGAGAGATTGTGCCAGGTGTATGATTTGAGGATTTTATATTATTCCCAGATTGAATGTCTATGTAGGCTCAATTAATACTCCTAAAAATGAATGGGAAAGATATCAAATACCCCATCGTTAGCCACCTCAATGAGGCTTTCACCTTTAGATTCATCTTTTATTTTTACTTTTTTTTTGGTTTTGATACTGTCACAATGTGTTTTTCACCATCAAAATGATTATTCTTTTTCATTTTATTTTTGAGACTGAGGTACTTGATATTCTCCTCCATTATATTCATGCTAGGTTTGCTAATGGAAGAGGTAAAAGTTTCAGCAACATTTAGATAACAAGCCAATGAATAGTCATTTGGAAAAGTAGGGATATCAAGTGGCTCATTTTGTTATAACCATTCAATTAGCTTTAGATGCATGAGAGATATTTCATTAGATGGTTCTAGGGAATTCACAGTATATTTATCATAACTCGTAATTGATAAGTCAAGATCTAGGATACCACTTTGTCATAGAGTGTTTAAATCAGAAGGAATCTTTGCGTTGTCATCAAAATCCATGTTGGTTACATGTGAACCTAAATTATTTAGTCTACTATTGGTACTTATATTTCCTTCTCATGCTGACCTATCATCTCAATCATTTATTTGATGAATCCATGTCTTGAGAGGTATCATTTCAATCCTAGACCTTGATAGGATTATGTTGGTAAGGCTTCTAGCATTGTTTCTCAAGTTTGAGTTTCTATCTTCAGAAGCTCTTTCACGTTCTTCTTGAATCACCTGAGTGTGTGTCCCTTTCACATGTATCATGAAACACTAAGTCAAAGAACCTACGAGTTGTTTAGGGTAGGAGTTTTAGAGATCCATCATCTTCGCCAAAGTTCCAATTGATGTTTGCTGGAAGATTTGTTATAGCCCTTTCATTTGAGATTTCTCCTTATTCAAGTTGAGTTACATATTTTTGTATTACATATACTTCTATATCTATTTTAGCATCTAAGAGGGTATCCCATTCATACTCACATGAATTGGTCTGGTTGTCATCGAAACTACCTAGGTATCATGTGAGTGTTATGGGAGGTTCTCTATCATTGTTTGGATTATTTCTCTCTTGTCATCTACCCTCTTGCATAGGTGCTGAAATTTCATCTTATTGTACATTGATACATGTATTTTATTGGGATCAATAAAGTGAGCTAGATATAGCACATATGTTATGGTTACTAGTTTCCCCTAGTTAGGGTGTTTATCATCATGTATTCTTCCTGATCTTTGATTCAATTCATTCTCTTCTGTATTAGATTATTGATCATGCTCATGTTTAGTTGGATAATTTGGTTCAGAGAGATCTCTAAACCAACATGGAAGGTATGGTTCTCCTTAATAATAAAGATTCTCTATTTGGATATTAAATAGCCTTTCGAAGGGGAGGTTTTCAATTTTATCTTCTTCCTCACTTTCTATATCAAATATGGGCCCTCCTTGATTAGCTATATGATGGAACTATGCTTCCTTAAAACCAATGTTGGTTTTATCTCTCAAATTCCTAATCTCTACATGAAGTGATTCAATGAGTCCCGTCTCATTTCTTCCTAAAGGACCCTTCCCTTTATAACCCATTTTTTTATTAGGTCATACCCCTTACCATATTTTTTAGGGGATATTTCACAATGTTTGACCTCTTTATCTTCATCCTCTCCTTTATAAATCCATTCTAAACCAAATTTCTCCTTATTTTCATTAGAGAGAGAGATACTAGATTGAATAAAAGAACCATCATGGATGGCTAGGGCATGTGAGGTAGAAGGCCTCATAGTTTTAGATGGTTTCCTATATGATCTTGGGGGTGTAGGAAGATAGAACAATGATTCCAATTTGTATTCACCCATTCTTGAATCCTTGATTTTAAACTTCCTTTCAAAATAGTTAATTGCCACTTTTGGATTTCCAATCTATTGTGCTTTAGAAACTTCCGTGTTGAGAGGAATGAGAGTATCTATAGATCATCTCAAGGAATTGTAGGAGTAACTGGCATCTGCTGGAATGGTAACCTCGACTCCATTGTAGGGAAAATTGACACACTGGTGATACATAGAAGGGATAGTTTGCATGTCATGTATCCATTGATGACATAGGAAAATGTTTTAGGCCAAAGGTATATCAAGGACTAGTTGGCATGTTATATCTTTTTCAATGGGTCCTACCCTAACTAGTAGCAACACTAGTCCTTTGGAGGACCATTCTTCTTCATCATATGCCTTGATGGTTATTCTTTTCTATGGGTATATATAATTTTCATAGAAACCCAATTGTTTGATCAAATTGTATGTGCAAAGGTTTAAACCAGTACCTCCATCTAGAAAAATGTGCTTGACATGGTATTTGTGAATAAGAACCTCTATGTGTAAGGGATGATTGTGAGGATGATTTAAGGATTTTCCATCTTCCTCGGAGAAAGATAGATAGTGTGGTGAGGTTAAATGACTTACCATGGACTAGAATTGATTGACATCTAAGTCCTTGGGTTATACATTAGTAGATAGTAATGCTTTCTCTATAATTTCATTGTGGGTAGGAGAGATTTTCAACAAGGGTTCTACTGTTCTTCTTTGTAACTAGTTGACCAAGCTTTAATTTTTTGTTGAAGAGGAGGACACATGTTTTGATGTGAGAGATTTGGATGTTTGAGAAATTGGTTGTTTTGATGGGTGAGATCCTTTTAGAGTTACCCTAATTTTTCTTCTTGTCATGGTGTTAGAAGGTTCTAAGTCATTATTCTTTGGTTATGTTGAAGAGAAGGATGAAGAAAATCCTTTTATAGTAACCTTAGCTTGACTTCAAGTCACTATATTGGAATATTTTGATTCTTGTTTACCTTTTATGGTAACCACATTAATCGACTGACCATAGGGTTCAAGCATGTTTATAACATTGTCATTATTGGTATAGGTGTAATTAACCTTTCCACTACCCTTGGAACTTGAGGTTTATCCTTTCTCATGCCTAGAAAGGGTTATTTATATGCTTTTTGATCAATGTTAGCTTCATGTCCATCAACCATTATGGTGTAACTATCAATGAGATCATGAATGATGTGCTTAAGTTTCATGCATTGCATTGTTTTGTGACCCTTGTTATGGTGATAGTCACAATATAGATTATCATTCCATCATTTTGGTTTGATCTCAGGTTCCCATGGTTTAGAGTTGTTTGGTAATGTGATGATTTTTTTGACAATATTGTGTTTAGGAAAAAATCAAGAGGTTCTCCCAAAGGAGTGAAAAGATGTTTGGGTTTGGGAATCCAAGGTGTTTTTTCTTTGTTTATCTCTTGATTAGGCCTGGGGTTTGATGATGTATTTGTGCTACTCTTAGCAACCTGGATGCTATTAGAGATATTGAAAATAGGTTCCTTAGGTTTTACATTTGATAGGTCAATAGCTCCATTAATGATCACATTATTATTTTTGTTCTACTATTTGTTTTTGTCTTTGTTACCATTGTTTTTTCTAGAATCATTAGAGGATTTGTTGTCTTTGTTCAAGGTAAGTTCAACTTTTATCACAAGAACATCATATATTCATATTGCACTTTCAACTAGTTTACTGAAAGTTTCATGAGTTTGCATCTGAAGCACATAGTTCATTTCAAGTACCATATTGTTGATGAAGATATCTATTTTCTCCATTTCTGGAATCTATCTAGGATATCTTGTGAAGATATTTCTCCATCATTGGAAATATGTGACAAAGGGTTATACACTTTCTTGCTTGGTGTTGCATAGATCCAACATGGTGACTGTGTGTTGGATGTTGTAGGAATATTGTTGGATGAAATTTGTCACCAATTTTTCAAATATCTAGATACCTGGTGTGAGTTTTGTGAACCATTCCATGGCTTGTCCTATAAGGGTCCTAGGGAAGAGTCTCATAAGGTATGTCTATTTATGCATAAATTCCATGCTGAGAGCACATAATTATTTGATGTGATCTTGTGGGTCACCATTTCCATCATATTTGTCATACTTAGGACTTTAAATCTTAGAGGGAAATGATGGCATGCACAAATTTTGATTAAAGGGGAAAGGAAAAATGGACTCCAATGAGTACTTGTTATATGTTTGGTCCTTCTCCTTCTTTATTTGCATAATTTCAACCCTCATTTCTTAATTTTTTTTGTTAAGTATGGTAATGGGAGACTCTTCTTCATGTTGTATGAGTCTCTCTATGTCAAATTTGTGAGGGAGATTCAATCCCTGTGAAGCAAGATCCATAAAGTATTTGTCTTTGTCCAATTGTACAAGCGTGTAAATCATCTTCTGAAAGTGTTTCTCTTGTTGACACTTTTTGATCTCCCCTTCAATAATTTCATCATCTGAGGAATATTAACTATTGTGATTACTATGAGTACTAAGGTGACCTTGACTAGTTCCCCAATTATATCCTGGCATGTTTTCTTTAGTGTTTTTCTAATTGGGTGATTGGTGTTTTGACAATTCATGTAAAATTATTTGAATTAGAAATTTCTTTGCAGACCTGGACTTTTGAGATGGTGAAGTTCTTGAGAAATACAAAGGGTTGTCAATGTTTTTATCTTTGAGATCATCTTTTTTTTTGGCTCCTGGTTTGCATAGGCATGAAATTTTTGATGTGACCAAGTGTCGAAAGAAACTAAGCTCCAAATGTTAATATCCAGTACAACTAGCATTGACTTTGTCTTAGAAATGTAAATGAGAGATTGATGAGTTTGAAGATTAGTGAAAATGTCAAAAGTGAAGTTACTACAAGGTGGCAGAGTTAAGGCTTGAATGCCTAAGTATTGGACACTTGTGAACAAGTTAGTTTGATTTTGATAGAAAAGAGATTTAGACTAGTCAAACCTTTTAAAAATTGAGACATATGACAAGAAAACCACAGTCATTTTCATTTTTTTCTTATAAATTATTTGTGTGTCTTGATATTGGTCATTAATAGGTTTGTAAATTTCAAGTGATTAACAAACACATCAAACACATGGGTGTAAATTATGATTTATGCCTAAATTAATGGTAGAGATTGAAAATGATTTCTCACAAACTTAGGAATACACTCAAAGACTCTTCAGAATATGATAGGCCAATAACACACAATGGATATTGATAGCCATATTATCTGAGTGGTAATGCCAATGAGGGATCGATAAGGTGATTATCTTGGGGAAGTTACTATTTTCCTCACACTTAGATTTCCAACCTTTTGGGGGTGATTTGGGAGGTTTCTACACTAAATCTCATAGTTAAGGCATCCATTCATAACTTTTCCATGTAGTTGCATAATTGAGATTGAGGCCTATAAACCTACAAATACTCCAGATAATGTATTCTTGCAAGAAGGATTGAGGACGCTTGTCCCTATGAATATCTAAATCATATTCTATCATAGTCCAATAAATAGGATTGAGACATAAGAAATTCCCTACATGTACCACGATAACATAGTACCGTGAATAGGATTGAGACTATCAAGCCCTATGCATATCGAAGTAATCATAATAGATCTAGCTAAGTCCTCTGAGACTTTAATCTCAAAGAGGCATTTGTTTATAGTGGGTGGAAGAGTTGTTGTCTACTTCTTCCCACTTGAGTCATATCCAGGAGATTTTTATGTCAACTAATAGGCTCTCTAGAGATTACCAATAAATCAATGGGCTAGCGATAATTGAGCTCTAGATTTATGATTTTCCCAAAAGGGGAAAAGAGCATAATCTTTTAACTCATGTTGTTTTCTCCCAAAAACACAAAAAAAATTCTTCAATTGTCCCCTCAATTAATCTACATGCCTAGAAAATTATAAAGTAATTAGAATTGGTCAAGATATTCTGACAACTTGAAAGAAAATCATCAGTAGTGGTATCAAGTGTCTTTGGCCTATGAAAATCCCTACAAGATATCGTACAAAAACTTAATAAACTGCACCAGAAGATGGTCAAAAAGCATACAAAACCATAGAAACTATCATAATTTGAAAAAATTTATATGTAGACCTCAGAATATGCTTGCTATTTTTGGTGTGATAAAACATAGTAAACTAGAAAATACCATATAATTGTAGGATATAACTCAGAAAGCCATGCGATAAAAGACCAGAGTCACTATATCGTATGATAAAACTCAGAAGGAGATGTGATAAAATATTTTATTTGGGGTTATCCTAAGATGATTTTCTCAACTACATGCAATAAAATATTTTTTCCATATTATCGTACAATAATGTGTACCACTATGGGATGATGGCCATTGCAGTTTTGGAAAATAACGTGCAAGAAATGGGGAAAAAATCTAATTCAAGCCCCATGCTAGGTGCCAAAATAAGAGTGTTAATTGTGGTAAATCTAAATACAACACTTTAATAAATCATTACACTAAGTAAATGATCAAACTACCTAGAGTTGAGCCATTACTTCCTATATGAAATGAGTGTGATTCTATGAAAGATTCTCTCAGATGGCCTACATGAGAATTAGTGACTAGACGACTTCATAATAGAAGATTCATGGTGATTTGAGATGCAAGACTGCATTCGATAATCTGAATCTAGTTATGAGAGACTCAAAAACTATAAATCTAATGTCTATTCTAGCATGATATCAAATTATTCTATGAATTAAAAGCTACAAGCTAACATGAAAACCAAGATTTTTAAGAAATTGAAAACAAGAAATAAGCGTATAAGTCTAAGAGAAAATCAGCATAATACATTTACTTAACAAAAATTAGGATCCTTTGAATGAGCCAACAAGTCTATTTATATAGAAATCCAAAAATGAACGTGCGATTGGGATTCATCCTATTGAGTGGTCGAGAGTCTCTTTCATTTTTAGAAACTTCTCATGATTGGATGAGACTGAAAGAAAGAGGGCAAGTTGCATTCGTTCACTCTCTTTTTGAATTAGAAACTTTTATGTCCATGAGTTGAAGAGGTTGGTTTATTTAATTAGAAGAATTTGGAAGATCTTTTAATTAATTATTTAATTTTAATTAACCTTTTAAGCTCAATCAATTGATTTAATTGATTATTTTATTATTTGATGATTGATTTAATTATGCAAGGCAATTGATTTAATTACTTATATAATTATGTCTAGCATATTTGTTTGAGTTAATTGAGTTAATTTAGGGCACTTAGTTAGCTAGACCATTTTTAAGTGATTACAATGATAACTTTTGATGTGGACTATTGGTATGTGCTAGTGTCTTTAACATGGTGTATGGATCTCATCGTGGTGTGTGGACTATGGGTTTCCATTTGATAATTAATTGGGTTGTAGTTAATTAATTAAGTTAATTAACTGGCGGGATGACATGAATTAATTAAACATTAAATATTTAATTAATAAATCCATAGGAGAGAACTAAATATGATTACAAATTTATGTAATTAGATTTAGGTGTCTACATTTTCTCTCTCTTTAAAGTAGTGTTAAAATAATTCTATTATGAAGAGGTTTAAAACTTTGATGCCATGAAGAATAAAAAGAAACAACATTGTCATAGACTATGGGAAAAGGACATTGGTTAGATTGGGTGATGCCCCCTCAAGAGGAAAAATGGAAAAGAAAAAGGGGCTCAGGTGGTGTCTCAAAAGGAAAGGTTCCCCGATGGGATTAAGGAGAAAGGAAGGGTGAAGCAGGCTTTAAAAATGCAATCAAGGTGCAAAAATAAAGGACATGGGAAGAAGTTAGGCAAGAAAAGGTTGTTCAGGGGTCAAGATGGTGGAAAAGGAGTCCAAGAAAGGGCCCTTATAAGGGTAGGATGGCCAAAAATGATCTCATTTGTGCACTTTATCCCTTTGGATATAGAGTTTTAAGAGATTTTAGCAATTTAGAGAATTTGAGTGTGATGGTATACTGAGGATGATTGAGGCACCAGATGGACATGGTGAGGAGTGTGAGGTAGCATTGGGTGGAGGACATACAAGTGGATTTAAAAAACTTTCCTTGTTATTTCCTATTTTGTAGTTATTGTAGCTTTTCAAAAACAAATTCGCAATCCTGTAGAGGCAAGATAGGTGGGAATGTTTGTGGGCCCGATGGGATTGTGATCCCGCTAGGAGATGGGGCTGAGGTAGAATTAGGTTTGGGATTGGGATTTTTGTAGGATTGTGAACTGTGGGGAAGAGTTTTGAATTTTTTATAGCAGTACGATCTTGACTTGCATTTTTCATGGGATCACATTCCTAGAGCGAAAGGGTGGGAGGGGGTGAACATGATGTGGTCCAGCAAGGGGGCTAAGGGTAGGTTAGGGTGGTCATGGGAATACATTCCCACAGCCCATGGGATGTTCACGTGATTGTGATCTTGTGTGGGTAGGAAAATGGGGACTTGAGCACCTGCAAAAATACAAGAAGGGATGTCGGGATTATAGGGATTGGGAGTAAGCTTAGGAAAGAAGGGGTAGAGGGTAAGAGGGAAAGAAAAAGAGGGCTTGTTAGGATAGAATAGGATAAAGAGATCTAAGATGGACTTGATTTTTGGATTTTTGCAATGGTCTATAGATAGATTGACCTATTGAGAGTGACATGTAGTTGTACTGAGAGAAGTGAGATAGTTCACACCTACAGACTAGGTGTAGGTAGATGTTATAGGGCTTAGATACCTAGCATAGATGCTCCAAATTAGGGCATATATGGAAATGGTGACAACATTGTATGAGTGATGGCGATCAGAGACTTCTACATTCCATCTTCCCACTAGGGAGATGACAGTTACTGCAAAGGATGTAGATAAGATATTAAGGCTCCTAATCAAAGGGATAAAGGTATTGGATGGGGATTCGACATAGGTGCAAGCAATGCAGATTATTTTTGAGAAGGATTAGAGAGTGGTGATGAGGCACATACAACTAACCTTAGATGATTACATCGATCAGACACTAGTAGCTTAGAGACATTTTTTCTATGTCTACGGTTTGGTTAGAAGATAGATTGCTCCATGTTCTAGTGGGATCAGGGTTACTCTTTGATTGATTCTAGTTATTATCTAGATTATAGATGTAGAAAATTTTTTGGCTTGAGGGACACTAATGTTGGCAAAGTTATATTAGGATATGCACAAGGTTGCATACCATGGGGTTAAGGGATAGGGATGGAGCATCGGGTGCCCAACCTTATTATAGGTGTGGGGGTGGGAACACATTGTTGGGATGAGGGATAGGTAGGATGAGGATCTAGTTATATATAGCTGGGTGGAGCCATTGACCTATCATTACATTGATAAGGTTAATTATTATAGAGAGATCCTAGATGGGTTGATAGATAAGGTTACATGGAGAGCATATTTGACTTTAGGGCCCTGGGCATAGGATCAGAGGGAGCTTCCATATGTGATGAAAACCACATATATTTTTAGGTGTTGGGATTATGTGGTGGAGCAATATGGGGATGATAGGGTAGCTAGGAAGTTTGGCTACATACAAGGGGTACTAGACCCAACACACTGGTACTAGTGGGTGACTCAAGAGAGGCGGTCAGAGTTCAGTCTATCATTAGAAAAAGATGAATTGATAGCCACATAGAGGGAAATGAAACTAGTACATTGGGATTGGTGAGGAGGGATAGATAATGCAAGGGTGAAACTTTAGTACACAACTTGGTTTAAGCCACCACAAGTGGTTAGGAGAGTAGGATTACTACCTCAGCCTAAGAGATGGAGAATGGAAAAAATAGCGAAGATTAGGAGTAGAGGATTAGGAGGGAGGGTGACATAGGTGGTGCAATAGGTTCATGATACTGCCCATAGGAGGATGTTGGTGAGAGATGGAGGATTGGGAGGGAGAGGAGGAGAGACAAATGGAGGAGAAAATGTTGGAGGGGGGATGTGATGGATCTCGATGGATCGGGTGGAGATGGGGGAGGTTATGGAAGATAGGAACCATAGAAACCAACCACACCAGCACTAGGTTCAAGGAGTTGGGGGGTCTTCATCATCTAGAAGAGGTGATTCTTTGGTGAAGTAGCTAAGATCCTTATAGTTGATACATGTAGCCACTATCTAGATGAAGCAAGACACATAGAGGGAGAGAGATACCCTTAGAAAAGAGCTAGATGAGGCAAGGGGAGAGACAGCTAGGATACAAGGACATGTGGTACCAATGATTGGGTTGGAGTTGGTAGATGAAAGAGACCACCTATGCTAGGAGAGGAATGCCTACTAGGAGGAGAGGGGGTGATTAATGGGGGAGCAAGACTCCATGTTATAGGATCTAGGGGATTTGATGGATAGGGTGACAAATGGAGGGAGTAGAGGGGGTGAGGTCACCATTTTGAGTCTAAATAGGGAGATTGAAAGTCTTCTGAGAGTGGGTGGGGTTCTACCAAACCATGTACCATGCAACAGTGCCCAGGAATAGAAGTGAATCATACAAGAGGGGTACTAGATCGGGGCCTACATCCATAAGGGTGAGTAGACATACCATGAGTTATACATATTGGGTAGGGTCCTCCCATAGCATGTAGGTACAAAGAAATAGTAACTGGATAGGTTAGATGCAAAGTCACAAATATTTGACTGAGGGTTCCATTTATATGGAGGAGGTGGAGGGATCAGACATAGGTGCCTTGAGGAGGCATGATCCAGGGAAAGAGACATGGATGAGCACAGGGTTGAATAGAGCCATTGAGATACCACACCCATAGGTGTTGAGTATCCAAATGTTCACCAGCTCCCCTACATAGGATCCCATGTAGGTTTCCTTGCTTGATTACCCTGTGTAGAATGTAGCCCCTGCTATCACCTAGAATCTCGGTAGCCAACCTCCCACAGGAGGCCCATAGGGAAAGTGATACATTCTTTGTATGTATATGATTCATGAGATGATTCATTCATTTTTGGGGGACACATGATCACTATTGTACCATATGCACTTGATATATTATTTTGATTGGACACTCAGTTAGTGGGATTCTTATTTTTCCATGGATATTTTTGGGATATTATTTTATTGTGGGACACCTTTTTAATATATATACTCTAGAGTTGAGTAGGATTAATGTTCCATATGCTTGATTAATTTTTTGTATGGATGGATATGTATATGTACATGTATGGACATGATGGAATGGCACGTGTGCGAAGCGGGATGGGTTTATTATATGATGCAAGATGTGGTTAGTGACATATTTGTGATATAGGATGGAGGATATGTATTTATGATACCTATGTGATGGATTTTATGTGATTGTGTGTGATGTGATTTATGATCTATATGTAGATGTGATGGAATTTATGCAATTTACATGTTATTTATATGATTGATGTTTATTTATGTGATGGATCTATATGATTTATATGATGCATCCAGATGATGAATGTATTTAATGCATGATGTAGATGTATAATGGATGGTTTAACATGTACACTAAATGATTAATTATGCACTCTACTTAACAATGAAAGATGATGTAATATGTAACTAATATGATCGCTAAAAATGAATGCATCATTTTCACACTAAATGGTATTAAATGAATGCATAAAGGTGAATGGACCTATAAGGATGACACTTAATAAATAAACTTAATGAACTTAACGAACTAGATGATTAATGCACACTAAAATATACCTAATGAATAGATAACTAATGATGATATCTAATACTTATTAAATATGAAAACTAAAAATGTAAGCTAACAGGTTCAATGAATACACTCTAATGTAATGAATGCAACCTAAAAATGAATTTAAAAAATGCAAGCTAAGTGGATTTAATAAATGCAAGCTAAGTGGACTTGACAAATGCACCTAGATGAAAAAATTAAATGAAATAGAAGATTGTTGCAATATAGATGGATTACATGTGAAAATTATAAATGTAGCTTAAATGAAGTGCATGCTAAGATGGATTAGTGAAAATTAAATCTAAATGGATTAGTGAAAATGCTATTAAATACAATATAAAAATAATTATGATATTAGGATGAAAACTAATAGATACAATCTATATGCATAAAGTATGTGTGATGAGTGATGTAAAGATGTAGTAAGGTGTATGGGTGGGATGAAAATGGAACATATCACTGTCTGACTGGACCCTCACCATGAGATGTCGGTTAGAGGAAGGGGAAAACATTTGCACAATCTTATCCATGAGGATCAAGGGATAGGGAAATGGGGTTTTTAGGGAATAGGAGTTTGTGGGGTATCGAGGGGTTCTAGTTTGGGATGAATGGGGATTGGGGGTATTTTATTGAATTTTGTTGCTAAGGATTAGGGCTGATTTTTTTTATAGGATGTTGATTTGATTCTTCTTGTTGCGATTTTAATTTTTGAGGGCGTGGAATTCCTTTTAAATCTTGAGTGTCGAGCATCTCAAAATGGAGTACCACCAAGTAGTTTGAGAACTTTGTTTAATATATAAATATCTGAGACCACTAAGGTTACTAGGAACTCAAGGCTTTGTCACCAATATTGCATGGGGCTGACATGACATGCACACAAGGATTGCCCAAGAATCACACATGTGTCCCAATAGATTAAAATTGTAAATGATACTGGGTAACCCATAGATAAATGAAATTTCCCAAGTGCACCGTGCAACCAAGAAATGATCACATGTTGAGTATGCAATGGTCACATGTGGCTGACTCATAAGAAGAAAAAGAGATTAAGCCCATGTTCTAGGTGCATCCATTTGTAGCATACCATCATATAAAAGATCATGACAACTTTGAGGAAAAGAACCATCAAGAATTCCAAAAAAGATAATCAAGAACTAAAAAAAACAATTTTAAAATCAAGATGAGTATCCAAAAGATGCCCTTTTCTAAAAGAGATCGACTAACTAAGAGATATTTTGATTTAGGTCAGACATGAGGAAGGATGCATCCTGTAAGGACCTATGGATGGGATAGGGTATAAGTTTGTCTTTGAATCAAAAAATATGTATCAAGGATAATCACATGATTGAGAATCTCTTTGAGGGAACATGCTGAAACATTGGACTAGAGGAACAAAAAGTCTGGATAACTTTTCTACAGGTATGTATAGCGGGACCTAAACAAAGGACTAGACTAACATGATGATACAATCAAATCAATAATATACAATACAATGTGAAAATATCATGAATTGGGACATGACATAATATACAACTGATTGACATGAAGCTTGGGAATTAGGATAGTAATACAATTATCAACATGTGTGCATGATGCTACAACACCTATGAAATATGGGTTTCTAATGGAGAATATTTAGTGGAATTCGGTAGATGGATGGATGAGAGTGGATGGGACTAAGATTTTGATAGATAATGGTATGGTTCACTATGTGTGACACTTGTTGTTAGGTTTTCACCACACATACTTTTCCAAGGCACCTAATTTCCAAGTTTTCACCAGTGGACAATTATTTCTCTATTCTTTTCTTTGTGTTTTAAATTTTTTGATTTTTTGTATAATTAGAGTGCCTGTTCCCTAAGTTTTCACCATGATAATGAGTTTTTTAGGGATTTTCCTATTTTTTATGATTTTCTCAAACAAGTGGGGCACACTATGTGACTCAGACAAAATTTCTTGAGGTGGATGATATTGATGGGATCATGTAGAGGTTCTCATTAAAGTGTATACAACTGATATGCCCCTAAGACAAAAAAAGTTGTACAATGTAGAGACCCAAACAAGTAGGTTTGAAATTGCCTTTCTTCTCCCGATCTGCTTGTACCTTCTAATTTTCTTTCAAGACCATGTCCCTCACTTAAAACTATCATGGGATAATTTTCTTATTGTAGCTTCTCTAAAGTCTATTTTGGTATAAAACTAGGTGAACATATGCTTGCTACCTCTTTTCATCTAACATATCCAGTTGTGTAAGGAATTCTATGAGGTAGTCTTCATCAATGACCAATTTTTGAGTGTCAAACATAGCAATGGTAATTGTACCTCAATTGGTAAGACAAAATTTGTACCATACATGAGAGATTATGGGGTGGTGCCTATGGGAGTGTGGTAAGAAGTATGATTGGCCCAAAAAGTAGGATTGATTTGGAGATGGTAATCATGACCAGAATCATTAACAACCTTTTTGATGATTTTTAGGATGGTTTTGATGGTTTCCTCAGCTTGACCATTCCCTTGGGGGAAATATGGATTGACTAGAGAAACAGTGGTGAATATAGAATTGGTTGCATATACCCTTCATATGTTGATTATAAAATGGTGTTTCATGATATGTGAATATGGTGGAGGGGATTTTGAAGAGGCAAATGATGTGGTAGATGATAAATCTAGATATTTGGACACTTTTTGTGAGGATAAGAGGGATGGATTCAACCTAATTTGTAAAATATTCAATAGTAGTTATGATGTAGTTGTGTCCATTTGAGGAGAGGGGGGTTATCTTACAAAAAAGGTCAAATCCCCAACATGAGAATGGCCATGGAGGTGTAATGGGATGTAGATCTTGTGCTAGAGCATGAATCAATTTTTCATGTTGCTAACATGGTAGACATTTCTTTACAAACTCACATGCATCATGTTCCATTGTGGGCCAATAATATCATGCTTAGAGAAGATACTTAGCTAAGACCATGGCACTCATGTGGGCATCATGGATTATAGTGTGAGCCTCTCGTAAAGCCTAAGAGGCCTCGTTTGAGTCTAAACACCTAGAGAGGATGTTGTGATAACTTTGAAGATACAAAGTGTTGTCTACAAGAGTGTAGTGGGAAGCTCTGTGAATAAGGCTATGATGTTAGGTATTTGTGAGGTAGGGGGATATGATACCATTTTTAGATAAGCATGAATTTCATGGTACCATGGTGACTCGGGACCAACCTAGATGCACACCATTTTAGAATTGGAATTCTCATAAGAGGGTATGTGGAGCTACTCAGCCAAGAAGGGAGCTACTTAGCATCCCAAGGGACTTATAGAAGGGATCTGATGGTAGCCATTGCATCTGCTACTTTTTTTGTAATCGAGGAACTTGTATGATTTTTAGGTTCAAAAATTGTTCTTTTATTTTGTCTACCAACTCTTTTTAGGGTAGAATCATTTTATCTTTTGTATGTAACTCATCTAGGACTTATTTTATGATGAGTTACAAGTCACCAGATACCTATAGCTCAATGATTTTCCATTGAATTTTCATATTGAAACCTAAGATAAGCGCTTCATATTATGCATAGTTTTGGGTGGAAGGAAATCCTAATTTGAATGACATGGGTAGGTAGTGACCTTGAGGGGTGACAAAGAGGATTCTTTCTCCTAACCCATGAGTTGTGTAGGATCCATCAAAATAATGCTTCCAAGTAGTTTTTTCTTATATCAAGCACACATGTTGATCTTGAAATTCCATGACTAAGGGATATGCATCCATCAACATTGCTTCTACCAATTGATCCACAGTGACCTATACTTTGATTGCCTTTCTATCAACATACTGGATATCAAACTCACTAAGGAGTATCAACCATTTAGCCATGTGTCTTGTGAGATTTGTACAAGAAAGTAGATACTTGAGAGAATCTATTTTGGAAATGAGTTTCACCGTGTGACTAAGCATATAGTGACAAAGTTTTTGAGTAGAAAAATCAACTACTAGGCAATATTTATCCATAGGTGTTTACTTTAGCTCATATCCTACAAGCATATGATTGATGTAGTAAATAGCTCATTCTTTTATGTTGTAATCAAGTTGAGCCAATAGTACCTTCATTGTTGTAGTGGTTGCCAATATGTATAAAATGAGAGCCTCACCTAGAGTAGGTGGTATGAGGATGGGTTTATTTTCTAGATATTCTTTTATCTTTTCAAAACTTCTTTGACATAAAGGATTCCATTTGAAATTGGTGCCTTTTCATAATAGATAGGTGAATGGTTGACACTTATCTATAAGTTGTGATATGAATCAGAAGATAGAATGTAGCTTACCTTGTAGACTTCATAATTTCTTGAGTGTCCTAGGAGGAGGCATTTCCATTATATATTAGACTTTCTTTGGATGAAATTCTATGTCTCTCCTTGATACTATGAATTCTAGGAGTTTTCTAGAGGTGACTCCAAAGACGCACTTCTTTTGATTAAGATTAAAACAATAATAATGGAGGCAATAAAATAAACATTCTGGCACATTGAGGTGATCTAACCTTGTTTTTTATTTAGCTAGAATATTTTCCACATATTCATTAAGGATATTATGGATCATATCATGGAATATGATAGTCATGGCTCGTTGATACTATTAGGAATAGTCCCAAGAGATAAATGAGAGGGGGGGGGTGAATCAATTATCTACAAGTTTCAATTCTTTATCCAATTAAGTATACTTGAACATAAAGAATAAACACAATGAAAGAACACTTGAACTCAACACAATATTTTGGTTACGGGGAAACCCAAATAGGTAAAAACCCCGATGGGAATTGACACCCACTAATATTATGCACTAGTGTATTATGATCCTTGTTAGAAGATCCTTAACTCTGTTAGGAGTTACTTTACAATATATTTAGTATAGTAGACCTGGTCAAGGGTCAGACCCTATTAGGAGTCTTTTATAATAGTCCCTGTTAGGGGAGAGGACACACTGTCCAAGAGCACACTACTCAAAGGGGTGAATACAACCTTCTATTTAATAGATACACATTATATCTGGATCTTGGTGAATTTTTCTTTGACCTATTATCTAGATTAGTTGCAATGTATATCAAAAATTCTTTACTTGGTCACATAGACCTTCTTTTGATGGCTCAACACTTCACACACTCTTTTCTGCTCTACTTCATTAACTATGAACCACACTCAAACAATCACAAATGACTGCCTATAAATATCTTTCCTCTAAATGATATAATCAATTCAACCTATTAGAACCACCTTGAAATCATATTAGATAAACCATAAAAAACTCCAATAACCAATCAGTCGGTTGTACTAAGCATGCAACACATTCAAGGACCTGTCCAATAAGATAATTATAGATGCGCACTACACACTGTCGGCTCTACCAAAACAACTAGATCTTTCTCCTCAAGCTGAGTTACTTTAGGCACTCTTAACCAAACATCACTAACTCTTCTCTAATATTAAATTCAATGGAACATATCATAATGATACGCACACCTCCAGAACCAATATAATCTCTATCGGCTCTTCTAAACAAATACAAGAAACTACTACTGGTGAATAGAGACTGCATAAATTCACTTCTATTGATCATTAGAATCTGCGTCCATGAATGTAACATCACTAATATATCTTCAACATATATCCAAGCGTGCAAGACTCCAAGATAATTATATGGACAAACATACATAGAACACTACTTGTTACCCTGTCAGGAACACTACTGACACAAGCTGCTATGTAACTATTTGTACTAACAGTTAACCTCTGTGCCCATGATATCATGCTGATATCATGGCCATGCTACATATGCTAAAAGATTACTACATAAGACTTCCACGCATGCTACTTTCCATATGTTGTCATCAATGAAAAACATATAGTTAGTACTGTCCTACTAGCAAATCTCCAACAATCTCCCCCTTTGGCATTGATGGCAACATGTGGAATGAAAAACCACCACCAATCCAAATGAAATTTCTTTTATAACATTCTTCATTTCCTCTTCAAAACTCCCCCAAAGATGATTCCTCCATCTGCTATAATATTTTCCAACATTCTCCATTTCCTCAACTCAACTACTGTCATAACAGAATACCACTCCCCCTTAGTATAATAGTCCTCCTTTTTCTACTATTTTTCATGACTATATATTACTCTCCCTTTGACATCAATGGAAAAGGGTACCATTCATTTTAAGCACCGGTACTACTCCTAAGGTATAGTAGTCAACCTTCCATCAGTCCCTAAGGACTGATGCCTTTCCTTCTTTCTTTTAAGAAAAATCAGGGAAGGGAATTAATCCCAACTTCTCCCTGAGATACTCAAAAGTATCTTTAGGCAAGGGCTTTGTGAATATATCTGCCAACTGATCTTTATTACTCACATAGTCCAACTTGACTTCTTTCTCTATCACTTTCTCTCTTAGGAAGTGATACTTGATGTCAATATGTTATGTCTTTGCATGCATCATAGGGTTCTTAGACATATTGATAGTGCTAGTGTTATCACAATGAATAAAAATAGGATAATCAATCTGAACTCCAAAATCCTTTATCATCTACTTGATCCAAACAATTGTAGAATAGTTCAAGGCTGCTACAACATACTCCACTTCTATTGTTGATTGAGAAATACAATTATGTTTCTTGCTTGTCCAGGTGACAAGTCTATCACCAAGAAACACTGCTCCACCTGATGTACTCTTTCTATCATCTACGCATCCTACCCAATCAGCATCGATGTATACATGAAGCTCAACATTTTCTAAATTAGGATACTGTAGACCATAATCTATAGTTCCTTGCAAGTATCTGAATATTCTCTTTACTACCATGAGGTGACTTTGCTTGGGTATTGCTGCAATTTCCAACTATGCCAACCACATTGGAAATATCAGGTCTAGTCTGAGTAAGATATATGAGTTTACCAATCATAGACTTGTACAATGTTGTATTCACTACTGGTGAGTCATCTTATTTTGTAATTTTGCATCTAGTGATCATAGGTGTTCCTATTGGCTTGTAGTCATCCATCTTGAATTTCTTCAGTATCTCTTTCACATATTTGGACTGATTAATAAAAATTCCTTTTTCTGTCTACTACACATTTAGTCCCAAAAAGTATTTGATAGGACCAATCATACTCATCTCAAACCCATTCTGCATTTCTTTGGTAAATTGTTCACTTAGTTTGTCATTACCTCCAAAGATAATGTCATCAACAAATATAGCTACAAGTAGTAGACCTTCAGATGTCTCTCTAATGAATAGATTACAATCTACTACTCCTTTCTTGAATCCAATCTTTGTTAGATATCCATCTAGTCTCTCATACCATGCTCTAGGGGCTTGCTTAAGTCCATAGAGGGCCTTCTTCAATTTGCATACCATATCAGGTCTGTCTGATAAGGTGAATCCTTCTGGCTGCTTAATGTATACTTATTTCAAATCTCCATTCAGGAATGTTGACTTGACATCCATCTGATATACTTTGAATTTTTTGATTGTAGCATAGGCTAGAAACAACCTAATAGCTTTAATCTTCTCACAGGTGCAAATATGTTTGAATAATCAATGCCTTCTCTTTGGGCATATCCCTTACATACTAACCTTGCTTTATTTCTTACTACTGTACCATCTTCATTCATCTTGTTTCTGAATATCCACTTTTTTCCAATCACATTCTTATCACTAGGTCTTGGGACCAGTTCCCAAGTGTCATTCTTAACAATCTAATCAAGTTCTTTCATAGCATCATGCCAATTGTAATCATTACATGCATCTTCAACACTTAAAGGTTCAATATGAGATAGTAAACATACCGCTTCACTGCTAGCTGAGTTCTTTTCTTGTGATCTTGTTAAGACTTTGCCGCTCTGATCTCCAATGATGTCTTTCTTGGAATGATTTCTAGATGTAAACTTTGGAACTTTAGGTGATGTTGACTCATCAGCCTTAGGAGTATCTTCTTCACTTGTCTCAGGGTCATTGAATAACACATCAATACTATCAAACATTTCTTCAATAATTGTTTCTCTAGTGGAGGGTCTGGGTTCTTCTTCAACCATGGGTGAGTAATCATGATATCTTTCTTGAACCATAAAATTTTCATCAATCTTAACATGAGTGCTTTCAATGATCTTTTTCAATCTTAAATTGAAACATCTATAAGCTTTACTTTTAGTAGAGTAACCAAGGAAAATACCTTCATCACTTCTTGCATCAAACTTGCCTACTACTTCATCCCTCTTGATGTAGCACTTGCTTCCAAATATTCTAAAGTATTTTACTCTGGGAACATTACCAAACCATAGCTCATATGGTATTTTGTCATCACCTAGCCTCAATTGAATTCTATTGATGGTGTAGACTGTTGTATTGACCGCATCTCTCCAATAGGTGTGAGCAACTTTTCCTTCAATCATGATGGTGCACGTTGTATCAAGGATGATCCTATTCCTTCTCTCTACAATTCCATTCTACTAAGCAGTTCTAGGTGCACTTAACTATCTCTTTATGCCATGTTCTTCACAGTACTCATAGAATCTATCAGAGGTGAATTCTCCTCCTCTATCTGATCTCAAACATTTTATCTTTAGTCTAGATTCATTCTCAACCTTAGCTTTAAATATTTTGAACTTCTCAAATGCTTATGAATTATCTTTTAAGAATGCAACCCACATCATCCTAGTATAATCATCAACAAATGAAATGAAATACCTTTCACCATAGTATGATCTTGTTTGAGTTGGACCACATAGGTCTGTATGAATCGGATCCAACTTGTTCTCTACTAAATTTTGATTGCTCCTGAATGAATTTCTCACCTGCTTTCCCATCACACATTCCCTGCATATAGTATCAACTATCTTTTCTATGCTAGGTAGATCTCTTACTACTTTTACATTGCCTATCTTTACTATGTTATCAAAATTGATATGACATAGTCTTTTATGCCACAACCAACTGTCATCAACTTTAGCAACAAAACAACTTTCTTCTAAATTGAGTTGGAAAACATTACCTTTAGTTTTTGAGCCTGATGTAATCATAACACCATCCTTGTTAATGATGCATTTTTCATCTTTGAACTCTAACTGATAACCTTTTCCAAGTAACTATCCAACACTAAGAAAGTTATGTTTCAAACCATCTACATAGAGAACATCATTAGTACTATTCTTTCCATCCAAGGTGATGGCTCCTTTACCAACTATGGGTTTAGGAGTGTTGTCTCCAAATCTAACCATGCCACCATTGTATTTGTCTAGATGAACAAACCTATCTTTATCACCTGTCATGTGATGTGAACAACCACTATCTATAATCCAGTCTGTCCTTATATCAGCTTGTGAAATCAATACTAGCTCTTGATTCTCTTTTTTTATCTTCATGGTCTATCTTATTGTTCATCTTCTCTATGATAGAAATGAATCCTATTTCTTCTTCAGCTAAATCATCATTTGAAACTCCATCTCTAGCATAGTAACATTCCTTAGAGAATTTAGGCTTGTAGTCATTTTTGAACTTTCTAGTTCTTAGGGGACATTTAGATGCAAAGTTACCAATCTTATTACATGAAAAGCATTTAAATGGAAATTAACCTTCATACTTTCCTTTTCCTTTCTTTTCTCTTTTGGCGATCATAGCAATGAAATCATCTAGTGTTTTCTCTTCATCATTGTCATCAAAATTACTAGAAGTGTTTGTATATTTCTTACCATGAACTTTAGCTTTGAAGGTTGTCTCACTTTTAGGTTCTGCCTTCAATCTTGAAATCTCAAAGGCTGAGATTTTACTGATCAAGGTCTCTCTCTTGAAATTTTATGTAAGCTACATGGTCTCATCAAGGATGTTGATCTTGCTTTCATATTCAGGAGTGAGAATAGTCATTAACTTGTCCATAATGTCCTCCTCTGAAATCTCTCCACCATTGTTTCTGATTCCAGCAACTGCTTCATTTATCCTTTGATTGTAAGCTCTGATATTTTCTTCAAGAATCATCTCTAACACATTGTATCTTTTCTTCCATGTCTTTCTACATGTATCCTTTTCTTGTTTGTCTCCTTCAAATATGTCTTCTAGGTACTTCCATATTTTGTGGGTTGTGTCTACCTTATTTATTTATGAAAACTCACCATCATATAGGGTGTTGATAAGAGATTCTTTGGCTATTGTATTCTGATGAAATAATTCCTTTTTCTTATCAATAACATCATCCTTTGCAAGGTCTTCTAAAGTAGGGATCTTGACTACTTTGATAGTTACATGAAAAACTTCAAAAGCAATGCACTGTAAATGGGTCACCATCTTGTTCTTCCAATAAAGATAATTCTCTCCATCAAACTTAGGACTTTCTTTTCTAAAGTATACCATCTAATCAACCTCAAGCTGTTAAAATTTTTCTCTGAGGCAATTGGCTTTGATACCAATTGTTAGGAATAGTCCCAAGAGATAACTGAGGGGGGGGGGTGAATCAGTTATCTACAAGTTTCAATTCTTTATCCAATTAAGTATACTTAAACATAAAGCATAAACACAATGAAAGAACACTTGAACTCAACACAATATTTTGGTTATAGGGAAACCCAAATAGGTAAAAACCCCGGTGGGAATTGACACCCACTAATATTCTGCACTAGTGTATTATGATCCTTGTTAGAAGATCTTTAACCTTGTTAGGAGTTTCTTTACAATATATTTAGTATAGTAGACCTGGTTAAGGGTCAGACTCTATTAGGAGTCTTTTACAATAGTCCCTGTTAGGGGAGAGGTTGCACTGTCTGAGAGCACACTACTCAAAGGGGTGAAAGCTACAACCTTCTATTTAACAGATACACACTATATCTAGATCTTGGTGAACTATGCTTTGACTTGCTATCTGGATTATTTCCAATGTATAGAAAAAATACATTAATTGGTCACATAGACCTTCTTCTGATGGCTCAACACTTCGCACAATCTTCTCTGCTCTACTTCATCAACTATGAACCACACTCAAACAATAAAAAATGACTGCCTATAAATATCTTTCCTCTAAATGATATAATCAAGTCAGCCTATTAGAACCACCTTGAAATCATATTAGATAAATCATAACAAACTCCAATAACCAATTAGTTAGCTCTACTAAGCACACAACACATTCTGGGACCTATCCAATAAGATAATTGTAGACGCACGCTACACACTGTCGGCTCTACCAAAACAACTGGATCTTTCTCCTCAAGCTAAATTACTTTATGTGCTCTTAATTGAACATGACTAAATATTCTCTAAGCTTAAATCCAAGGGCACATATCATAATGATAGGCACAACTCCAGAACCAATATAATCTCTATCGGCTCTTCTGAACAAACATAGGAAACTACTACTGGTGAATAGCGACTACATAACTTCACTTTTATTGATCATCAAACTCTGTGTGCATGAATGTGAAATCACTAATATGTCTTCAACATATATACAAGCATGCAAGGCTCTAAGATAAATTTATGGACAACCATACACAGAACACTTCCTGTTACTCTGTCAGGAACACTGTTGACACAAGCTGCTATATAACTATTTGTACTAATAGTTAACCTCTGCGCTCATGATATCATCCTGATATCATGTCCATGCTACATATGATGAAAGCTTACTACATAAGACTTACACACATGCTACTTTCTATATATTGTCATCAATGACAAACATATAGTCAGTACTGTCCTGCTGGCAAATCTCCAACAGATACATGGCCCATATGTTTTTCAAACCAAAAGACATTGTGTTGTAGTAGAAGTTACCCCATGGGGTTGTGAATTCTATTTTATATTGATCTTATTCTTCTCTAATGCATATCTAGTTATAGTCAGAGAAACCATCTATGAGTGACAACATCTCATGTCCAGCAGTGAGTTCAACAATCATATCAATGTTTGGCAAAGGGAAATCATCCTTGGGACACACCTTGTTGAGATATCAGAAGTATGTGCATATTATGATTTCTTCTAATGGTTTTCAAATAAAAACCAAGTTGGAGATCCATTTTTAATATTCAATGACACATATGATCTTATCTTGTAGGAGTTTTTCCAATTATGATTTGAATAGAAAGGTCACCTTAGGATGTATTTTTTGAAGCTTTTGCTTGACTAGTTTTTCATTTGGGTCCACTGCAAGATGATGTACTACTAGGTTGGGTCAAACCCAAGCATGTGAGAATAAGAAAATGAAAATTTGATTATATATTCTTGGAGAAGTGTAGTGAAAGTTGTTTCTTTGGCCTCTAATAGTGATGCTGCAATGTTTATGATTCTCGAATATTCTTCTATTCTAGAAATGACATGCTTGGTTTCTTTAAAAATGATAGATGGATTCTTAGGCAACTGATCATGAATAAGAGGAAGAGGTGATCCTTCATCCTTTGGAACCTAAAAGAGGTTTTCAATAGAGGATACACCCTTTTTTATACTTATTTGGAGTTAGAAAGTGCCCTAGAGGGGTTTTCACCAAAAGATTTTTGTTTCTCTTTTTAATTTTTATTTTTGTGGCTAAAGACTTCCTCTTCCCCAAAGAATGCCTTGGGGTCCATATTTTAGATATGTGTTGAAGCATGCCCCTAGTGATTTTGTTGTTCTATTTCTCCCATGAATCTTAGGAGCACACCTTTTCTTTGGAACTCATCAATATGTGCAACGCTTGGTTGATCCCAGTCTATGAGTTTGGGGTGAATGAGTAGAAGAAAAATGAGGTTTATGGAGGTTCGTGAAGGATGAGATTTCCTAGGAAAGATTCATGGTCAAATATATTGTCATAGGATATCTTAACTTCCTCTTAAGGGATGTCTTCTACCTTAATGATTTCACCTAGGTTATTAGGATAGGTGTAGCTAGTTTTATTGGTGCTCTCATTCATGTCTAGGCCATATCCAGTCCCTTGATGCCTTGGATGAAGTGATAGTTCAAGTGGAGCCTTCATACCACTTTCTTTGTGGCCTAAACTACCTCCTTGGTAGTTCCATTGTTTATTGGCCAATTTTTGAGATTCGGGGTATTTCTCTTTAAAGTAACCAAGGAGTTTGTTGTCAGGATGTGGAACATCTTGGTATAGCCATTTGTTGATGTCAAGATCCATTTATTTTTTATTTAGAATGCCTTTGGAGAGGAGTGTGGAAGAACCCATTTGTTTAGGTTGTGGCTCTTTCTATTCTAATGGACCTTAATGGGATGGATGTCCCCGAGTGTATGGGTCCAATGGTAGGGCTAAAACTACAAAAGAATCTAATAAGCTATATTCCCCACAACCCATGTTGTTGATATTGATAGTGGAGAGGGTGAATACAAGAATGGTTTCTATATTTGAGTGGGTACTAGAGGAACTGGAAACAAAAGTACCAATGTCAATTCTTGGGTAATGATTGGAATGTGGGAATGAAGCTTCTAATGTATGATAGTATGTGAAAGGTTGGGGATCAATGTGGATGTGATTTCAATGCTGATATGTGAGAATTTGATGCACTAGTGGAATGTGGAGGGAATGACCTGTATGGAATGGATCCAAGGGTGACCAAGGAGAATTTTATATGAGAGGTCTAGATCAATAACATGGCATATAGTATCTTGCATTTTTGGTCCCAACTTGATGGGTAGAGATATGGTACCTTTACAGGTATGTTCTAGGTTTTCATAGGCCTTAATAGTGATGACCTCATGTGATGTCTTCTTTAGTGTACTCCACTTGATTTATAAATTTTAAAGTGCATAGATTTAGGGCCAAACCATTATCTATCATGGCCTATTTGATGGAGAAATCATTAACTATGAAGGTGATATTTAGTGGGAGGTTGTTATTCCATTCAATGGAAGGAATGTCAAAAGGTTTAAAGGACAGGCCACAAGATTTTGATAAGTGGCCAACAAGGGGTTGGAACTATGTTAGGTCAATGTTATTGGGGACACATGATTCATGTAAGGCCTTCACAAGGATCTATTTATTGATAGGTGAGGTACAAAGGAGATCATAGATGAAGATTTAGGCAAGGGTATTCCCAAGGGATTCTAGGAGGTTGTATTGAGCACTAGATGAGGAACCAATATTGGCACCAACAATGGATATCTTACCTCGATGTGTGGTTACTTAACATTGATTGTCTATACCTTTTACATGCATAAAATTAACCATGGGTTTGATCTAGGTGATGCAACCAAAAAAATTATCATAGTTGATATAGGCATTTTTGAAATCTTTTCGATCAGCATGGTCACCTTGTTTACCCTTACCTTGATTTTGGACTAGTGGATTTGCATTAGTTGGGCCTTTTCCAGTGTTTTGTTGAGGGTACACATTCTGGTAGATTTGTAGGTTTTCATTTGGTGAAGCTTAGGAAGGTGCATCAGCTATGATCTCCTTCTTGTCTATGACATCTTTAATATAATGTTTAAGTTTCATGCACTTCATGGTGGCATGTCACTTGACACAGTGATAGTCACAATACTCATTGTCCTTGTACCATGCGGGTTTTGGAGTTGACACATCAAATGTGTTGGCATTTGATGAAGGTCCTATGTGTTTTGGTAACATGATTATGTTGTGCTATTTTAATTGTTAAAAACATGTTTTTATTTATGTCAAGAAAACAAATTTATCAATGGTACTGAAGGATCATATTCAATAATTAACTAAGTATCCAGTCAATTGGTGATAGTGCATAAAGAAAGAACCAGAGAATTATATCTAGAGTAGATGATTGATTAAAGGTGAGTGTTCATAGAGTTAGAATATACAAAAGTATATCTATCTATTCCTAAAATTGCATCAGTTATCCTAGAGTATTCAGAAAGTTACTGAAGATTGAAATGGAACTAGAAATAAAGATAGTATATCGATGAAGACAATTGGTTAGATCAGTGTTGTGGTTAAATGTTTGTGTTGGGACAACATGGTTTTTAGGTTTTAATATTTTAGGCCAACATCAAGGATATTGAATTTTGATTTTGGTGTACTTTCTCATAATGATAAGTTGGATTTGAGGGTTGACTTGTAAATTGTTTTAGGGTTCTAGCACTAACCTAGAAAAAGTATACAAATAGTTAATAAAATAATTTTGCAGTGAGTTATGTTGTTGTGATGATATGTGATTATTTTTGAAGATAGCATAGAGTCAGTAAAGTATTCAAAGTAGCACAATTGATCTAGAATTAATTGGATCTGTCATGCATTGAGTGTAAATATCAGGTCATTCTTACTTGTTAATTCTAACAGATTGGCAAGAAAAATCCTTTAATAGGGTCACTCCTCATAGGATGAGAAGGATCCTAATAGATCTAAAGTATAAATTCTCTAACAAGGTAGTTAGTTAACTAGAGTTTTTTAATCCCTTAGTAGAGTAGTCTTTAATAGGACTATTGTAGTTCTTAACCGGACTATAAGTAATTCTAACCAGGTACAAACCTTTAAAAAGTTATTGTAATTTCTCCCAACAGGGTTAATTTCCAAGTGTACTAGTGAAATTTGTGGGAATCTTCCCCACATGTGGTTTTCTTCCTTCAACAAGGGTTTCCATGGAAAAATTTTGGTGTCAAGTGTTCAAATGTGTGAATGTTTTATGTGTCATTCTTTTACTTAATATTCACATTTGCATGTTGGTTAATTAAAAAGATAATTAGTAAAGTTTCAAATTTGTGATTGCACCAATTCAACCCCCCCTCTTAGTGCCTTATTATACTAACAATTATTATCAGATATTTTTTCCCTTGAAGAATCCTAACATCTTGGGTAGATCCTTAAAGGAAAACATGAAGGGTATGAGATACTGAAGATAACTTCATAAATATGTAAGGGTGATAAATGAATTGAAATATAAGTTGAATAATTATTTGGTCAAGTGAAGAGAGCTTGTTGAACAACTCAATGAGACTCAATACTCCATTGAGAAATTGTCAGAACAAAGTGGATCTAAGGAATCTGAAGAAGCCCTAGAAGCCCTATCTCAAGAGAATGAAAATCTGCACAAGGAAAATAATAATATCAAGAGGGATTTAGAAGCATTAGCTATCAAGAGGGGTCAGGAGATGGAAGTAAGGTAGACTATTGAAGATTCCATAAAAGCTAAGGATTGAGCCTTGAAGAATAAGGAACATTATCTTTTCAATTTGGAGCAAGAGTTAGGTACCTTGCATGCATATCTTCATGAGAAATTTGACGAGCAGCTAAGAAGCCAAAGAAGAAGCAAGGACACAACTAGTCTCAGGTATACCGATTAGACTATTTTTGAGATTGGTGAATCTTTTGGAACTAAGGATGAAAATCCATCAAGAGAATCTACACCTAAAGGAAATACCCAGATTCCTAGTAAGAAACCCTACAAGCATGTATGTTTCAATTGTCATTAAGTTGGTCATACTACTAATATATGTGGAAGAAGGTCGGTTGATAGGCCTAACACTTTTGATGGATATTTCTATAATTGCAATAAGTACAAACACACTGCATATGATTGTAGATCTAGAGCTAGAAATAGATCTAGTAGCTTTAATGGATGCTTTTGTACATGCAAAAAATATGGCCACAAAGATGATAAATGTAGGTCAAGAGTGAATAATCCAAGGCCATTTGTGAACTGGGAAATCCCTAACCAAAAGGAAAGAAAATTTAATGTCACTTTCTTAGTGTGTGGTAATTATGGACATATGGTTATGAGTTGAAGAATGAGGACAAATAGAGGTAATGTTAGACCATAGAGGAAAATCAACATGAAATGTTTTCATTGTCACAATATTGGTCATCTTGCAAGGAATTGTAGAATGAGAAACCCATCAGTAAACTAGTCAAAAAATTAAAAGGGAAAACAAATTATTAATGTGGAAGTGACTAGGAAGAGATGAACAAGATTTGGAAGAAGAAAGAAGATGTCAAGGAAGAGAGTAAGACACCAAAATGATCCACATCACCATCAGGTGTTGATGGTTCTTCATCAAACTAAATCACCTTTGACATAGGGGAAGAAAGTATTGTTAAATCTATGTTCAGACTCCCTATAAGTGTGTGTTAAGATCTATCAGTATATATAGATGTAATGAGGTATGTTAAATTAATTTGAGAATTTTTTGATCAATCACATAAGTTTTGTCAATCAATAATAAGCTTGTATATTAGCCAGTGAAAAGAGTATGTCCAACCAGTTAGTGCATTGAATGCTCACATGTGAAAGTAGATAAAAAGGTTATTTTTTATTTAATTTTTACCTTGTACATTGTGAATCTTGTTGTAGAGAAAAAAAGATTCATTTGACCCATTTGCAGAGATCTTAGTGACAAAAAGTAGTTGATTGTGGTGATCTAAAAGAGAAAGTTGATTGGAATTTGTAGTTGTTGTCATGTTATTTGTCAAGATCCCTAGATACATACAATTTGAGGTATTTATTAGCTATCTTTTTTTTTTATTGAAAATTAATATGGCTACTCCTAAGTTGCTAAATATAACTAAGAAACCATGACTAGAATTTAAATGACATCCATTCAAGTTGGTGGAAAATGATCCAGTGGGTGGCCTAATAAGTGCACCCTATGGAGTTCTACATTTGGAAGATATAAGAGATTATATTCACTACAAGATGGAAGATATTGGTATAGAAGCTATCTATGAACAATACAAGAAGTTGTGTGATGATAATTTGATATTGAAGGTTGATGAACAAAAACATATTTTTGATAAAGGTTTTCACCATGTTGTTAACTATCCCAATGAATCTAAAGATGAACACATAAGACATGTTCTTAGCAGGATACATGATCACTTCATATGGTTGGACAAACCACATAAGATAACCAAGGAAGAAGTCCATACTGTAACTGATCTATCTTCAATTGGAAATGTACCTGATCTTCTTACTATTACAAAGGAAGAGGTGATTAAATTGAGAAATTCTAAATGGGAGGGGTGTGCGATCATTATGAATAAAATAAAAAATGAAGAAGTTAAATATACATCAATGGTGAGTGTATACAAATTCTATCACTCTAGTTGGGTGAATAGTATTC
This sequence comes from Chamaecyparis obtusa, assembly GCA_027943335.1. Taxonomy (NCBI): domain Eukaryota; kingdom Viridiplantae; phylum Streptophyta; class Pinopsida; order Cupressales; family Cupressaceae; genus Chamaecyparis; species Chamaecyparis obtusa. The sequence goes on along the minus strand of BSBK01001162.1, from coordinate 1,748,579 downwards.
CCGGTGGTGCCAATCATACTGCCTATATGATTATTAAGAAAAATAAGGATTATGATCTAGTTGAAGCACTGAGGGAGAAATTAATGTTGAATCTTCAAAAGATCAAGAAGGACAAGAGGGAAAAAATTAAATATGGTTAGTTGATTATATGTTTATTCATCTATTTTAGAATACGTTTCCTATCATTAGTAGTATTACTTGGTTAAATGATACACTACTTTTCATTGAAATCAATAATTGTATAAAGGTTTTTTTTTATGAATAGTGCCTTCTCCATTAATAAAATATAAAAGTTACATATTCATAAAAAAGGGGCCCGGGGATATAAAAATCACCCCATAGAGTTCACATGACATAAGCTGGAAACAACAACAACTATTCATAAAAAAAAAGGCATAAAGCCATCAAGCTTCAAGAGCGGTGCCAGAAGGAGGAGGATCTTTATCATCAAAACCCCAAACATCATTGGGATTGATAGGAGAGTCAAGATTTGACCAACCATCAACTTCTGCATCTTTCTCTTCCACTCAGGGTGGAGAAATGGTCAGATCTAGCTGGGGAAACTTGGCAGAGGTGGCAGGAGGTCAATCAGAGCCATGATGAATAATAGGAGCATCAGGAAGTGCAGACTGAGCCAGAGCTAGAGACCACCCAAAGGTAATGCAAGGATAAAAAGTAGAGAGGCATCACCAATCATCATTGCCACCTCTAGGAGAGTGGTGGCAAGGAGCCTGTGACCGTGGGGTATGGGAGTGACAACCTGAGGAATTGCACCCATGAAGGTGGCCTCTAGGAGGGGTACCTTATGTAGAAATGGCATCAGGAGGGGCCCGTGCAACTATGTAGGGAGTGTTTACCCAATGAATGAGTAGCTCTTGAAGGTGAGTCAACTCTAGAGCCACTTTATTTGCTTGAACCTAAATTTCCATCATAACATTATTACATATGGAAGCCTTGTTATATAGAGCAACATTCGTATCAAGAAACTATGAGAAAAAAAGAAAAGCATTCCTATCTTTCCAAAGAGTGAATAAAATCTCCATCCTAAAAGTATGCCAAATCTAAGTATACTTGGAAAGAAGTCTAGGAGAATCCCCAAGGACAATCATATGCTAGGAGAAAGGCTTGGGCCTAAAGGGTGTGAAAAAATCATGGATCTACTGGCAATACTATTGAGTTCTCCTACAGAACTAGAAGATGTGCAAGAGATTCTTAGGGTGAACATAGAATGGACACCGAGGGTCATGAAAACCCAAATGTTTGAGCCTAGGTCCTAGAGGAAGCCCTTGGAATAACATACACCAAGCAAAGAGAGTCATCTCGGGCTCCGTAATGGCAGCCCATACGGTTTGAAAGAGAGAGCTTGAGTGATAAGTAGAAGATTGAAGATGCCATCTCTAGTTAAGAATGTCCACCATGGGAAGATGATGAGACAACCATCTATAGCCCATCCTTAGCTTTTAATTGCTGTAAGGAGTGGTAGGATACCATTTCCAATCCTTCCACTAGGGCCAAATAGTCTGGATGCCAAGCAAATGAAGCAAATTATTAGAGATTGCAGAAATTGACAGATCAAAAGTTTGATGATATGTGCAAGCCAAGAGGTATTGCACCTGCATATCCTCCCAAGAGTGGAGACTCATAGTGGCCCTAGAGAAGAGGTCCTTGGGAGTCCAAATGCCACGTTTAAAAAAATGCAGAGCACTAGCCCCTTGAGTCTTAGCTAGAGGAATGCCTTGAATAGAAAACAACAGGGACCACTAGAGGTTTTGTTGATTGAAAGAAAGCCCATTGCGAAATCCATCACTATTCCACTAAAGCCAGGGCTTAATAGCTTCCCAGGTTTTCCAAATGCTCTTAATAATGAAAGTGCCTTGAATCTAAATAGGCTCCTTCATAATGAGAAGGGTCTATAGACCAATGCCCTTCCAAGCAAGCCTATGAATAGGAAATCCTGAAGAGATACAGTGCTTGACAAGGATCTTCTAGGCCTCATCACCAGTGAGAGCATGAATAATACACTTGGCACAAAGAGCAAGCCCTTCCTTCTGAGTGGAGAGAAGGCCAAGGCTGCCAAAGTCTCTAGGGAGACAATAAAACTCACAAGCCACTCTATGGAACCCATGACTATTAGATCCAGAGGCCTAGAGAAATTCTTTGAGAAGGTTTTCCAGCTTGAGATATGAGGCTTTAGAAGGAGCCCAACAAGAAGAGTAGTAAACATGAGTAGCAGCTAGAACTTTGGAGCAAATCTGTAATTTCCCCGCAAGAGAGAGGGGCTTCCAAATCCAATATTGTAGCTTTTTCTCAATATTGGAAATCAAAACATTCCATAAGTCCACAGAAGATCCATGGAAGGAAAAGGGAATGCCCAGGAAGAAGAAGACTTCCCCATGTTGGACCCAGTTCTAGTCAAACTTAGCAAGCTAGGGAGGGGCTAGAAGGAAAGACTATAATGCATTGGAGATATTCTCCTCATCCTCAATAAGAGTGAGAAAGGAGTCATAAAAAAAGTCACCATTAACAAGTTGAGAAGAAGAATTAGGAATAGAAATACCCTGAACTAAACCAAAGGAAATAGATTTGGCAAGAAAATATCCAAAGCCTTTAGCAGCAAGCACATATAACATAGGAGCCATTGGACAACCTTTCCAGATGGATCTAAAAAGCCCAAAGGTATCAGATTGAGACCCATTGATAGTAATGCATGTAGAGGCATAACCAAAAAGCATCTCCACAGACTGCAAGAAATTAGGACCAAAGCCAAGAGCTTGTAGCATGGAAAGAATGAAAGGCCATTGAATGTGGTCATAAGATTTAGCAAAATCAATCTTGAGAAATAAAGTGGGCTGCTTAGACTGACAAGCCCATTCTATCCCTTCCCAAACAGAAATAATGTTGTCAAGAATATACCTAGACTTAGTGAAACCAATTTTCTTAGGGTGAACAATAAGCGGAAGGAGATGTCTAATTTTGAGAGCTAAAGCCTTAGAAATTATTTTATAGGAGACATTTAACAAGGTGATGGGCCTCCAATTACAGATATCCTTAGGATCACTATCTTTAGGTATGAATTTGATGTTCCCTTTATTTATGATAGTACCTAGACTTTTTTTATGAAAGGCCTCAAGGTAAACTTTATGCAAGTCGGGTCCTATAGCATCCCATAAGTGTTTGTAGAATTCACAGGGGAAGCCATCACATCCTAGGGACTTGTCATTAGCCATAGAAAAGAAAGATTCTTTAAGGTCATTGATGGTAAGAAGTTTCTCACAAAAGGCTCATTTCTCAACTACTATGTAGTTTGGAGTAACAACAATACAAGACTTGAGAGCCTCCTCCTGAGTAGCAAAATTTCCCTGCGAAGCAAACACTTTTTCATAGTGTTGAACAAAAGCCTAAAGAATGGCATGAAACTCAGTAAGGGTTTCCGGTCCTTGTTTGATCTTTTGAATACCAACATTGGTATGTCAGGCCCTGAGAGCATGAAAAATTCCTTAGAGACTTTATCGCCCACCTCTAACTAGTTGAGGTGAGCTTTGATTTGAGCTCCCCGAGTAGCATAGGCATCTACAATCTACTTCTCATGTCGAAGCTGGGAAAGCTTAAGCTGAAGCTCAGTGTCAAAGGGGTTCAATGCAAGAGCATCAAAAGAATTGTGAAGAGCCTTGGTGTTAGCTTCATAGGAATGTTTCCTGTAGCAAGCCAACTGACAACCGTAAATGTAGAGAAATCTAGTAGTGTGGGTGATGGTATCATTCCACCACTGTATCCAACCAATATGATTATGGGGCCAGGGCTCTAAATTCCAGACCTAAAGAATGTGAGCAATAGTGGATGCATGTGTCATCACAGATGTGTTGAGAAAATATTGAGTACAAGCAGCCCGTCTAGTAGAGGAATTACAAGTGATGGAAAAAGAAATGGGAAAATGGTCTGACAAGGTCACATCTATCAAAGGAGTGACAAGTAAAGCCTGATCTTCAGAGAAAGAGAAAAAATATTGAGAATTATCATATCATGATCTAATCTCTTAAATATATAGTTAGAACCAACTCTGAAATTAGACCAAGTATGCCAGACCCCACCTTGCTAGTGGGAGTTAGCATTGGGATAAAAAAGGCCCAATTTATTGTGCATATGGTACCAAGCTTCTCTCTCCCAAGGTGGCCATCAAAAAGGAAAAATCCCTTCCTTGTTAGAGGCCAGCTTAGCCATATTAAAGTCCCCACACATCACCCAAGTTGCAGGAGGAAAGTTGTCCACCAGCCAGCATGAAAGCTGAGATCTTTCCACAGCATCATTGAGAGCATAAATATTAATGATGCCAAAAGAATGATTGTGAAAAGATAAAAAAATCCAAGTGACATTCTACATAGGGTCAGATCCATGTGCAATAATAGAATACTAAAGGTGAGGTGATAGAATAGTAATGACACCACCCTTACCAGCTTCATGCTGTGAAGAAAAAACAATGTCGTCTAGCTAAATGACATGATAGGCAGAAGTAAGTAGGAAACCAAAAATTTTAACTTCTTGCAAACATAAAACATCTAGACTATGAAGTCTATGGTGGGTATCATGAACATAGTACTTTCTAGAGAGGTCAGTTAAACTTGGCACATTCCAGGAAAAAAAATTCATAAAAAATCTTGCATGCTTTCCTCATCGCCAAGAGAGGAGAAACTATTCTGCAAGAAAGTTGGTACTGAACCAAAGTTGGGAAGTAAATCTCCAAAAGAGATAAACAGTCATTTTTTTGAGTCATCCACATGACCATTTGGGCTGTGTGATCAACATAGAGCTTGAGAATAATGAGATGGTATAGCTTGTGGTGTGAGCACCACCTCTAAGGTGGTAGGATGCATAGCTGGTGCTTTCCCCTGAGTAGCAGGGTGTGAAATAGGCAGAGTGACCGGTGGTGCTTCAACTGAAAGAGGGTACTCTCTAGCTGGGGGCTCTAGAGGTGAAACAACTACAAAAGCAACATGTGCTAGCTTAGAGCCTAAAGAATTCTTGCCTTTTCATGTAACTATAGTCCATTGTTCTTTCTTCCCATCTTCCAAGTTTTTAATAGGTGCTTCCTTTGGCAGCGGCTTCACTTGAGGGGTGACCAAAGGGTAGTCCTTAATCTTGTGTTCTACTAATTGACACCTATAACATGTGTTCAATAGGTTCAAATAAAGAAATTTTTGAGAGATGGTGAGGGAGCCAGCCTAGATCTCAATAGTGTCTTTGAGGTCCCTAGAAAGGTCGACCTTAACATAGATGCGCTTCTAAGGGTGGGCATTAAAAAACTTGTCATGCTCCATGACAATGACCTTGAGAAGGGTTTTGGCAATAGACTCAATAAAAGGCTAGTATGTAAATGGGAGACCAAAAAATCAACTGAAATGGGAACCCTAAGTTTCTTGACATCTGAGATAGTGAAGTCTTCAAGACCACCTTTGAAAAACAAGCAAGGAGGACCTAACTGTCTAGGGCCCGTGGCTAAAAATGGCTTCCGCCTAGGAAGGGTTAGCAAAGTGAAATAGGAAAAAACCTTTGGTGAGGTTTTGGACACCGTCAAGGTGGACCCCAAGAGGGATCCAACTCTTGTTTATCCAATCTTTGAGAATACTTTCAGGAGGAGTGTGACCCACAAAATATGCTATCAAAGTATGCTTTTCTAACAATTCACAGGCAACATCAAACTCTAGTAGATTAAGAACAATGTCAAGGTTACCTCATGAAATACCTTTGGGATGAACTTGCGAGGATGTTTGTTCAGAGGACCTACCATGGCTTTCCAAAGCTTCAACTTGAGCACCAACATCAACTGTTGGGCTGAAGTTGCCGGAGCCATACTAAAAGCTAACCCTAATGCAAAAATCCAGTAGTAAATGCGATATGATAGATGGGAAGCTCAGAGAAAAGACACAGACATGAAGCCATACGCATGAAACCCTAGCAGAGAAAAAAAACTTCACTGTTGTGCCATTTTCACCATTGTATAAAGGTTTTGGGAAAGGATTTTACTAGAAAAATATGGGGATGAAGGAATTCCATAAAAGGATTCATCAGAAAGAAAGAATACCTTTAGAGATTGTGGAAAAATACAAGAATACCATTTGTTTTATGGTTGAAACTGATGCATGTTTGATGGAGGTAGTTGAGTCTAGGACCTCATGGGTAATGCCTATGGGATATGAGGTAGAAGGACATATTTTGACATTATATGGAGAAAAATTGTTAGCTTAACCATTAGATCCTAAGACTCCAAGGTTTGGGACTTATGAAGAAAAATCACTAGAAGTATGCATTGATTTGATGAAACTGGTCAGTGAGAAGAAAATAAGAAAGGAAGTTGAACAATTCTTTGAAAAAAGAGTCTTTACTAAGGAAAAAGTAGAGAAATCTAGAGCCAAGCACATTGTACAACAAGAAATTATTTTTGGTACAATATTAGAAGATGATGTGGAAGTAGTGGGTGTAATTGGTAGTGCTCCAATCGATAGAGATACAAGAAGTGGTATAGTGAAGAAGGAGAAACAAGTTAAAAAAAAGATCCAGTGAAAACTTATGAAAAGAAATAGTCCAAGGCTACCAAGCCTTCTACATCGATGAAAGAAGAAATCAAACCATAAGTTTTTGTAGGAAAAAGAAAGAAGGAGAAAGCAAAAAGAGACAAAGGTGTAGTTGATGAAGAAACTGAAGAAACTGAATTAGAGAAGGAGTAGAAAGAGCTCAAATCCAAAGGTAAAAATTCTAAGATGGTAGTTTCTTCTACTACAAAATTTGTAGGTCATGGATTCATTAAATTCATGAGTGTTGATGACATAATTCAAGAAGTAAAGAAATTAGGACTTTTTGTTAAAGTAAACATATATTTTAATAAGTTCAATAAGGATGATCAGGATTTGATTGAAGATGTTGTTTATAGCTTGAAAAAATTTAGAAAAATAGTGATGGAACTACAAGGCTAGGTTCCAAATTCATTATATAATAAACTAGAGGCTAGATGGCATACTAAAATTAGACATGATAAGAAATTGATAGAGTATGTGTTAATGAAATTACAAGTGGAGATGTAGCAAGAAGAAGTGAAAAAGGTACTTGCTACTAGAAGACCATTGTTAAAGACAAAGAGGAGACTTGTTAGATTTCTATGTGGTGAATCTCTTGATGTACAAGAGGAGACCAAAAAAGTTCTAATAAAACACTTTGGTATACTCAAAGACGGAAAGGTGGAGAAAATTGTTGAGCATGTTGAGGAGCCAGTGAGACTCAAACTAGATGAATATCAACTAGATTTTATCTAAACCAATGAAGGATGGAAGATTGGTGGTGTTAGTGTCACACTTGACAATGAATTTTTCAGTGTTACACAAGATAATGTGGATAACACAGGAGACATTTCAGCACAAGGAACATAGGTTGAACCAAATGAAATACTTGATCAACTAGAGATTCAAGAGAAACAAAAGGAGAATAAACCAATAAACTTGGTTACCAGTCAATCTTTGACCTATGAGGAACACACAAAAACTCATACAGATTTAGAGGATACCGATGAGAAGACTCAAGAAGAAGAAATTGATCAGATGACATCAGAAGAGGTCAAATTTGTAGAAAAGGTGAAACCAAAGGAAACTGAGAAGATGAGTATTGATGATGATGTTTTTTTTGGTAAAGGGTCAAATTGATCTTAGCACGATGAGCCCAGAGGACATGATGAATTTTGTGATTACAATCAGGTCCTGAGCCAAAAAGGAGAATATGAAGAAAGAAGGACAAGTCATATTAAAAGCTAGAGATTTATTTTTTGAATTAGCACTGGAGGTTGAATATGATAAGAAGGCTACTCCAATTGAGAAGTTGGGATAGCTTATTATTGCTACTAAAGAGGAGCTTAAGAATCTTGAAGATATAGCTATTAAGAGATAGGAAAAAGATTGTGAAAAGAAAAGATTTGATAAATTGTTACATTCTATGGCCCAAGATAGAAACACTCTTATGTTGGCTGTGAAACATATTAATGAAGCATTACATGAAGGAGGTAATAAATTAAAAACTATTTGTGAATTTTCTCATTTTATGCAAGATCTTGAGAAGAAGAAGAGTGAAGTTCAATAGAAACTGAATGTTTTGACACAAATTTTTGATCCCCTTCACATGTCTTCTACATATTTTAGATTTGAGATAGGAAAGATCCATCATAAGTTAAAGATCTATAGAACAAGAGAATCAGTAATATAATAGAGCTACAAAGAATTTTTCTACCTAAACTTTACATTCTACAATAGATTTTGAAAGAATCTGAGCTAGCCTTGACACCATGTCTACTAAACATATTTGAAGGATTTAAGGAATTGACATTTTTGGTTCATGGACATTACTTATAATGGAGAACTTACACATGTCATGGGTCAATGATTGGAAAATGTTGAAGGTTAATTTCGATGAGATTTTTAGTAGATTGTAAATCATACTGGCCTACTCTTGATAAATAAAATTGTTAGTATTTGCATATCTTTTACCTTTGTCATTGTTGTCAAATGGAGAGTAGTAGTAGTTAAAAAAAATTGAATAGGGGTGAATAGGAATAGTGTAAAGGAGGATTTTACACTTAGAATTTTTTTTTAAGTGTTGCCAAAAATGCCAAAGGGGTAAATTGTTGGCATTTGATGAAGGTCATATGCATTTTAGTCACATTAGTATGTTGTGGTGTTGTCATTACTAGAAACATGTTTTGTTTATGTCAAGAAAATAGATTTATCAATGGTACTAAAGGATCAGATTGAAGAATTAAATAAGTATCTAGTCAACTGGTGATAGTACAGAAAGAAAGCATCAAATAATTATTTCTGGAGAAGATGATCAAGTTAAGGTGCATGGTCATAGAGTTAGCATCTACAAAGGTATATCTATCTATTCCTACAATTGCATTAGTTATCTCAGAGTATTCAAAAAATTATTGAAGATTAAAATGGAACTAGAAGTAAAGAAAATATATTGATGAACAAAGTTGGTTAGATTGATGTTTCAATTAAATTTTTGTGTTGGACCAACATATTTTTACGTTTTAATGTTATAGGCTAACATTGAGGATATTGAATTTTGACTTTGGCATGCTCGATCATAATGATAAGTTGGATTTAAGGGCTGACTTGTAAAATTATTTAGGGTTCTAGCACTGACCTAGAACAAGTATATAAATGATTAAGCAATTAATTTTTTGGTGAGTTGTGATGTTATTGTGATGATATGTGATGATTTTTGAAGATATTACAAAGTTAGTAAAGTATTCAAAGGAGTGCAATTAATATAGAATTCATTGGATCTGTCATGTATTGAGTGCCAATATCAAGTCATTCTTGTTGATTGTAATAGATTGTAAATAAAAATCCTTTAATAGGGTCACTTCTAATAGGGTGAGAAGGATCCTAACAGATCTGAATTATAAATCCTCTAACAAGGTAGTTCTTTAACTACATTTTTTAGAATAATCCCTTAGCAGGGTAATCTTTAACATGACTATTGTAGTTCTTAACCAGACTATAAGTACTTCTAACTAGGTAAAAACCTCACAAAGGTTATTGTAATTCCTCCTAATAGGACTGATTTCTGAGTGCACTAGTGAAATTTGTGGGAATCATCCCCACACCTAGTTTTCTCCCTTCAACAAGGGTTTCCATGGGAAAAATCTTGGTGTCAAGTGTTCAAATATGTGAATCTTTTATGTGTTGTATTTTTACTTAATATTTACATTTATATATTGGTTAATTGAAAAGATAATTAGTAAACATTTTAGATTTGTGATTCTAGTGCTTCACCCCCCTCTCAATTCCTTATTATACTAACAAAATGGTCGAGTCTAAGGATACACGAATAAATTGGAATTGGCTATTCTATGGAAGATTATGTCCAATGGTTCACCAAGAGGGGTGAATGTGTGCTTCTAATTATTTTGGATGCGTGGCTTGGATTGTCCTTGTGTCACTGATATAAAATTGGTTTGGTTTGTTGCAGATTAATAATCTTGTATGGGAAGTTGATAAATTGTCTTGGGTAGTTGGTATATTTGTGTGGGTTGTTGGTATGTTGGTGTGGGTGATTTAGGACTGGCCACAAAAACTTAGACATGTTTGGTATCACTCGACCTATCGATGATTACATTCTTATGATTATTATAGTAATGAGGACAATCATTGTTGGGCCTATCATGATGATTTTATTTGTAATGTTTGATAGTACCATCATCCAAAAGGCCTTTCTCAATTTCCATTCCCTTTCCTTTGATATCTTGGTAGGTTTAGATATAATTCATGTGTATAAAGTGAGATAACTTAGGATGTATGTTGTCAATGAATATCTTTGTCAAATTCTTCTCCAGGGGTTGATATGATAGTCTTGTGGCAAGTTTTTTCCACCTCTAAAGGTATTTGACCAAGCTCTCACCTCTCTTTTATTTTGAGTTGCAAAGATACAAGAGAGATAGTTCATTCTCAATGTTATGTGCATTGCACTCCTATGTTTTTTATTAAGTCCAACATACTTGATCAATTAAAGAGATCATAATGGTTTTTATTACACTCCACTCTACCCCTTTTCATTTAGGAAAAAAATCTATAACATTTAACATGCAAATTTAATCTATATGGATGCAACTACCTGTCTCTTTTAACCACAAAAATGTGCTTTTTTCTTCATCATTGAGCTTTTTGGAACACAAAATTGGTACAATCATCACTGGTTCAACCATGATGGTATGAATACCTTTTTCCTTGTATTTTTCACGTGAAATTGGTACAACCCTCACTAATTTGAATTTATAACTATGATGGTCTAAATACAACTTTCATCAGCTTCAATGTTGTAATTGGATTTTGGCATTAAGTGTCAATCCCTAAGTTTTGTTGTCTATTAGTACCTAGCACTTAGTAATTTTCTAGGCAATGTTGGTTGGTCATCACTATGACTGAGTCATCTTGTAAAGGCTGAGTTATGTTAAGACTTGTATTTTGTATACTTACCGAGCAGTATTTACTGCCGAGAAAGTCAGAGGTTGCCGAGTACTTCAATAGTCATCGAGAAGTTTATACCGACTTGTATAGAAGATTCAATGTCGAGCACCAGTATATGAAGGATAGTAATTATTGAGCATCAGAGACTTCATATGCTGAGCAAGATAGATTTGACATATGTTTTTGTTATGGCACAAACATCTAGGTAAACCATTTTGGCTGACTTCAATGCGAGATTTAATATTTGTTGAGGGAATCAAGGAGTTGATTATGCATTGTATTTCTAATCATTAATCCCTATGTAATCCATGCAACCTATTAGAAAAAGGGAATGCTTAAGAGACATAAGTAGATAATCTAGATCATTGATCTTGATCTAGGAGGTTCATATGATACTTATTAACGATGAGATCTTAACTCTAAAATGATGTAAGTAGTATGTATGCAAGTAAGTAGATCGGAGAAGATCTCATGTATGTAGAACAAGAAAGTATTTTGATATAGGAAAATATCAGTCAGACTAACCGAGCAAAGAAGTGAAGGACATAGTAGAGATACATTTGATTTTGAGATCAGATAAGTATTGGAAAGAGGAGATCTATTATTACTATTTTCAATAAAAACTAAAGGATAAGGTACTGATATATTTTAACATGTGATTCAGGGTAAATATCTTAACAGAGTAGTCCTAATAGGCTTTCATTAGTCTCTTAACCAAGTGCTTACTTAGTTGTAAGTTTTAAATCCTTTAATAAAGGTAGATTGTATAAGTCTATAAGCTCTTAACAGGGCATATCCTTCATAGGGTAGATCATCTGAAGTGATCAAACATTGTAGCCCTAACAGGAAAAATTTATACTATAGTAGTAAATATTTGTGGGTTTCATCCCCACCCCAGTTTTACCTTTCAAGGGTTTCTACATAAATAAAATTTATGTGTTATGTGTTGCATTTGATGGATGAAGTTATATTGTTAGATCTGTTTTAGTATTAAAATTCATGTTTTTGATATATACATGGATTTAGTTTTAAAGAAACAAAGTTTGAAGATATATGATTCACCCCCCGTCCCCCTCTCAGTATCTCACTTCCCATATTAGATTTCCAACAATTGGTATCAAAGCTTTAGTCTCTTAAAATGAGTCTAATCACTTGAGAGTTAAGATCTTGGAGATGGAAGTCTATAAGTTGGGAAAGAATATAGAGAATAAGAGGATTGACATTCAACTTGCATTACACCAACTTGAAGCAGTAGAAGAGAATCAAAGAAATCCTTAAGAAGAACGAACGAATTGGTAATTCAACTGAATGACATACAATATCAAGAAGAAGACACCAAAGGTCTATTTGAAAATGGAAATTCCACTGAAAGTGATGCAACTATAGAAGATCTGTTAGAAAGAAATAACATATTGAATGAAGATGTCAGAAGTCTGAAGAGAGAACAAGAAATTCAATCAGTAAGACTACGTGAAGTAACTCAATAGAAAAAGAAAGTTGAAGAATCCAAGACAATGGTACAAGAAGACAAAATACAAATGGCTATAAGACTTAATGAAAGAACATGTGATGTGAAAAGTCTAACAAACAATCAATTGCACATTATAAATTAGCTGCTACTTGCCAATCAAGAGTTGAGTAGAAAGGATATGGAAATCACAAATCTGAGATCAGAGAATAGTCAACTAAAGAATGAACTAAGATCTGAAAAGGAACTTAATGAAAGGATGAACAAAACAAATGAAGTTGTGAAATAATTTGAGGAGCTGTTAAGTTCACCAAGAATATATGGCGACACTTATGGCATATTTGATGTCGAGCATTAGTATTTAAGTCCATAGTGACTGAGTCAATCAGTGTGTGCTAAGCTCCTATAATAGATGAGATGTCATATGTACCAATAAAAACTAAATGGTAGTATTGACCTAGTCATGGTTTCAACCAAATATGAGTAAATGATAATTGAGTTGTCGTATGAAGGCTGAGATAGCTGTATTCACCTACAAAGTGTACAAATCATTTAATGAAGCCCTAAAGTTACCGCTTGATCCTATAAAGTTGAAACTTACCATTCAGTCTCATTTCACCCAGTAATTTGAGAATTTATAGAGAGATTTCTAAGTGATTGAGAAGAGCTATCTATGCTAAGTTAACCTTGTGAATATCTTTACAACATGCTATCGAAAAACATCGTGAAGGACTATTGAAACAAGGTATTACCGAGCAACTTGAACTTGTAATTTGAACCCTAAATTTGGAAATATGACATCTACCTCATATGCAGTAGCTAAGAAACAAGGAAAAGAAAATTTGAATGTTCAACTTGTGAGGAGTGATGCATGTAAGCCACCTAAATTTCAAGCCATTCTAGAAAGTGTGGTGAAGGGAGATCTCACAGGAGCCCCATCATCAATTTAATAAAGGGTTTTGATGATACATGATGTGTTTGCATGTTACATGTGAAAAATTGGAGAGATGGGTGATTATGAGATGAGGGAGGCATACACCAAGTTGTGTATCAATAGAGTGTTGAAGGAAGAATATCAACATGTTGCCAAGAAATGGTTAATGCAAGCCCTAGATTTCTTGTATAATTTTAAGGTTGAATGGATTAAAATTATCTTGAGAAGATTCCATGGCATGAACATATGGTTGGAGAATGGGCTGGTCAAGATCACAAAGAACATGACTCACCGAGTCACTAGTTATCCTAGTATTACCGAGAAGAAAAAAATGATATGCTAGAGTAAAGAGATAATTCAAACAAACACTCAGGTAGTATGGAATAAGAGAGGAATGAAAATATCCACAATCAGAGATTTGGAGATAGATTTTGTAGTGAGAGTGATTTCTTATAAGTTTTATCATTCAAGTAGGTTAGATAGTGTTTTCTGCATTACACTTGATCAAGCATGGAAGATGGTAAAGAAATATCATACTTATGATCTTGTCGAGCTGCAGTTGACCCATCTTGTTGAGAACCTAACTTCAATTACGAAGGCCAAGAATTCAATGTGTAAGTTTGGTTCTCTGATCAGTTGTTTATCTTCTATGTGAAAAATAGTTTTCCTACCATAGGATATGTTGTATGTAGTAAGGATCAACCAGTCACCCAACAAATATATGAGTTTATTCACTAGTTAGGAGATAATTTGTATAGTATTATGGAAAGATACTTTGTATAATTCAAGAAAAGATGAGAAAGAGGAGTAAAATCCCCGTATCCATAGTAGATAAGCACTATAATAACATATGCTTTCTATTAGATACTGACCATACCTATGTTTAGGATTTTATGCCTAGGTTAGTATGGCTAAGGCCATTAACTTATGAGGTGAATGCAGATGAAACATAAGTAGCAATAACTACATTACTAGTAGAGGAGATTCATAGGAAAGAACCTTTTGGGAACTATGAAGAAGCTAAGTCAAAAATAACTATGGGGTTAAAGTCTGCAACCCTTCAGAGAAAGAGAAAGAAAATAGTCAAAAACCTTGAAAAGATGTTAGGAGAAGGTGAAGAGGAAAATGCACCTCTTAAAATAACACAAGGTCTGGGAAAGGATAAATCTAGCGAGTCTAAAGGAAGTGATGTCGAGGAAACTAAAATTCAAAAGAAGAGTAAGGAGGTATCAGTTGCCAATCTAAGTACAAAAAAGGTACAAAAAAATCCCACTCCTCCTACAACACTTAGACTAAGGACCAGGGAAGCTTCAACTGCCACACCTTCTGAGCCTCAAAGAAAAACACTAGCAGGAAGCACTGAAAAGAGAATTTCAAGAAAAAGGAAACTAGTGCAAACAAGAACTATGTCAAGTCATCCTAAGAAGAAACTGAGAAGGAATTTAGTCTTGGAGAAGGATGATGATGATGATGAAGAGATGGACATAGATGAAAATAAAAATTTGAAAGTGGCATCACATAAACATCCAAATAGTGTGGAAGAAATATGCCACAATATCAAAAGCACTGCAGGATTAGCAGGTTTTAAGCATATAATTTGAAAAGTTAAGTAATAGTGACAAATAAAAGGTAGAAGAGGCTATGCTAAAATTTCTATGCACTTTTAAGATGACACCTCTCCAAATAGGGAATCTCATCCTTGAAGAACTCTTTAATAGAATTGATAAAAAATGGTAGTGTGTCATCATCACATAAAGGTAGATAAGGGAAGGCACTTTAGCTTAGATCATGCATGATTTCTCGCCATATAAAATAAAGGCCTATATGGAGCAATGCATAAATAGGTTTTTACCTAAGCTCAGAGCCTATTCCATTTTGAAACACCAAGTTGAAGAAGTTGTTGAGCAAAGAAAAAGGTTGTGGAAAATCATTTTTGGGTTATTAATTGATAAGAGTGCACAACAAGGAGAATGTAGATCCAGCCAAGTAGAATTGGATAACAAAGAAGACATTAATGAGCCTCATAATCTTGAAGAAGAAGGAAAGAAGGTAGAAGTGAGTGGATCATAGGATGTGATCACCATTGAGGATATCCTTGAGGATACACAAGTTAATAAAAATATATTAACTAAGGAAGAAATAAAGGGCCAAATACTTGTCGAGGTAGCCTCAGATCAGTTTCTACCAAGCACTAATCCTGTTTTAATTCAATTACATGACCATCCAAATATTGAGAGTACATCAACTATGGACATTGCACCTAAAGCTCACATACGGTCATAGTTGAACCACAAGTCTCACAAAGTACCAGTGTTGAGAAACAAGATAAGCTAGTAATAACAATAGATAGTGCACCCTCCAAGGAAGGTAACAAAGGACAAGAAGAGGAGAAATTAAAAGATGAAGTAGAAAAATATGCAATAGTGGTCATAGGACCTCATATAGAGGAGGAGAAGAAAACTAAGGAACATCCAGAGCCCAAGGAGAAAGAGGCTAATGAAGCCTTAGTTTAGATGCCAAGTGGAAATATCCCAAAGAAGAAAGTTCATAAAAAAAAGAAGTCACTTGCCACTCTGGTAACACTTGATGAAGTTATAGTGATTCTGAAGTGGAACACTAATAAATTGACATATGGACAGATGCAAATTTTGCAAGATCTTTTGAAGAAGAAAAGAAAGCAAGAAGAACTCAGGAGAGAGCATCAGCAAAAACTAGTATTGTGTGAAATCAAAGGTATATTCATAGAAGCCTTTGAAATGGATGATGTGAATGAAACCTCACCTATTTTGGAACAAATGGTTCAAATTGTTAAGAAGGTGAATATTGATGATAGTGAATAAAATGAGAAACTTATGCAGTGGTCCAAAAGAAAGTTTGAGACAAAGGTACTTGAAAAGGTCTCAACTGAGATAGCAGTACAATAGGTAGAAATTTTTGCTTTAGTGACTAATTTAGAAGAGGTTGTTCAAAATGTTCATTCTCTATACAAGAAGCTTTGTAATGTAGAAATTTTCACTAAGGATAGTCAAGAATTGATTGATAAATTGCAACTAGACTTAAAGTCCAATGGTCATTTATTGAGCATGGATGCAAGCTCCAGCTACATTCATTTCACAAGGTTACTTCATGCACAATGGAGATTAGCCAAGTTGATGGCTAATGATGGGAGAATATGAGGCAAACTAATCTCCATACAGACCATGTTAACACCTCATCTAGAGGTCATACAGAAATAATTGGTGTCGACAAAGTAGTTAGTACAAAGAGATCCTTATCTCTCTATTGCTAGGATTTTAGTTGATCTAGATGCCTAGCTAGAAAAGAAGATATAGGTTTTGGAGTCTATAAAGTCAGAATGGGACAATGTCATAGGAATGATAATGCAGCTCCATAAACCATTTTTGGATAAGTATTTTCTCACCCCTACACCCCAACATCTTCAAGTGACAAAAACAAGGGGGAAATGAAATGACATGAGTAACACATGGAGAAAATACCAAGAGCAGTCATGATATAGTGAGGAATGTATATACAGTGAACAATATAGAAAGGTATTACATACTACTTTGTAATGTATATTCAATGTATGTCAAAGAGTCATGTGTATATATAGTGTAGAATCTTTTGAAGAAGACTAAGTCAAAGTCTTAGGGGGAGTATTCAAACTACTAAGTACTATTTTGTAATGTAAAAGTCATGAAAAAGTGTTTTTTCCACTAATGCCAAAGAGGGAGATTGTTGATCACTAAGTTTTGTTATCTATTAGTGTCTAGTACTTAGTCATTTTCTAGGAAATTTTGGTTGGTCATCACTATGATAGAGCCATCTTGTAAAGGCCAAGTTATGTTAAGACTTGTATTTTATATAGTTACCGAGAAGTAGTTACTACCAAGAAAGTCAGAGGTCACTGATTACTTCAGTAGTCGCCAAGCATTTTATGTCGAGTTGTATAGAAGAGTCAATGTTGAGCACTAGTATATGAAGGATAGTAATTACCAAGCATTAGATACTTCATATGTTGAGCAAGCCAGTTTTGACATATGTGTTTTTTATGGCACAAAAACCTAGGTAAACCATTTTGGCTGACTTCTATAAAAAATGTAATGTTTGTTGAGGGAATCAAGGATTTCATTATGCCTTGTATTTATAATCATTAACCCCTATGTAAGCCATGAAACCTATCGACAAAAGGGAATTCTTAAGCAAAATAAGTAGACAATCTAGATCATTGATCTTAATCTAGGAGGTTGATAATATGATTATATAAGATGAGATATTAACCCTAAAATAATGTCAGTAGTATGTATGCAAGTAAGTAGATTAGAGAAGATATCATGTATGCAGAATAGGACAATATTTTGATATAGGGAAAGATCAGTCAGAGTGATTGAGCAAAGCAGTGAAGGATAGAACAAAGATACATTTGATTTTGAGATCAGATAAGTATTGGAAAGAGGAGATATGTTATCAGAATTTTCAGTGCAAACCGAAGGATCAGGTACTGATACATTTTAAAAGGTGAATCAGGGTAAATATATTAACAGATTGTAAGTTTCAAATCCTTTAATCAAGGTAGATTGTATAAGTTTGTAAGCTTTTAACAGGGTAGACCCCTCATAGGGTAGATCATCTGAAGTGGTCAAACATTGTACCCCTAATAGGAAAACTTTATACTACAGTAGTAAAGATTTGTGGATGTCATCCCCACCCCATTTTTACCTTTCAAGGGTTTTTGGCTAACCAAAATTTATGTCTTATGTGTTGCATTTGATGGATGAAGTTAGATTGTTATATCTATTTCAGTATTGAAATTCATGTTTTTTATATATATGTGGATTTACTTTAAAAAAACAAAGTTTGAATATATCCGATTCACCCCCCTCTCAGTATCTCACTTCCCATATTAGATTGACAACATTAAGATATGAAAGATCTAAATGGCCAAGTTATTCTTTTGTGTAAATAGAAAAATATATGATTCTCTCCATATGTAAATGTCCTCGATGATACTCTTATGATCATGTCTTTAGATGGATTTTACATGCTTTGATGAATCAACCTCAAGATAGTCATGCAAAAATCAAGAAAATTATGATGCTTCTATGATCACTCTTCTAGTTAAAAGCCCTCATCAATTTACTAAATAGACATGACTCCATAATCAGATAACACTTTGAAAAAAATTCCATTGTTTTCAAATCCATTTTTTAAGTAGAAATCCATCAATTTCTATCTTTGTTTGTATTTTAATCCTGATAAAGATAAGCCAAATTTAGGTCAAGAATCAAAATGTCAATCGTTAAAGTTTGAGATGGAATGTATTAAAATCGAGAATTGATATGAATCAAAGGTTACAAAGTTAACTTTGTAGTTTTGTGCTTTGATTTGTGTCTATTAGTGTTTATTTTAATGAGAACATTTAATTTAGGATAAGTGCCCCCAGTTTGATTCCACATTGATGATGGAATTAGATAATTTTCCAAACCATGAAGAAATCCTTCAGTATATGTGAATGCATCTTTGAGAGTTTATTATGAAATATGTACAAATGATGGTCAATCTTGTTAAGATTGTGGCCTTGTCAGAAAATATACTTACCTTGATAAATTGATTTATATAAATAATGATATTAAATATGAGATATATTTAATATCTATTGTTTATAGATTTATAATTTGGATTATTTTTCTTGGGCCCAAAGTCAGCCTGTTTGATATTATAGATCAAGTCGGCCCCTTTGGCAAAAACCTTTTGGCTCCTACATATAGGAGATTGGTTCTTGAGAGAAAACCACTGAAGACATAACGTGTTCTTCCCTTTTCAAGAATCACGTAGCAGCATATAAGTAGAGCAACTATCTCATCAAGGGCTGCAGTGAAATACTTAAGGCAACAACATATAAGCAGAGCAGCTGTGATCTCATCTAGAGTTGCAACGAAACACATAAGGTAGTAGCATGTACCATTCTATGAAGTAGTCAATCTCTCCTTCTAAAGGCAGCGAATCTTCCTTTGAAGAGTAACATCTTCACCATTGGAGGGCAGCAACTTCACAATCTAAGTGACAGAAAATTATTGCCCTAATTGCAGCATAGGAGTGAATTCTTGAGCAGAATTATGAAGCAGAATTTAGGACAAAATTGCATTAGTATTTATCTGATATTAGACTAAAGGAAATACCAGATTGAAGACTGCAAGGAAGCCCTAGCTAGATCAGATTTGATGGTTATATCAGAACCTAAATCTAAGTACTATCTCACCTTGCTTGTCTTGAGTTTATGTTATCCTATGCTTAGTAGAGTTTGATCATTCCTAGTAGAATCTGAAATATACTAAAATGGTATCAAAGCTGCGGTTGAGTAAAGATCCTTTCAGATTTAGGAGTACAAAATAAGAAACTTTATGACAACTAGGGTTTGGTTTGAAATTGAAATAAGGGTTTTGATTATTAATTAGTTGTCTCTATGGGAAATCTTATCTAGAGGGAGTAGATCATCTTGAGATTTAGTGCATAGCATGTATGATTTAGAGGGAGTATATTGGATAGATCATATCTGAATTGATATACATCCTTCACATAGTATTCCTTCATCTTGTTTGGCATTTGATGTATGGAAACTTTAACTATTGGTATACATACTGGTTCTATGCATGTGTAGGAAGCACACCTTTCATTGGTACATTTCAACCTTGCAAGTTAACTTGGTCATCTATGAGTGGTACATATCTTGTTGATTGGCACAACAAATTGTCATAGCTGAGATGTTTGAAAAGAACATGATTCTTCATGTATAATTGATTGAATTAGCTATTTGATATATCTTCTTAGTTGATTAACTTATAGTAGTAGATCTGGCATTGTGAAATGCATGCTTTGCCTAGGCATAGGTTATACTTTACGCTGTTATAGAGGAACATACACAGCTGATTGCTAATATAACCTTGTATGTATTGACTTTATGTTACTGTGACTGCATATTGGCATATATTTGGTATTTCTATATGATAGGATCATACTTGATATTAGCAGCACTACTTCACATTAAGTAAAGTCTCATGTTTCATTACATTGGTTTTCTTTTGCATATGTGTGAACATGCTTCCGATATTCATGATTGAACTATACTTGTTCTATGAGAGAACTAAATTTAGACATATGCATAGATCATGCACATATGGATTCATGTTGCCCTAATTCTAAGCTTAAGAGGGAGTTTTATTATGGACTCACTTACACCTGGTATAAACCTCTCCCTTCTACATGAGTAGGAACATTCCCTATTGGCATAGCTTATGATAGTAACATTCATAGTTGATTGGAATGTTTGTTTAGCTTGGATGGTTAGGTATGAGGAACATACCTTACTCTATGACATGTGTTATACCTTACGCTATTATGTATATGGAACTTATACAGTTGATTAACTATTTTACATTGATGCATGAGTGCATACATTATTGGTTAATGAATGTAGAAACATACTTTACATTATGTTATGTATGTGAAACATACTTTATATTCCCTTGACACATTTCATTGGCATATGTTGTATTGGCATATTTTATGGAAACATACATTATGACACTTTGAGATAATGTTGTGGTATGCATGGAGCATACTATATATGGATATATGTTATCCCTTGCATATGTTATGCTTTGTGTATTCATGGTTATTGATCATATATATGTATGAATAAATTTATTTATAGTAGGAACTATAATACATGTGGTTCTATATGTGTACTTTACATCTAACTTGAATCTTATGATCATATTACTTAATCTTATACTTATGTGGTTTCATATGGATATACTTATGTTTTTGGCTAAGTTATTCTTATGTATTGAAGAATATCATTTGATGTTTTTTGAGTCAAAAGGACTCATGGATCAAGGATCCATTGATGAGTAGTCGATGAGACATCATGGATTTGATGTAAAAAGTCCATTACTCCCAGTAATTGGTGAGACATCATGTATTTGATCTAAAAAGTCCATTACTCCTAGTAATCAGTGAGACATCATGGATTTGATGTCAAAAGTCCATTACTCCTAGTAATCGGTGAGACATCATGGATTTGATGTCAAAAGTCCATTACTCCCAGTAATCAGTGAGACATCATGGATTTGATGTCAAAAGTCCATTACTCCAAGTAATTGGTGAGACATCATGGATTTGATGTCAAAAGTCCATTACTCCAAGCAATTGGTGAGACATCATGGATTTGATGTCAAAAGACCATTTCTCTAAGCACTTGGGGAATATCATGGACTTGATATTCAAGAGACCAATGCTCTGGATATCATGGAGTTGATATCCTTTTTAGTCTTGGAGATTCATGGATTAGGGATCCACAATTGAGTATTTGGTAACATCATGGACTTGATGATACCATGAATATCATAGAGTTGATATTCTAAATTCTTGAGTCACGGGACTCATGGATATGAGAAATCCACATCTGGATAGTAAAACATCATGTACTTGATTTGACATCTCTTGAGTCTTGGTGACTCGTGGATTTAGTTATCCTCAAATTGGATGGTATACATCATGGACTTGATGATACCATGAATATCATGGACTTGGTATTCTATTGGTTGAGTCAAGAACACTCAAGAATCTAAGTTATTCACAAAAGTGGATTTGATGATAACTTATGTTTGGAAAGTATCATGGGCTTGATACAATCTTGAATATCATGGACTTGATATTCAAAATAGTCAAAGAGACTAGTGGATTTAAGAAATTCACATTTGGATTGGATATGTAATATCATGGACTGATATTCTTAGGTCTAGGAGACCAAAGGATCTAGGAGAGTCACATTTGGATGATGAGCATCTTATGATGTGACGTTTCTCATATAAACATGAGATATATGGCTTAGTAAGAACATATGTGTTCTACCTATCATAGATATGAGTATGGTATCCAGGTTGACTATGTCTTTGGCATCTCTATCAAGGTTTGATAGAGGGAGATCATTGAGTTGATCTTTGCCTTAGTTCCAAGAGGGAGTGTTAAGATTGTGGCCTTGTTGGAAAATATACTTACCTTGATAAATTGATTTATATAAATAATGATATTAAATATGAGATATATTTAATATTTATTGTTTATAGATTTATGCTTTGGATTATTTTGCTTGGGCCCAAAATCGACCTATTTGATATTATAGATCAAGTCAGCCCCTCTGGAAAAAACCTTTTGGCTCCTACATATAGGAGATTGGTTCTTGAGAGAAGACCACCGAAGACATAACGTGTTCTTCCCTTTTCAAGAATCACGCAGTAGCATATAAACAGAGCAACTATGATCTCATCTAGGGCTACAATGAAATACTTAAGGCAACAACATATAAGCAGAGCAGCTACGATCTCATCTAGGGTTGTAGTGAAATACATAAGGCAACAACATGTACCATTCTGTGAAGTAGCCAATCTCTCCTTCTAAAGCAAACAAATCTTCCTTTGAAGAGTAGCATCTTCACCATTAGAGGGCATCGACTTCACAATCTAAGTGAAATAAAATCCTTTCCCTAATTGCAGCATAGGAGCGAATTCTAGAGTAGAATTCTGAAGTAGTATTCTGAAGTAGAATTCAAGACAGAATTGTATTATTATTTATCTGATATTAGCCCAAAGGAAATTCTAGATTGAAGACCTCAGGGGAGCCCTAGCTGGATTAGATCTGAGGGTTATATCAGAACCTAAATCCAGGTACTATCTCACCTTGCTTGTCTTGAGTTTATGTTATCCTATGATTAGTAGAGTTTGATCATTCCTAGTAGAATTTGAAATATACTAACAAATGCAAGAATATATACAAGGATGAAAGAAAGATGCAGTTGGAACATGTAACTAGGCTCGACTTAACTTAGGATAACTTAGGAGAAAATGAAACATGTTTACCAAGTTTTCACCACTTGAGTTTATTGCTCTTTTTATCTTTTATTTTATTTTTCTTTTTTTTGCTACCAAGGCACCTATTTCTAGGCTTTCACCAAGGGTTTTTTTTTATATTACCAAGGTGCCTATTTGTCAAGTTTTCACCAAGATAACCATTTTTTCAAGATCCATATTTGAATGTTTTTTCTTTCTCCATGATCAATTTCCAATATTTTTTTTTCCTAATATTTTGGATTTTCTCAGGATTAATATTTCAATGTTTTGGGATTTCTTCATGATCAATTTTTGTTGTACAAGGTTGGTGTTGTCTCATCTGATATTCTGATACTCTTTTAAACATATACTCTTTCAACTAATCTAGGTATAAAATCTCTTTAGATGTATACTATTGATAGGTTCTTATAACTCTTCCCCATCATAATCAACTAACTTATATGTCCATGTCCCAAAGGAAGATGTGATAATGAATGGTCCTAGCCATTTTTCTTCCCATTTTCTCTTTTTTATCTTTCTACTTGGTTCTTTGGATTTTCTCTTAACACTAGATCACCCACTTGAAATTCTCTAGGCTTGATATTTTTTTCATAGTTCCTTGGCATCCTATTTTAATATACCTTAAGATATTCATATGCCTTCTTTCGACAATCATCAAGTAACTCTAGTTCTTGGAATCTTGACACTCTATAATCCTTGTCTATTAACATGCAAGGAGATTATTAAAGATGGAATCTGAAATTCCAAGGGTAATACTACCTCTGCCCCATAGGCTAATGAGAAGGGTGTAGCTTGTTGATTCTTGAAAAGACTTTACACTCCATGAGACACCAATATACCTAAGACTGATTTTAAGGAGGGGTTAGTTCCAAATATAGGGAAATCTATAGATAACTAGACCAACTATAGGGACAAGACTACCCTCTACACTTCTGGCTCTGCAAAACCAAGGTGGGTATACCTGACCCAATAAATAAAACTCTATTCTTAACTTGATGCTGGATCTAACAACAAATATCAGTGAGAAAGTAATAAATAAAAACCTATTATTCATTGACTCTCCATCACTGGGGCAAGACACTTCTCCAATCAACAAATAAAGATTAAAAACTAGTTTTGATTGTTTTAATTCTGATTTTAATGATCTCAATCAATTCTCATAAACTAAAGATGCACTCATATAGGCTAGTGCCTTATCCATTCAGCTACTATCACCAAAATATAAAGGAAATACAAAGATCTTGGAAAAACTTAATTCATAGTCATAAACACAAATACTTCAACTCTTTCCTTCTTGTAGGTAATCCTTATCAAAATCAAGTGAACATGTATTTCATTTAGAGCATTATTTAATCTAACCCTAGATCAGAACTCAGAACAAAATACACACACATAGGTCTCTAATAAACTCATAAATTCACAAATTTGACACAAAGGAGAGATAAAGACCTAAAATTTGTATTAAGAATAATGAACTTTAATCATTTTTATACAATATATTCTGAGAAACAAGCTTGCCAATAATGGTAGTAGCCTGTACTTAATTCTATTACTTTGATAAGGAAAGATACAAAATATCACAATCCTCAACTGAGGGCTAGGGTTTCAAAAATCTATCTTCTAGACACCTAAAAATCTCAATGCCTAATATGATCATGAAGAATCCTTTTATAGATAAGGAATGCAACAAGCTTCCAATCATATTAGGGTTTACAAAACTTTACCCTAAAAATTACAACAACCTTGTTGGGTTTACAATAAATGACTCAATCAAATCCTGGACCGATATTTAGTGGGCGAGCTGCTTGTCTTCAAGTCTTCAATTCCTTTCTCGGTCCCTTCAAACAATCTAATTGTCTTTTCCTCTTCGTGATTGTTCTTGCAATAAATAAATTCTACATCTTACCTACTTCAAAACTATGAGTCAAAACCCTTTGTTCACCTCAAGAAGTAGATGGAGCATCTGGCTTTTCAACATGATATCATGTACTGATATCTCCATTTATTAAACACTTCCTTGCTTGGGAACACATAATTCATTATTTTAGCCTTTTTGTTGGACAACTGCTCCCACTTGCTTTCCATTTGCCTAATTTCCTACAAGATAAAATCAAATCTTGATTTCATAGTCATTAGTACCTTGATGGTTTGGATGAAGAAAATAGTGTTTTACAAAGTTAAAATACTTTTCATTCTCACTAAAAATCTTCATCCATCCTCTCTCTCCACTTGAGCAATTCCTTCAACTCACCATTTCTTTTAAAAACCCCTAGTATTAATTCATAGCTTGAAAGTGTTAATTATTTCCTTAGCATATTGGATTTTCTCTCAAAATTATCCAGGATTATTCTAAACTCAACCATACTCTTTACAAATTTATGCATCAGTTTAATCAAAGGGTCTGGATCAAGTTTGGCTTTTGAAAGCATATAGAAAAGTTTCATGTTTGATGCCCTCCCTATCCATTTATCCAAAATCAGCCCTAACTCAGCCTTGTGATTATCTAAAGATGTGAGCAATATTTGGAATCTTCTAGCATGGTCAAACAAAATTGTAGGATCCAAGTCACAAGAAAATTGCATCACTGCCTCTATATCTTTCTCTTCATATTTCTAGTCTACAAGGCACTTAGCCTTCAAATGTTCATCCCTCTATTTGTCAAGTTCTACCCTACTCTCTCTTATTCTATCCCCTTCTTCAAGCAACTGCTACTTTTCCCAATTGACTCTTACATCTATGTTCACTTCTGGGAAGGGGGATGGTGGGAACTCAATAATGGGGCTAGAAGAAGAAGTCATTATAGGCCTATCATCAATCATTAACTGAGGTGTTCTATGGTCTTGTGGTCTAGATAGTTGTTCTATCAATTTATCTTTCTCAATCATCTCTATCTTCAGCTCATTATAGGATTTGAGAATAGCCTCAAACTTAATCCTCAATTCTTCTTTCTCTTGAGCGTCCTTTTCTACCACTTTCACATTAAACTTGGTTGTCTCCAAGATTATATTTGAGGCTTCAACATTTGAATTCTCACTCACTCTATGTACTAATAAATTGCCTGAATACTTTGAGGAGTATGCCTCCTTTTTATCTTTATTTCCTTCCCTCTTAAGGGACCACATAACTAGGACAACATGATCATTAGAGAAAACCACACCCCTAGCAGCCTGTTGTGCTTTCTCTATAGTAGAGTGAATTGTAACTTTATTTTTTCTAACTGTATCAAAAAATATTGCATCAGCAATATCCCATTCAAGGATAATTAACACCCTTGTGGTATGAATCATAGCTCTGCCTTCTCATTGGGTTATATTATCAAATTTATTCATCATTTCCCCCTTTGTCTCATTCTCAATCTCAGCAACATCCCTATCAAGGAATTCTTCTTTCTTTTTCTCACAAATCTCTATGAATTGATTGTTGTGCATTCTCCATAAAAATTGAAGAAATGCCCTAGTCTTAACAAAATTATTATCTAAAATGAAAGCATCACTAGCCTGCTTCAAAATTGGGTCTAGTTGTTTACCTTCAAACTCTGCTACTCTAAGGTCCATCTCAATTCCTCTAGGTGCCTCTAGCATCCCTTCTTGCATCTCATCTCCTGAAACAAAAATTTCCCTTCATTACTCATCTGTACTAATTGCTGAGCAAATCCCTGCTCATCTAGTTGTAATGGGGACTGAGAAGGAGAGTACCTCCTATTATGAGTGAGACTCTTCTTGTCTTTACCTCTTTGGAGAGGGTTGTTCTATTATTGGATCATTCATGGGTCTCTTTCCCTTGGAAGTGGATGGAATACTTTTGTCCTTGTGTTGTGATGGAAAAAGAACACAATATCCATTTCTCTCCTGAACTGTATATGTCCCCCTACGGGTCAACTTTGTACATCCAAGCTGACTTAAAATTCTTCTTGCCCTATCCAAATCAGATTTGATAACCACAGCCTTCTTCTCATTTTATTCTTGTATAATTCCCTCAAAATGTTCCATAAGGGTATCCACTTTCGTTGCCCATGGCTAAAAAGCCTTTAATGGGTCATATTCCTTGTCAAAAATCCAGATAAATTCTATAGTATTTTTATAGATTATCCACTTTTCTTTTTTAATTTCTTGAGTTTGAAGATCAAACTCATTCCTGACTATATCCTCAGGAAAGTTGAACTGGTGTTCCATGCTGACACACCTTTTTTCTCTTTAAACATCTTAGATATAAAACCTTCGTTATCTGCACACCTTACTATTATAGTAGCCATTCTATAAGGTTGGAAAGCCTTATCCAAGTGCACCCATCCCTTATTAACAATAATGTATTGGTGGGATATCATGATGCTTGGGAACAAGGTTCCCCTTCCCCTGTTATTCAGGGTTGCTTCCTCCAAGTCAACAATCTTCCTTAGAATCTCAGCATACCCTATCTTCAAAGGGACTTGGTAAGGAAGTACATAAGGTGTCTTTCTACAACCATATACTCTGAACACTTTGGAAACCAGATAAAAAACTATATCACCAAAATTATGAACTATGGTGATGTCTTTACAATATTATTTTGGCCTAATTAGCCTTAATAACTGCATGGGAATTCTTGGATTCTCAAAAAATAACAACGATTTAAGCCTTGAAGCAAAATTTCTATAAAAAATGATATAACTGGCATTAGTCCTATTCCATGAAAGCTTTGTAGTCCACAAATGGACTGGTAACACTTCTCCATTCTTCTCCCTTACAATATCCATTGTTTTTTTGAATAATTCAACACCATTGTGCAAGAACATATGCATCAACATGGAATACCACTCAAAAGGCCTGCCTACCTTCATATTTTTTATCCCCATTAATCCCTAATGGATTAGGTCTACAAGGTAAGGGGAAAAATAAAAAATTAATGCCAAGTGGGGATGTAGGGTCTGCACCATCATGAATATGTATGGGATAGGCATGTGACTAGCTTCATCTTGTCCTAAATTCAAAGTCAGGGACTTGTACATACCTTGTGCCCTCATACTGAAAAGATCTAATCTAAAAGGCTCTGGTGTGCTTGGGCTAGCCATACACATGGCACCAATTTTTCCAAATAAATCTACTAAAGGACCAGACCTCAAATAGTCTTTCTGCACTTGATAAATTCTACTGAACTCATCAAAATCAATCTTTTCCAGACCAACAGAAGGATCATTTAGTGAAAAAACTTGTCTGATCTCATCCTCTATAATACTTATCAAAACCTTTCCATTTATGTCCCTAACACATCTAGTTACAGGGTCATAACATTTAGCTATTTGTATGAGGAGATCAGCATCCATAAAAACTCCAGGAACAATGAGTTTCCCTACATCAAAATGCCAGATATTGCTGAGGGGAGCACAAGCATTTCTTTGAGAGTATGTGTCATTAAACAAAATTAAACCATTGTATTTCTCCCCTACCTTAGCATCTCTCATCCACAATCCCATATCAAACAGTCTGTCATTAACATAGTCTCTAGGGTTTTTGGGAACTAACTCTTTCATTCTGGATTTTTCAATCTCTTAGTGTGGGAGTAATTGAAGCAAATCCTCGAATACCCCCTGTCCTTGTATTATGTTTTCCTTGAGAGCTCTCTTCTGGGCAGCATTTTCTAACTAGGTTTTTTTTATAAAAATGTACAGAGACCAGATAAAAATCACCTAGATAATTTCAAGACAACAACAATAGACAATATTCCAATTACTAAAATTTTCTCTTTAAAAATTATGAACTTTTAACTTCAAGATGCCTACCGTATGCCTAAAAAAACTTGTAGTTGACACTTACAGAGAGAGAGAAATCGCTTACCCGTGATGACTAATTCACATGAAACTCATTAAGTTTTCCATTACTGAAATTGGTGGCTACAACGTGAAACAACCTCAAAACATCAAATTTGAAGACACATCGTTGATCAAATTCCTTCTAGCATGTCGAACAGCTGACAAAAATCCATGCAACAAACTTTAACGCATTCCTAAGCTTAGTTCTCGATCAATGAGAACATTTCATTATACCCATGTGCTAAAAAAACCACACTTTATTTAGCCTTAACTTGGCCTAGACAGGTGTCAACATGTCGCAACTCTGCAAGCTTAAAACACTGAGCATCTTACAATCAAGGCATTATGCCTATCGTTGATTCTTTCAAGATCCAACATATCTTTACCGCCTTTCAAAGTTTGTGACCCTACTTCACAAGTAAACACATGGAGGTGCCTGAAGACTTTAGACCCACTGGCAACTGACATTACAAAGGACACATGTCACTCAGTCGTATCCCTACAAACAAAGAATTGTCAGGGATGTCAAATCAAGGGAAAATGACAACCGTATATTAGCTTCCATCGGATGATCCTTGGTCATTAATGAAATTTGTTCCCACCTTCACTATCGCCAATCCCTTATCCAATCATATGGCTATCATAGTCCCGTAAGGCTTAACAAGTGACCAACTTAGTTTTAAGGCATTGCGACAACCGTGGATCTAATTCACTTGTTAGTGATAGCGTAGCTTTTGAAACCGAGCCTACTTTAATAGGTGTCACTCGGTCACATCCCTACAAGTTAGAAAGTCTGACAACCATGGGACTTAAAGGATAGTGATGACCATGAGATTAAAATGGATTAGACAGCCATGATTAAAATGGGAAAAGCCAAAGTTTTTGCATGAAATATTTGATAAAAATGGATTAGACGGCCATGATTAAAATGGGAAAAGCCAAAGTTTTTGCATGAAATATTTGATAAAAATGGATCCACTTTAAAACCTAACCACAAAACACATGACATCGAAAACTTGAGGGACTTTAATTAAACACATGCATTATTTTTACCTTTAGTGAATGAAAAAGGTAGTGTTCAAACATAACAAGGCCTAGGATAATTAGGGCCTTTTTTGCATTTTCCTACTAGGTCAATTTATTCAAGGTTTTGATAAAAATTTGAAGTATAAGGGCCAAAAATTTCAACAGTACTAACAATGGCTCATACTCAGGGATGTTTATCTCCTGTAGATACAATGAGAAATCTAGAATCTCTTGGAGAAGCAAACCACTACAAAACTTCGATCAAGAAACAAATGTCTGTACACAAAAACCCTAAACTAAAACTTCTTGAGAATAGAAAAGACCTTAGGAGAAATAAAGCTTTAAAAATTGCCCATGAACTAGAAATTCCATAATATCTCATGTCAAATTCTTCAAAATATATGAATATGTTCCCCAATTTCCTTCAATGATGTAAGGGCCCAACCAAATGGGATCAAATTTTCCATTCCTCCCCTTATCCTCCAACCTTTCATTCCACATCAATACAAGGTCACCACCCACAAAGTTTCTCTGAGTAGCATTTTTATCATATAAAAATTTACATTGGGCCTGCATCTTTTCATTTCTTTCATGTGCATCACTTCTTATTTCATTCAGTTTGATCAAGTCATTAATCCTAAATACCATTTCATCTTGTAAGTTATCATCATATGTCTGGATGAATTGGTATATCTGTAGAAAATTATTTTGGGGTAATCTTGCATTGATTCCATAGACCAAATCAAATGGGGCACATCCTATTGCTTTCTTCACAGTTACATTGTCAGCCCATAAGGCCTACAACAACTTTGAATCCCAAGCTTTCTTATTTTTATCCAATAACCTCTTCATTATTTTAATCAAGTTTTTGTTACTGGACTCAGCTTGGCCATTGCCTTGTGGATGATAAGGAGATGAGTATGAGATCTTTATACCATTTTCTTGACAAAATTCAACAAACTCATATGATCTGAAACACATTGCATTATCAACCACCACAGTTTCTAGGCAACCAAACCTAGTAAGAATATTTTACATCATAAAGTCCACCATAACTTTATTGGTTGCCTTTCTAGAAGGGATTGCTTCAACCCATTTAGTGAAGTAATCTGTTGCCACCAATATATAGGAATGTCCACCATTAGAATTATTAGGAATCTCCCCAATAAAATCCATACCCCACTTCTAGAAAGGGGTTTGAACTGCAACAGGTCTAAGAGGTAAATTTCCACTTAATTTCAACTTTCCATCAAACCTTTGACAAGGATGACATCTTTTTACAAACTGATGGGTATCTTTAAAAAGTGTTGGCCACCAAAATCCTGACCTAAGAATCTTGTCGGTTGTGGTCTTTGGGTAAAAGTACAAACCCGTGTCACACTTTTATAAAGGAAAAGGATGATAACATGCAAATTTTTTAACTTTAACAACATAAAAGTGGCATTTGTGTTTAGAATTTGAAGATAATGTAAAGTAATGAAATTTGTAAAATTTGATGAAGTTTATGCTTATAATTTTTTTTAAAAAAATTGAACAAAAATTGACATAGCTTTTTAATTTTTGAAGTCCATTTTTTTATTGCTAAAATATGCTAAAAATCTAGGGTCTAGTTCACATCAAAAAACTATCTGCAAATAATATTTTTTTCCTCTGATTTCATAATATGTTTTAGATGACATGTATAGCTAGTGCATAAAAAAATAAAGATTGTATTTCGGTATATATTTTGTCTGTTATAACTATCCAAAGTCGGTGTTACTTGAAATCAACAATTTTTTGTTCACACCAAATTTTCCCTATCAAATCTACAGCATTAAAAAAAAATTATATATTCTTGAAGAGGAATCTCTCCTCTAGTGTTAAATATAAAGTTTAAATTTTTCTGACATGATTTGTTATTTTTAATTTTTTTTGAACGAGTGTGTTCTTAAATGTTAAAATACCTACTTGAAGTATTTTCAACTTATAATATATTATATGAAATCAAAACATGATAAAAATTACATGACCATAATCTTGACTTCAAACTCTACAAAAGAGTATTTTTAGATTTTATAGAAAGTTAAATTTTGACAAAGAAATCAAATCCAAAAGTGAGAACTTCTAAGACTTACTTTTTTTTGCTTATTTGGCTACCACATGGGATGCCACTTATATAGGTTCAGCCGGAACTAGTTTGGCCGAACCTGTGGGCGACCAAACACAGTCCTGTGCATGAGCCACCCAGCCCATTTTTTGGGTTTATATACTTTTTCATGGAACGGTTTCAGCCAGACCTCTCCTACCACATCGACACCACATGGCACCTCATGTGCCCCATGTATGTCTAGCCAAAACAAATCTGGCCGGACCCATTCCAGCCAGAACCATTAAAAATGTCCTTTAGTGCAACATAGCTATGTACTTTTACCCCTTTGCCATATAATGTCCTCCGCAAACACCATTATGCATTTCATTCAACAAGAGTTTGGATCTATCTTGATCTACACATTTGATTAATACCCCTTCATTACTCCTCCACCATAACTCACCACCTATAATAACATACCTCATGGAATGGAGCTTAATAGTTCTTTTTCTATTGTCATACATCTCAGGAGGTAAAATCATTTTTTGCAAGTACCCAATGATGTCTTTATACCACTCACAACAATCCATATTGAAAACAAAGGACCTGTGTTCCTATTCTAGTATATTTATCTAATTTGCAGCTAAATTGCTTTGGGCCATCAACTTTGCAAGACCTAATCCTCTTACCAATTTTGAAATATGGATACCTATATTAAATTCTTGGATCCTATTGATCCATCTACACCTTCTCCCTAAAACCTCTTGTTGAACCAATATGTCTTTGACTGTAGCACTTGGGACATAAGAAACTACTGTAGCTCCACCCAAGTAGCATCTAAAAGATTTGATAGCCTTAACTAGGGCATATGCTTGCTTTTCAACAATATCATAATTTAATTCAGCTGCCTGTAAGGTTTTCCTAAAGAAGGAGATAGGTTGTTCAAATCCTTATGTGTTCTTCTGTAATAGTACTACTGCAATAGTGTGAGAGGATGCAAAAGAAAATATTTGCAAGGGCTTACTATAATCTGGTGTCTTTAAAATAGGAGCATTTTTTATAGCCTATTTAATATTCTTGAAAGCTTCTATTGCCTCTACATCCCATTCAACCTTTTCTCCCTTTTTTAGCATTCTTGATATAGGGATACTAATCTCTGCAAAGTTTGTAATGAATCTCCTCAAAAAATTTACTTGTCCCATAAAGGACTATATTCCTTTGATATTTTTAGGATGGAAGAGTTTTTTAATAGCTTCAACCCTCTTAGGGTCAATTCTCACCCCATCTTTTGAAACAATATGTCCTAGTAGTTTTCCTTCCACAACACCAAAGGTACATTTCTTTGGGTTTAAGGAAACTCCATATTCTAAGGCTCTGATAAAAAAAAAATCCAAGTGTTGGCAAAGTTGTTCCTCTTTAGTTGAGAACATTGTAAGGTCATCCTAGTATACCACCATAAATCTATCAATAAAATCTACAAAAACTACATCCATAGCTCTTTGGAAAGTGGCACCAGCATTGGTTAGTCCAAAGGACATTCTTACATACACATATGTTCCCCAAGGGGTAGTAAATGTAGTCTTGAATTGTTTTGAATCTTTAACCATGACCTGATTATATCTAGAAAGACCATCCATCATGGACATTAACTCTGATGTAGTAACCTTTTGCAGCATGTTTTCCATATTGGATAAACCATAATTTTCTTTCAAGGAATTTATATTCAAGTTCCTGAAATCAACACAAAGCCTAATATCACCATTCTTTTTCCTGATAGGAACTAGTTTTGAAAACCAAGTTGAGTGTCTAATAGGCTTGATTATTCCAGCATCTATCATTTTCTTAAGCTCTCCTTGCATTTTGGGTGCCAAAGTAG
Organism: Chamaecyparis obtusa; assembly: GCA_027943335.1. Taxonomy (NCBI): domain Eukaryota; kingdom Viridiplantae; phylum Streptophyta; class Pinopsida; order Cupressales; family Cupressaceae; genus Chamaecyparis; species Chamaecyparis obtusa. Next base: position 1,714,508 of record BSBK01001162.1, on the reverse strand, counting down.
GGTTAACAGGTTTCAATTTTTGTCTGAAAGGTTTAGTACCTTCTTTTAATGGGATCTCATGTTGGAACAGTTCTTCTCTGTAAGCCTTTAGGTCTTCATAAGACCATGCAAAAACATGCTTAAACTTCCTGAGGAGATCAATTAGATTTTTTTAGGTTCTAGGGGGTAAACACTTACCAATGCAAACATTCTTAGGCACCATTCTTGTTCCCAAATTTATTTCCTCGAGATCATTTGATTTATTAGTGTTAGCATAAAAAGCTTTATCTTTATTGTCAAATGCCCTCTCAAGAGCAATTAATCCTTTAGGGATCCTATTTGATTTCAACTGTAGCACCTCCTTTCCAAAAACACTTTCTTACCCATTTATGGTGTGAACATAGGCACTGAAATCCATGTCTTTGTCACCAAAATGGGATTCACATTGCAAAAATCTCATTGTCCTGGTCATCAGAAAAAACTTGCCAATTTTCCACATTGTCAGGGATAGAAGGTCTAGATTGAACTTCTATGTTAGATATGTCTGTAAAGGTAATATCTTTTGGCCTTATAGCTACATTGGCTAGTAAGTTAGCCATCCTATTTTGACTTCTTTCTACCCAGCAAATGTCAAATGCATTGAAGCTTTCAATCTCATCCCATACTGCATTTATATACTATTTTAATCTTTGATTCTTTGATGCATACTTTGATCTAACTTGGGAAACTATTAATTCAAAATCACCCACCACTTTTAGACACTTTATGCCATGTCTTTATGCTAACCTTAATCCAATCAACAAAGCCTCATACTCTGCAACATTATTTGTACATGAGAACAACAAAGTGAATGAAAACTTAAAAGTTTTACCATTTGGCGATATTAACAATATTCCAGCTCCAGACCCCTCCTTTGAGCTTGCTCCATCAAAGTACATAGTCCATAGACTATCAAGGTTAGTCCATTCCTCTTTGTTATTAGGTACACATATTCAACATCTTCCTCTATTTCCTTAGCCTGGACTCTGAAAGAATTAATGTCAGTATCAAGAAAGCAATTCATGGTGTCTTCCTCCTCCTCAATCATGTGTGGAGTCCTAGGTTCCTTAGAAACCTTGATATTTTGTCCCTCAATGTTGAAAGTAGAAAATGATAAATCACAATGGATACTACCTCCCATAGAAGCACTCCACTTTCTAGACAATAACATGCCATAGTGAGGAGGGATATCAACTACCAGGACACTCATAGTTAACTATTTGCATGGGTATGTTGCGAACCTATAAGGTAAAGCCTTAATAGTGCCAACAACTGGTAACTCCCTTGAGTCCATAGCTTGACATCTCCCATGTGGAGTGTCCACTTTCAATCCTAATGATTTCATAACTTCTATGGACATGACAGTGTTTGATACTCCTGAATCAATCATACAATTTTTTAGCAATTTTCCATTTATTAGCGAAGTCAAAAAGAAAGGATCAATTGTCCCAAATGATGTACTGACAACATTTGTGTCCAAATAGATTTGAGGAATTTTAGAGATGATTTCCCCACTATGATTTTCACTCTCCTCCTCAACAACAGCTATTTTTTTATCAGTCTCATCTATCCTTTGGATATCTATGGAAACCATGTCGTTTACCCAATTAAGAGCCTTTTCTTTGTGTTCTTCTATCCTCATCATCTCAAGAAAAGGGACCTTAATAGTGATTTGTGAAAGTAACTTGCTCATGTCAATAGGAACATACTTTGAATCAATCACATCTTGCTTTATACTGATAGCCTCTTTATTTTCTCCTTGTGTGGATGTGTTGGGGTGCTCCTTGCTTTGGATTTTAACCTCCTCTGGGGATTTAGTTTTCACTTTATAGACAACATTTGGATTAGTAAATTTAACATTTTTCTTCACCTTGACTTTGCCAACAACATCATTTACCTTCTTCTTATCCTGGGATAACTTGGCATCCTTCTAATTTCTTAATAAAAATGCCAGTAGGCTTTCGATTTGGGTCACCTATTACCCTATTTCTCAAATTTTAATTGGTTTTAGCCCGAGTAACCATATCTATTGTTATTTGAAAAATTTCCTAATCATATGGACATCTCAAAACAACTGTCTCTTCATCTTTCAATGTATTGCACTAGACATCATCTAATTTATCATTTTCTTCATTTGAAAAAATTTGCTGATGGTATGATTCATTTCTAACCTGAGAATTTGAAACATCTTGATTCTCATCCTCCTCTATAGAGTCAACTTCATCCCAAAGATGGGAGGAGGTCATACCACAACCTTGATCATCATAAGGCTCTTCCTCATTGTTCTCTTGTTCCTCTTCTGCAGACACACTCTGAGATACTACACAATAATTAGGGTCATGTGGTGACTGACACACAATGCACCATGGGACCTCCTTGATCATATTCACTGAGTTTCTTTGCAAGGGATCATGATTCTTGTCATTTAGTTTATCCTTCCTCTCTAGGAGTATAGGTTTCCCATCTTTCCATTGAGTATTATAAGGGTAGTTATGCATTCTCGGCAGTTTGTCAGGATTATTAAAAGAAGGCCTATCATTTCCTGCAACCCTATTGTTTTTGTTTTCACCAAGTTTTAAGTCTTTTATGGCTTTCAAAATCTTATTTAAACTATTACCCTCCTTTGGCTTTACATTTGTAGGCTTTCTTGGCTCCTTTCTATTCAACATTTGTGACTTGTTGTCATCGCTTCTTCCCAATTTTCTTGATATTCTCTGGTTTCTCTCTATATTTATAGCCAATTTATTAGCTTCTCCAAGATTCCTAGGATTCTTATCTCTTAAGAGGTACCCCATTTTGGGATCAAAATAATTTAGATAAGTGACAAGAAAAACCCTATCATCTAACTTGATAAATGTAAAAGCTTATGCATGGCCTTTTGAAACCTAACATTAAATTTAATAACATCCTCATTGAAATTTTTTTTCAATGTTATAAAATTCATTCAACATAAAGCCTTCATTTGTCTTGTCACCATATTGTTCCTTAAAAAATTGCTTGAGTTGATCACATGAACCTATGCTATCATGTGGCAATGCCTTGAACCAATCCCTTGAATCTTCAGTTAAGGATTGAACAAACAACTTCATTATTATATCATCAGGCTCAATATTGTAATCATCTATCACATCAATGAATTTCTTTAAATGTTCTTCACAAGTGACAACATTGGTACCAGTGAGCTTTGGAAGCTTCTTCCTAATTTCATCAGGGATGGGGTTGGGATATCCAGGGATACTGAAAAAAACTAATTGCTTACATCTTTCATGAATAGGCCCTGCTTGAGATGGGCCAGCACCCTGAGATGTTGATGCATTAGTGTTTGACACAATAGAAACCTTAAGTCTAGTTGGTGGAGGAATATTTGTTACCTTCTTTGCAATGTTTTTAGCATTTCCACCTTGTGTTAAAGAAGAAGAAGCAACATTTTTAGGTCCTGAAGACTGTCTAAGAAACTCTATCTTTCTTCTCATTTCTAGAGTTGTAGCCTCTAACTCTACTTTTTCTAACTCCCTGGCCAGTATTTCCTTTTCCTTTTTAGCCTTTTCAAGATCAGCCTCTAACCTTAAAGCTTGGTCTATAGGATCCTTAGGGCCTAAAGTTTCATTGATTGAAACTCCTACAACCTTTTTCTTACCTTTATCCTTGGTGTTTCTTATCTCAAAAACTTCTTGGATGATGGGTTGTTCCTTTTCTTGTTCATGTATGGGAACATAATTCATGGCTTCTAAATCTAACAACTACCTTTTCAATTTCTCAAATCTTATCATTTCATGCCTAATATTTTCTTCATTTTCCTTTTCTCTTTGATGTCTAATAAAAACATGCTCACTGATTTTCCTTTCTAACTCATAAACTTCCTCAAATATTTCTTCAGAGTCTGGAAGGATTGTTTCAAATTTAGATTACTGAGCTTGGAAATTCTCTTGTTGTCACTCAGATATTTGGAGGCCTTGGGGTAATGAGGAACCAAGGGAGAAAGGAGGGATAAAATCCTGTCTACTTCTACTTTTACTTCTAGGCCTTCTTTCCATTCCATGTTGCTTACTAGAAACTACCCTCATATTATGCTGTTATTTTTCACCATCCCTTTTAGAGGGAGAATAATAGTCTTCATATTGGTTCAACCCTAAATCAATAGCCTCTTCATACTCTAATGCATTCCCCTCTTGACTACGTTGGGCAAGTTTTTCTTGTCTTGTATTTCCCTTTTGTTTCCATGTAAGGGACATATCATTACTACTCTTTTCTTTTCTAATTTGGCCATGTCTAGATGTGGTTGGAAGCTCTCCTTCAAAATTCTCTTCAAGATGTTCTTTCCTCCAAGACCTTGTATTCTTGAAACTCATTGTAAAAAGATATCTCTTTAAGCAACACCAATACAAAGATGTCTATGACTCCCCACCCAAATAGATTGGGAAATTTGAAACACTACCCAATAATAATCAAGATAAACCCTTTTTTCTTAAAAAAAGGGAAGGGTAAATTTTAGAGAAAGGAAAAACCTCTATTTTCTTCAATGGTAACTAACTGGATTATAATAAGTAGGCCAGGAGTCTAGCTCAACTTGAAACCCACGTTATTTGTAGATGGTTATAATGGGTCCCTAGTAGAGTCACCATTTTGTTGGTTCTTGAAAAGGCTTTACACTCCATCAGAAACCAATATACCTAAGACTAATTTTAATGAGGGGTTAGTTCCAAATATAGGGAGATCTGTAAGTAACTCAACCAACTATAGGGACAAGACTGCCCTCTACACTTTTGGCTCTACAAACCAAGGTGGGTATACTTGACCCAATAAATAAAACTCTGTTCTTAACTTGATACTGGTTCTAACAATAGATATTAGTGAGAAAGTACTAAATAACAACCTATTATTCATTGACTCTCCATCACTGGGGAAGGACACTTACTTCTCCAATCAACAAATAAATATTAAAAACTAGTTTTTATTGTTTTAATTCTGATTATAATGATCTTAATCAATCCTCATAAACTAAATATGGGCTCATACAGGCTAGCGCCTTATCCATTAGGCTAATATCACCAAAATATAAAGGAAATACAAAGATCTTGGAAAAACTCAATTCATAGTCATAAACACAAATACTTCAACTCTTTCCTTCCTATAGGTAATCCTTATCCAAATCAAGTGAACATGTATTTCATTTAGAGAAGTATTTGATCTGACCCTAGATCAGAACTCAGAACAAAATACACACACATAGATCTCTGATAAACTCAAAAATTCACAAATTTGACACAAAGGAGAGATAAAGACCTAAAATTTGTATTAAGCATAATGAACTTTGATCATTTGTATACAATATATTCTGAGAAACAAGCTTGCAAATAATGGTAGCAGCCTATACTTTCTTCTATTACTTTGATAAGGAAAGATACAAAATATCACAATCCTCAACTGAGTGCTAGGGTTTTAAAAATCTATCTTCTAGACACCTAAAACTCTCAATGCCTAATATGATCATGAAGAATCCTTTTATAGATAAGGAATGCAACAAGCTTTTGATCATATTAGGGTTTACAAAACTTTACCCTAAAAATTACAACTTTGCTGGGTTTACAATAAATGACTCAATCAAATCCTGGACTGATATTTAGTGGGAGAGACACCTGTCTTCAAGTCTTCAATTCCTTTCTCGATCCCTTCAAACAATTTGATTGTCTTTTCTTCTTTTTGATTGTTCCTACAATAAATACATTTTACATCCCACCTACTTCAAAACTATGAGTCAACCCCTTGTTCACGTCAGAAATTAGATGGAGCATTTGGCTTTTCAATATGAGGCATGTACTGATACCTCCATTTATTAAACACTTCCTCTCTTGGGAACAAAAAATTCATTATTTCAACCATTTTGTCGGACAACTGCTCCCATTTGTTTTCCATCTGCCTCATTTCCTGCTAGATAAAATCAAATCTTGATTTCACAGTCATTAGTACCTTGATGGTGTGGATGAAGAAAAGAGTGTTTTCAAAAGTTAAAATACTTGTCATTCTTGTTGAAAAATCTTCATCCATCCTCTCTGTCCACTTGAGCACTTCCTTCAACTCACCATTTCTTTTAAAAACCCCTGGTATTAATTCATGGCTTGAAAGTGTTAAGTCTTTCCTTAGCATATTGGATTTTCTCTCAAAATCATTCGACATTATTCTAAACTCAACCATACTCTTTACAAATTTATGCACCAGTTTAATCAAAGGGTTTGGATCAAGTTGGGATTTTGAAAACATATAGAAAAGTTTTATGTTTGATTCCCTCCCTATCCATTTATCCAAAATTGGCCCTAACTCAACCTTGTGATTACCTAAAGATGTGAGCAATATTTTCAATCTTCTAGCATGGTCAAACAAAATTGTAGGATCCAAGTCACAAGCAAATTGCATCACTGCCTCTGTAACTTTCTCTTCATATTTATGGTCTAGAAGGCACTTAGCCTTCAAATGTTAATCCCTTTGTTTGTCAAGTTCTTCCCTGCTCTCTCTTAGTCTATCCCTTTCTTCAAGCAACTACTACTTTTCCCAATTGACTCTTGCATCTTTGTTCACTTCTGGGAAGGGGGATGGTGGGAACTCAATAATGGGGCTAGAAGAAGAAACCACCATAGGCCTATCAACAATCATTAACTTAGGTATTCTATGGTCTTGTGGTCCAGATAGTTGTGCTACCAATTTATCTTTCTCAATCATCTCTATCTTCAGCTCATTATAGGATTTGAGAATAGCCTCAAACTTAATCCTCAATTCTTCTTTCTCTTGAGCATCCTTTTCTGCCACTTTCACATTAAACTTGATTGTCTCCAAGATTATATTTGAGGCTTCAACATTTGTATTCTCACCCACTCTATGTACTAACAAATTTCCTAAATACTCTGAGGAGTATGCCTCCTTTTTATCTTTATTTCCATCCCTCTTAAGGGACCACATAACCAGGGCTGCATGCTCATTAGATAAAACCACACCCCTAGTAGCCTGTTGTGCTTGCTCTATAATAGAGTGAACTATAAATTTAATTTTTCTAACTGTATCAAAAGCCGTTTCATCAACAATATCCCATTCAGGGAGAATTAACACCCCTACAGTATGAATCATAGCTCTTCCTTCTTCTGGGGTTATATTCTCAAATTTCTTCATCATTTCCCCCTTTGTCTCATTCTCAATCATAGCGACATCCCTATCAAGGAACTCTTCTTTCTTTTTCTCACAAACCTCTATGAATTGATTGATGTGCATTCTCCACAAAAATTGAAGAAATGCCCTAGTCTTAACAAAATTATTATATGAAATGAAAGCATCACTAGCCTGCTTCAAAATTGGGTCTAGTTGTTTACCTTCAAACTCTACTACTGTGAGGTCCATCTCAATTCCTCTAGGTTCCTTTGGAATCCCTTCTTGCATCTCATCTCTCAAAACAAAATTTTTTCCTTCATTACTCATCTGTACTAATTGTCAAGAAACTCCCTACTCATCTAGTTGTAATGGGGACTGAGAAGGAATACATCTCCTATTTTGAGTGAGCATCTTCTTGTCTTTGCCTCTTTGGAGAGGGTTGTTCTATTATTGGAACATTCATGGGTCTCTTTCCCTTGGAAGTGGATGGAATAATTTTATCCTTGTGTTGTGATGGGAAAAGAACATTGTATCCCTTTCTTTCCTGAACTGTATATGTCCCCCTAGGGGTCAAGTTTGTATATCTAGGCTGACTTAAAATTCTTCTTGCCCTATCTAGACCAGATTTGATAACCACATCCTTCTTCTCATTTTCTGCTTGTATAATTCCCTAAAAATGTTCCATAAGGGTATCCACTTTCCTTTCCCATGGCTGAAAATCCTTTAATAGGTCATATTCCCTGTCAAAAATTTGGATAAAATCTATAGTCTTTTTACAGATTAACCACTTTTCTTTTTTAATTTCTTGAGTTTGAAGATCAAACTCATTCCTGACTATATCCTCAAGAAATTTGAACTGGTGTTCCATGCCGACACACCTTGTTTTCTCTTTAAAAATCCCAGATATAAAACCTTCATTATCTACACACCTTACTAATACAGTAGCCATTCTATAAGGTTGAAAAACCTTATCCAAGTGCACCCATCCCTTATTAACAATAATGTATTGGTGGGATATCGTGATGCTTGGGAACAAGTTTCCCCTTCCCTTGTTAGTTAGGGCTTCTTCCTACAAGTCACCAATCTACCTTAGAATCTCAGCATACCCTATATTCAAAGGGACTTGGTAAGGAAGTACATAAAGTTCCTTCCTACAACCATATACTCTGAACATTGTGGAAATTGGATACAAAATTATATCACCAAAATTATGAACTATGGTGATGTCTTTACAATATTCATTTGAACTAATTAGCCTTAATAACTCCATTGGAATTCTTGGATTCTCAAAAATAACAAGGATCTAAGCCTTGAAGCAAAATTTCTATCAAAAATGATATAACTAACATCAGTCCTATTCCATGATAGCTCTATAGTCCACAACTAGACTGGTAACACTTCTCCATTCTTCTCCCTTACAATATCCATTGTCTTGCTGAAGAATTCAACACCATTGTGCAAGAAATTTTGCATAAACATGGAATACCACCCAAAAGGCCTACCTACCTTCACATTTTTTATCCATATTAATCCCTAATGGATTAGGTCTGCAAGGTAAGGGGAAAAATAAAAAATTAATGCTAGGTGGGGATGTAGGGTCTGCACCATCGTGAACATGTATGGGATAGGTATGTGAGTAGCTTCATCTTTTCCCAAAATCAAAGTCAAGGACTTGTACATAACTTGTGCCCTCATACTAAAAAGATCTAACATGAAAGGCTCTAGTGTGCTTGGCCTAACCATACACATGGCACCAATTTTTCCAGAGAAATCTCTTAAAGGACCAGACCTCAAATAGTCTTTCTACGCTTGATAAATTATACTGAACTCATCAAAATCAATCTTTTCAAGTCTAATAGAAGGATCATTTAGCAAAAATTTTTTTTTGATCTCATCCTCTGTAATACTTATCAAAACCTTTCCATTTATGTCCCTAACACATCTAGTTATAGGGTCATAACATTTAGCTATTTGTATGAGGAGAATACCATCCATAAAAACTCCAAGCACAATGAGTTTTCCTACATCAAAATACTAGATATTGCTGAGGGGAGCAAAAGCATTTCTTTGAGAGTGTGTGGCTTTAAATAAAATTAAACCATTGTATTTCTCCCCTACCTTAGCATCTCTCATCCACAATCCCCTATCAAACAGTTTGTCATTAACATAGTCTCTAGGGTTTTTGGGAACTAACTCTTTCATTCTGGATTTTTCAATCTCTGAATGTGGGAGTAATTGAAGCAAATCCTCGAATACCCCCCTGTCCTTGTATTATGTTTTCCTTGAGAGCTCTCTTTTGGGCACCATTTTCTAACTAGGTTTTTTGTAGGAAAATGTACATAGAATAGATAAAAATCACCTAGATAATTTCAAGACAACAACAATAGACAATATTCCAATTACTAAAATTTTCTCTTTAAAAATTGTGAACTTTTAACTTCAAGATGCCTACTGTATGCATGAAAAAAAATTTAGCTGAAACTTGTAGAGAGGGAAAATTTTCTTATATAAAGATTGAAAGTAAGATGTCATTTCCAACAATCAAATCCAACTATAGAATCATTACCAACTAGTCATGGCTGATTCACACAAAACTCATTAAGTTCACCATTACTAAAACTGGTAGCTACAATGTTCACAGGATGTAAAACAACCTCAAAACATCAAATTTGAATACATATCATCGATCAAATTATTAGAAAATTGTCTATACTGAGATATATGACTAGATATAGTGTTGTCATTATGGCAATAAATTCATATAGTAGTTTGGAGTCAGTGCACTAAGTGTAAAGATTATAATTTAGTTAAGTATTAAAGATTGGACAACATACAGAGCACCAGAGACTCAGAGCATCAACGCACATGTGTACGGATGAATTAAGGAATGCGACCTGGAAGTTAAGGTTTTTATACTATAGTTATTCTTAGTCTAAGAGCACATAAATATATATGCAAAGATGTGAATGTTATAGTCAATTCAAGTTGCACAGCTAGTGTGTGACAGCAGTGAATAGAGCATGGAGCCGATAGTGACTATTTTGGTTTGTGATTATAAATTAATGTTGTAGAGGCTATGCACCTATTGTATTTAGGTTTCTGACATATGTACATGTATAATTGTAAGCATGCTTAAGCCAATTCATTTGGAAGCATTATTTGTAATTAGTTATAGGGCTGACCTAATTGTATATTTTGTATGAGCACATAAATATAAGGTGCACCCATTGTAATCGGTATGGAAGTTGAAATAGAGTTGTGATAAGTAGAGAAGAGGTACATGAAGTGAGCATAAGATGTATTAGAGCTTTTCTAGAGGTCAAAGCATTAGCACACCAAAGGAAATGATTTGACAAGTAGTGTCACAGTGACAGTTCACCTACAGATATAGTGTGTATCTGATTTAGAAGGTTGTAGCCTTCATCATTTGAGCAGTGAGCTCTAGGATAGTGAGTCCACTCCCATAATAGGCATCATTGTAAAAGACTCCTAACAAGTTCCAACCCTTAACAAGGTCTACTGTACTAAAAGCATTGTAAAGTTACTCCTAATAGGGTAAGGGATCTTCTAATAGGGATCACAAAACACTAGTGCAGATTATTAGTGGGTATCAAGTCCCACTGGGGTTTTTACCTATTTGGGTTTCCCCGTAACCATATTGGTGTCATGTGTTCATTTCATGTTTCATGTTTATGTGAATGTTTAATTCGGTACACCCCCCCCCCTCTCAGTGTTCCCATTCCTAATAATTGGTATCAGAGCTTTGGTCCTCAGCAAAGAAGTTTAACCACTTGAGGAGATCATGGACAAAGCAGATATGAAACATTTGAAGAAAAATCTTGAAGTAGCTCTTGAAGACCTAGACAATTTAGAAAGAGAAATTGAAGAACTGAAAGAAAAAGTCAGTGATGCTCAATTAGTTATCAAAAGACTAAGAAAAGATTTGAAAGGATTCTCTAACAGTGAACTTGAAGAAAAAGTCAAGAAGTTAAGTAAGGAAAATGCATCCTTGTTAAGTCAGCTTGAAGAATTAGATGACAAACTGATGAACAATCAAGATGTCTATAATGAACAAGTCAAGGAGAACCTTCAACTGAATGAATAACTAAGGGAAGCTAACTCAGAAATCTTAGAGCTAAAGAATATCAAAGAGAGCTTGGAATTTGAATTAAAGAAGTCAAAGGATCATATTGATAAATTACACACCAGTGCTGAATTGATAGAATCATAGTTGTATGAAAGAATAATCAAAGGAGACACTAGCTATATTGGATACAATGAAGCACAAAATCAAATTGACAGTATGCGAGCAAGAAAGGATTCACAAAAGGACTCTACTGATACTAAGAAGATTGAAGATCAAACCAAAGACAATAATGATCCTCCTAAGAATGAGCGCAAGCCTATAGAAGGAACTTGTTTTTCATGTAACAAGCATGGACACATTGCAAGGAACTATACAGAGGTAAAACCATTCAATGGTTACTATTATACATGTAATAGATTTGGTCATAGAGAAGTAAATTGCAAGACTAGTAAGAAGAACAAGATTCAGCATGATCAAAGAAATCAAAATTAGACCAATGCAAGAAGTTCTTAGAATGTTATATGTCAGATATGTAACAATAATGGTCACTCAGCTAGAACATGTAGAATGGTGACTCATGTCAATGTGCTAAGGAATAATAGACCTCTAGTGATTTTTCACACCTGTAACAAGGCTAGACATATCTCAAAGTTTTGTAGATCAAGGATGCAAGGTTAGGAAAGCCCTAAAAGGACTGAAGAACCAATTTTGGATCCTGAAGAAAAAGTCAAGTTTGTAAAAGCCTTAGAGGATGTGAGCTTGATTTGGTTAGAAGGAAAGAAGGACAATGCTATTGAGAATGTATTGGATGCATCCCAAATAGACGCACCCTCTACATTTGCATAAATGGCCCTTAGGGTCATAGGGGGAGCTAATTTAGCTCTAGACCCTTGTGTGGCTAGTATACTCATCCTTAGAGTATGCACCTTTGGACTTAAGCTATTGGAGTGTATAGGAACCTTTGTGCAAGAGCACACATGTTGATTGTTAGCGGAGCTCAAGTTTGAAAATTTGAAGTGACAGCCTAGTTTACGCGAGTTGCATTAATGGCGAATTTCTTACTTTAAGTACACAAAAAGTTGTTTGTTCACTCATTGCATTCATACTCAGAGTGATTGAGCCTTGGAAGTTGTTGTGAAGATTTGGAGATTGAGCTATCATTAATTGCAGTGCATTTGATTGGTTGCAAGAAACCCTACCTTATTGCACCATTTTGGAAGCCGTCAAAACATCTCAGAGATCATTTGGAAAGTGAATATCAAGTAAGTCATGGCCACTCCTATTGTTTTTGATGTTTCTAAGAAGAAGAGGTATGTATTTGATGAAGGGTGCTCCCCTTAATACCATAAACACATAACAGAAACAAAGAAATAACAACAATATACAAGAACAAAAAATGGGCTTCTTATTATCTCCACAAATGTGGAATTACAAACTTTCAGAATTACAATATGCAACGCTACATGGGCATTCCCTTACAATATTCTATAGGAAAAATCCTTGAATCAATACCCAAATCTACTACCCATAACTACCCCCCGAACTGCCTAAGACAACACTACAGCCTTCCTTATATAGGCAATTTTCCACCGCCTGAGAAGGTTCCAGATTTTTTAGCCAACAAGGCCGACCAAACTTAGAACTATTTTATTTTACAATTTATTACATCAAAGTCGGCTCAAAAAAAATCTTTTGAAACCCAAACAAAATTTTTGAAGGAAAATCATTTTCCCCCATTTTAGGTGACCCAACTTTCAAAGACCATAAATCATCGCCAGTTGACCCGATTGACTATTATAACCCCATTCTGAAAAGGCCACGAAGTGCTCTACAAGATTGACTCGTGCAAGCACCTATCACCCAAATTTTTGACCTCATCTGGGGCCTCTAAGCCTTCAAAACTGAGTTCAAAGTTTTTGTACCATGTTGCCAATACTGAAAATCTTCAATATCTACAAAGCTAAACTTGATTTGTCAATGAAACTTTACTGGCATGCTGATATGACCGAAATAAACCTCCAAGGAAGAAATCAGAACATTCTAAGATTAGATGACCAACTTAATAAAAATAGAAAGTTTCCACAAATAGCAGCTCTACACAAGATAGCCCTTATTGAATACAAAAACAAAAATATTTTTGGGTGATGCAAGATTGCTCTTACACCCAGGATGCTCTTGCATCAGACACCCGAGGTAATTTGAGAAGTGACCCTATCATGACTTAGGTGTTTAGAGGAAAACCAAGATGGTTAACCTCCTCCTTTGTTAGCCATGATGAATCTTCAACAGGTCATCCTTTCCATTTGACCAAATACTCTTCATATGTCCTTTTCCTTGTGCTTCTACCAACATGACTATCCAGTATGTCTTCAATCTCCTTGATATCTGAACTAGTTGTTGGAATACTCCATTGTGCTGCTATAACTCATCTTCAACACCTCCTTCATGATACTCTATCAGATCTAAAATGTTAAACACTAGTGAAATATTCAACTCAGAAGGCAATTCTACCTCATATGCATTTTCTAAATTATGCTTCTTCAGTATCTTACATGGCCCAAACTTCTTCATTTTCAACTTGTTATATGTACCATCCAAAAATCACTCCTTCGGAGTATGAACCATGACTTCATCTCCAACCTAAAATTCCTTATGCCTCCTTTTCTCATCTTCCTTAGCCTTATACTGCATATTCAATTTGGAAATGTGCTTCCTCACCTCCTCATGGATGTTCTCCAAGTGTTCCACAAAATCCTCAGCTTCAGCACTACTTATTTCTCCTTTATCTATCTTCCTCAACTCAGATACATTTCTAGGACTACTTCCATATACAATCTATGGATGATGTGATGAACTAAACTTCAAATCTATCTTCAACTCTTCACTTTCTGCTAGTGTCATTCTCTATGCTACCTTATTTGGCAAACTGGCTCCTGGACTCAACTCCATTTGATGACTGATCTTTCTTATTGGTGGTAATCAATCAAGCACATTATCAGATACAATATCCTGAAACTCATTCAATAACTCTGCAACTTCTCGAGGTACATCTTCTACTTCATCTTTCCCATCCTTTGGAATTAAGGTAAAACACATATTCTCATGCCGCATACCATCTGAGAAATTTCCTCTATCAACAAAAGTTATTCTTGCATTACTAGATACCTTTTGTTTTGTTTCCTTCAATGGCTTTAGCTTATGTCACACTCCATCCTTTGTCAGGGAATAGGTATTCACATGACCATCATGTACAACATATCTATCAAACTACCAAGGTCTACCCAACAACATATGACATGCATCCATAGATATGACATCACATAGTACCTCATCTTGGTACTCGCTGATCTTGAACTTCACTAGGCACTATTCACTGACCATGACCTTGTGGTCATCCTGCACTCAGGCAACCCAATATGGATGTGGATCTTTCTACCTCTTGAGCTTCAACTTTGTCACCATCTCTTCTAACAACAAATTATCAGTACTACCACTATCAATAATCACATCACAACACTTACCCTCACACTTGCACTTGGTGCAAAATAGGCTCCTTTTCTCAGGTTCATTTTCACCACTCAACAGGACTCTTTTGTTGATTAGCGTTTCTCCTCTTTCATCATCTTTAGAATTTGATGATCTAACATCTTCATCAACATGTGTAACTCTAGCCTGGCCTTCATTCCTCCTATCCATCCTTCCTTGGTGTTGAGGAAATTCAAATGCCCTATGACTTTCTTCTCCACAGTGAAAACATGTTCCACGGAAGCCTCCTCTTCTAGATCATTGTCCTCTTCCTCTTCCTCTCTGATCTCTATTATTCTAATCATTGAAATGATTGAAATAATCTCCTCTCTGATTCTAACTGTTACTGGCCTCATCTTTCTTTTTTTTATCTTCATTTTGATCTCCATATGACCGTCCACTAGATCTTCCATCACGACCTTTTCCACTTTGTCCTATCTCAAACTTCCTACTCAGCTTTTCCTCTACTTTTAGGGACAATTGGTATGCCTCTTCAATACTATTCATTTGAACTAGATTCAACTCCTCCTGAATTCTTGGCCTCAACCCATTCGAGAAATGCATGAGGTAGAATTGCCTACTGAGTTGAATATTTCACTAGTGTTTAACATTTCAAATTTGATAGAGTATCATGAAGGAGGTGTTCAAGATCAGGTTACAAAAGCACTGTGGAGTATTCTACCAACCAGTTCAGATATCAATTACATTGAAGACATACTAGATAGTCGTGTTGGTAGAAGCACAAGGAACATGACATATGAAGAGTATTTGGTCAAATGGAAAGGACAACCTGTTGAAGATTCATGATGGCTAACAAAGTAGGAGGTTAACCATCTTAGTTTTCCTCTGCACACCTGAGTCATGATAGGGTCACTTCTCAAATTAACCCAAGTGTCTGATGCAAGAGCATCCTAGGTGTAAGAGCAATCTTGCATCACCCAAAAATATTTTTGTTTTTGTATTCAATAAGGGCTATCTTGTGCAGAGCTTCTATTTGTGGAAACTTGCTATTTTTAGTAAGTTGGTCATCTAATCTTGGAATGTTCTGATTTCTTCCTTGGAGGTTCATTTTGGTCATATCAGCCTACCAATACAGTTTCATTGACAGATCAAGTCTAGCTTTGTAGATATTGAAGATTTTTGGTATTGGCAACAGGGTATAAAAACTTTGAACTCAATTTTGAAGGTTTTAGAGGCCCCAGATGAGGTGAAAAATTTAGGTGATAGGTACTTGCACAAGTTGAGCTTGTAGAGTGCTTCGTGGCCTTTCTGAAATGGGGTTATCATAGTCAATCAGGTCAACTGGCGATGACTTATGGTTTTTAGAAGTTGGGTCACCTAAAATGGCAGAAAATGATTTTCCTTCAAAATTTTTGTTTGGGTTTCAAAATATTTTTTTTGAGCCGACTTTGATGTAATAAATTGTAAAATAAAATAATTCTAATTTTGGTTGGCCTTGTTGGCTAAAAATTCTAGAACGGATTAAAGTAATGGGCAACTTTCTCCTTATCCACTTCTGCATGACCTGTTCTGATGAGGATTCGATAGAACCCCTCTGTATACTCCTGAGCAAATCATCCTGCTTGCTTCAAACTTTGCATTTTCTTCAGTAGGTCAAGCTCATAATCAACAGGGATGAACTGTCACTTCAATTTATCCACCATCCACCCCCATCTTGTGATTTTATCCTTTCCTCTTTGATTTCACTCCAACTGAATCTCTTACCACTAGATCTTCACATGACCCTTCAATTTGGCCTTCACAAACTTGACCCGATCAGGATCCAACATATCTTCATACTCAAAATATTCTTCACATTCATTGATCCAGTCGATCAATTCCTCTAGGTTAAGATGTCCTAAAAATGCAAGAACCTCAATCTTAAGTCTTTTTCTGATGTTGGAAATGTCTTGGAAAAGTCTTTCTTCCTCCTGGTTCATAACTTTGACTTCTCCTTCTTGACCTTCTTCTTCGGCTTCATCCTCCCTTTCATCTCTGACATTAAGATTCATTCCTCTATGAATCTCCTCTTGCAATGATCGCACTTGTCTCTGTAGTTCCCTAACCTCAGGTGTTACAACCCTAGCTCTTCTGCCACATTCCCTTCATGGAGGCATTTTCACACTTCTCATTGAAACCCTAACCACAGTCCTGGTGCAAACTACCTCACAGTCGGTGATCTATTTACATAGAAACCCTAACCCACAATCCTAGTGTAAACTGCCTCATAGTTGGTGATCTGCTTACACATTCAGGACCTCTCGCTTTGATACCACTTGATGAAGGGTGCTCCCCTTAATACCAAAAACACATAACAAAAACAAAGAAATAACAACAATATGCAAGAACAAAAAATGGGCTTCTTATTATCTCCACAAATGTGGAATTACAAACTTTCAGAATTACAATATGCAAAGCCACATGGGCATTCCCTTAAAATATTCTATAGGACAAAGCCTCAAATGAATACCGAGATCTACTACCCAGAACTACCCCCCAAACTGCCTAAGACAACACTCTAGCCTTCCTTATATAGGCAATTTTCCACCACCTGAGAAGGTTCCAGATTTTTTAGCCAACAAGGCCGACCAAACTTGGAATTATTTTATTTTACAATTGATTACATCAAAGTCAGCTCAAAAAAAATCTTTTGAAATCCAAACAAAAATTTTGAAGGAAAATCATTTTCTACCATTTTTCAGGTGACCCAACTTCTGAAGACCATAAGTCATCACCAGTTGACCTAATTGACTATTATAACCCCATTCTGAAAAGGCCACGAAGCACTCTACAGGCTTGAGTTGCACAAGTGGTTGTCACCCCCAATTTTTGACCTCATCTGAGGCCTCTAAAGCCTTCAAAATTGAGTTCAGAGTTTTTGTACCCTGTTGCCAATATGGAAAATCTTCAATATCTACAAATCTAGACTTGATCTGTCAATGAAACTTTACTAGCAGGCTGATATGACCAAAATGAACCTCCAGGGAAGAAATCAAAACATTCTAAGATCAGATGACCAACTTACTAAAAATAGCAAGTTTCCACAAATAGTAGCTCTGCACAAGATAGCCCTTATTGAATACAAATTTTTATTTTTTTGGGGTGATGCAAGATTGCTCTTACACCCAGGATGCTCTTGCATTAGTTTTCAAGAGGCACCCATTTAAATCAACCCTAGATGATTTAGAGGGAGCATTTTCCCACACGCCAATGGGCGTCATGAATGTAGAAGACATAAGGGCTTACATATATTGTAAGAAGGAACCTGTTGGACTAAATAGGTTAAGGGCGCACATGGACACAATGTTGAAACCTGATAGAATATTCACGGATGAATACACAATATGGAATGATCACCCCATTGTTGAATACGCCATGACATTTGAATTCTATGAAATTGAATGGATTAAGATATTGTTGAGAAAAATAAATGATGACTTGTTTTGGATTGGAGATGTACCAGTAAGAATAATAGGAGACCTAATTCATGGGATGACAGGCCTTTCTAAGATAGGTGCCATCCTTCCTGTGGGTAAGGATGTCAGGAAAATGGTGGAGCAAGTGTGTAAATCCAAAAGTGATAAGCGTGACATGACCATTGAGCCTATAGAACAACTAGACATCAAGTTGATATCAATGATATTGGGTTACAGATTTCATCATACCAGCAGGGTGAATAGTGTGTCTACGGGCACTATTCTAGTAGCCATCCGTCTTGTGCAAGAAGATGGAGAGTTCAACTTGTGTGAAATCTTGCATGCACATTTGATAGACAATATCAAATCTATCAAACATGATAAGACCAAGGTATTCAGGTTTGGGTCCCTAATCATCTATATGTACCTTCATATAGTTGGTAAAGTGTCAGACTTGTATCTAGACAAATCCATTCCTACCATGCCACAGATATCAAACAAGGCATCCACAAAAAGCACACTTAGATACTACATTACCTTGGAATTGAAGACTTTCAGAGCAAGAATGTAGATGAGGTACAAGATTCCTAAGAGTATTGTAGAGAAGTATAAGGATACAATATGCTTCATGATGGAGATTGATACTACATGTATAGAAGCTGTGGAACCTAGAACTAAGTGGATTCATCCACTTGGGTATGAGGTTGAAGAACAAGTTCTTGAAGCTTATGCACAGGTACTGCTATCAGCCCCTAAGGATGAAAATGAACCTAGGTGGGGAACCTATGAAGAGAAAAATAGAGAAGTTGATGCTAAGTTGAATAGTGCTGCAATAAAAAGAAAAGTTGCAAAGGTCACATCAGTGATCCTAAGAATTCATGGTGTATCACAAGAAGACCTTGATAAAGCAAGGGATGAGAATATTTCCCTAGAATTGAAGATCATGATAGAAGAACAAGGATATCCCAAGGTGAAAAAGATAAAAATTGAGAAAGATGACAGTCAGAAGGATAAAGAAGATAGTACTCCTTCTATGCCCAAAGATACTCCTTCGGAGTATAAGCCTTTGTTCAAAAGGAAGAAAGAAGCTAGCACTAGTCATCCATCCTTGTGAGCATTAAGGAGCAATAAAAACACTCAAGCACCACCTCAGGCAAGATTTAGGCTTTGCCTCAAAGTTCTAAATACAAGAATTGTTGATGAGGGAAGAATTGATCAAGTAGGAAAGTTCTATGAATCTTACCATGAGATTGACAAATCAGAAATTCATAGTATGATTGTCAAACATTTGGTCAAGTTTAAGAAAATAGTCCTTGAATTGAAAATAGAAATTCCAGATAAAGTATGGGATATTTTGGAAAATCTGAAGATACAAGCTAATGAGGAAGATCAAAGAATAAGATAAAAAGTATTAGAAGATACTCTACCAGTATGTTCTAAAGAAGAAGTGGAACTGATATTGAATTTGGTGAAGCCACACCTTAGAAAAAAAATGAGAACTCTTCATATCATGAACAAAGATTATGATTTGATTACGAAGGAAACAAAAAAATCATTTGAGAAGGTGTTGTTAGAACAACATATCAAACCATCGACTGTGCCCAACACTCATGCACCCATCAGGGAAGATAAAGTGGTAGATCCCACTAATGTACCAATGACAAGTCTTTAGGACTCAACGCCCATAACAGAAACTCAAACATAAGAAGATCAGTCTACGCCCATGACTAAATCACCCAAAGACAACACAATTATCATAGACAATGTGGAAATAGCCATGGCGGCCACTGATAAGGAGTTAGACAAGTTTGAAGAAGCATTTGTCAGCACTGAGGAAGCAAAAATCCTATGCGGAAATATCCCTCAAACTCAACAAGAATAAGTAATCATAGAAGATATATTTGATGAGGAAAAGAAAGGAGTAGAGATGGAAAAGAAAAATGAATCTTCTATTGATCTAGAAAAGAAAGAAATGATGGATAGCACTCCCATCACTCCTCAGCATTGTTGTCAAGTTTCACACATGACACTACCAGTTTGGACTCTTGGAAGGAAGAAGACTTGATTAAGTTCAGCGTCCTAGCTATGGATAAGGCTAAGGAGAAACAAGTAATGAGGAATCCTCTCCTAGTAGAATCAGTAAATATTTTGAATAGTTTTCTACCAAAGGACAAGAAGATGGTAAATGTACATTCAGTTGATGATGTGAGCACAATCATCTCTCAATTCAAAGTAAATTTTTCAAGCCTAGAAGAATCTGCAGCCATAGTGGTAGAGGAAAAGTACTTAAAGAAGAGAGTCAATGAACTAATGAGTAATTTTGCACTAGACTTGACCTCTCTTAAGTCTGGTTAGGCATCATTGAAGGAATTTGCAAAGCAAGGAAGGAAAGTCATTGCAGAATCCATGGATCAGGATAAGTTCACTGATGCCCATCTTAATAAGATCAAAGATGCATAGGAAATGATTGAGAAGGTGAAGATTTTAGTGTTAGACACTTCCACTGATGTAAAAATGTGCAACAATTTCTATCAAGGATAGTTTGATATAATTGGGAAGGCAGAAAAAGAAATAGAGAAAATAAGATCTAGATAGACTCGATTGAGGAACACTCTTGCGCCCTCTCTAGATATTCTCAGTCAAAACAAAAAGGAAATTGATATGACCATGATAACCTATGATCAAGGTCTAAGCATAGAATTGGAGAAGATGGAGAAGCTACAATATGCATTATGCGCCCATCTACAAATAGTCAATTCTCTGATAACCTTTTGGAAGAAGGAGATCCAGAAACTCAAGATTGCATATCCAGATGTTTTCCCTTAGTAAGTATATGTAGATAAAGCTTTTGAAGAACCTTTTTCATTAATGTCAAAGGGGGAGTTGTATAGAATATGGAGTGCATATATGTATAAGGAGATATAAGAGTTTGTATAAAATATATAGAAGACAAAAAGTTTTTGTATTAAGGGACAGTTAGAGACTTAGCCATATTCCTTTGTTGCCATCAATGAAAAAGGGGGAGATTGTTGGAAAGTTGTCTATACTAAGATATATGACTAGATATAGTGTTTTCATTATGGAAACAAAGTCATATAGCAATTTGGAGTCAACACACTAAGTGTAAGGATCATAATTCAGTTAAGTATTAAAGACTGGACATCATATAGAGCATTAAAGACTCAGAGCATCAGCGCACATTTGTACGGATGAATTAAGGTATGCACCCTAGAAGTTAAGGTTTTTAGACTATACTTATGCTTATTCTAAGAGCATATAAATAGACATGCAAAGATGTGAAAGTTACAGTCAGTTCAAGTTGCACAGCCAATGTATGACAACAGCAAATAGAGCATGGAGCTGATAGTGACTATTTTGGTTTGTGATTATAAATTAATGTTGTAGAGGCTATCCACCTATTGTATCTAGGTTACTGACATATGTACATGTATAAGTGTAAGCATGCTTAAGCCAATTCATTTGGAAGCCTTATTTGTAATTAGTTATAGGGCCGACCTAATTGTATATTTGGTATGAGCACATAAATATAAGGTTCACCCATTGTAATCGGTATGGAAGTTGTAATAGAGTTGTGATAAGCAGAGTAGAGGTATTTGAAGTGAGAATAAGATGTATTAGAGATTTTCTAGAGGTCAAAGCATCAGCGTACCAAAGGAATTGATTTGACAAGAAGTGTCACAGTGATAGTTCACTTGTAGATATAGTGTGTATCTGATTCAGAAGGTTGTAGCCTTCATCATTTGTGTAGTGATCTCTAGGAAAGTGAGTCCACTCCCCTAATAGGGATCATTGTAAAGACTCCTAATAGGGTCTAACCCTTAACAAGGTCTACTATACTAAAAGCATTGTAAAGCTACTCTTAATAGGGTAAAGGATCTTCTATCAAGGATCACAAAACACTAGTGCAGATTATTAGTGGGTATCAAGTCCCATTGGGGTTTTTACCTATTTGGGTTTCCCTGTAACCATATTGGTGTCATGTTTTGATTTCATGTTTCATGTTTATGTGAATTTTTAATTCAGTACTTAAGCATTTATAATTCAGTATTCAGGTTAAAGTGAAAAGTTAAAATACAGTGAACATTGATTCAGCCCCCCCCTCTCAATGTTCCCATTCCTAACACAAATTCCTTTTGGCACATTGAACAACTGACAAAAATCCCCGCAGTAAAATTTAACACCTTCCTAATCTTAGTTCTCGACCAATGAGAATATTTCATTATACCCATGTGCTAAAAAAACCACACTTTATTTTAACTTAACTCAGCTTGGACAGGTGTCCAAATGTCGCAACCCCGCAAACTTAAAACACTGAGCATCTTACAATCAAGGCATTATGCCTATCGTCGATTCTTTCAAGATCTGATAGATCTTTACCACCTTTAAAATTTTGTAACCCTACTTCACAAGTGAACATGTGGAGCTGCCTAAAGACTTTGGACCCAATGGCAACTAACATTACAAAGGACACATGTCACTCAATCGTATCCCCATAAACAAAGAATTTTCAGGGATGTCAGATCAAGGGAAAATGACAACTGTAGATTAGCTTCCATCAGACGTTCATCAATCATTAATGAAATTTGGTCCCACCTTCACTATTGCCAGTCCCTTATCCAATCGGACAGTTGTCGTAGTCCCACAAGGTTAACAAGTGACCAATTTAGTTTTAAGGCATTGCGAGAACCGTAGATCTAATTCACTCATTAGTGACAACATAGCTTTTGAAACCAGGCCCGCTTTAACAAGTTTCACTCAGTCACATCCCTGCAAGTCAAAAATTCTAGCAATCATGGGACTTAAGGGATAGCGATGACCATAGGATTAAAATGGATCAGACGGCCATGATTAAAACGGGAAAAGCCAAAGTTTTTGCATGAAATATTTGATAAAAAGATATCCTCTTTAAAACCTAACTTCGAAACACATGAGGTCGACAACTTGAGGGACTTTAATTAAACACATGCATTATTTTTACCTTTAGTGAATGAAAAAGGTAACATTCAAACATAACAAGACCTAGGATAATTAGGGCCTTTTTTGTATTTTCCTGCTAGGTCAATTTATTCAAGGTTTTGACAAAAATTTTAAGTATAAGGGCCAAAACTTTTAATAGTACTAACATAGCTCTAGTTGGCATTCTTATACTTGTGCGATATGCACATAATGATATATTCAATTATATATTCCAATCCCTTCTATATTTATCAACACTTCTTTTCAAAATCTTAAGATATTTTTGTTTGTTTCTTTTTCTTGTCCATTTCTTTGACGACAATAAATTGAAGAAGAATGGTGAATGAAGTGGAACTTGTCACACAATTCAATGATATCCATGTTCTTGAAATGTTTGGGGTATTATCTATTATTATGGCATAAGGAATACCATATTTGCAAATTATGTGATTCAAAATTAACATTGCAATCTATTTTCATGTTGCAGTAGATAAAGGCATGACTTCTACCCATTTAGTGAAGTATTTTTTTTGCGTGTTTATGAATTTATGACCATTGGATGAAGGTGGATAAATCATCTAAATTAAATCTAATCCCCATTGATAAAAGGGCCAAGTTGTGGCCATTGGGTGTAATTATTGTGTTGGAAAATGAATCAAATTACCATGGTATTGGCATAATTGGCAATTTCAACAAAATGACAAGCATCTTTTTCCATTGTGAGCCAATAATATCCCATTATAAGAAGTTTCTTAGCCAAGGTTAAATCATTTGACTGGGATCCACAAATTTCCTCATGGACATCTCATAAGGCTAGTTTATATCCCTCATCCTCTAGACACCTAATAAGTGTTCCATCAAGACTCTTATGATACAATGTATCTGAAACAAGGGTATAGCAGGAAGCTTATCTTATCAAATTTCTCTTTTGGTTTCATGATTGGTCCAAGGGTAAGTTTTTATCTTTTAAGCAGGTGTAAATAAGTCCATACTAAGGAGATTCATGTCCAACTAGTAGGAAAACAATTTGGGAATCAGGAAGGTCAAATGCAGGTTGTCCCAACTCTTCTACCAAGAATTCATATTGTGCACTTTGATCTAGCATTTGTAGGAGAGACTCTAGTGTCTCCATGGCATCTTCTACTTTATTTTTATCTCTTGGTATTTGTTCAAATATTATCAAGACAAAAAACTTCTTTAAGTCATCTACCATCCTTTTGTAATGAATCAACTTGTCATCTCTTCTTTGTTAATCATTGTTGATTTGATTGATCATACTTTGTGAGTCACCATAGGTCTGTATTTTTATTACTTTCTATTCTAGAGCCATTTTCATGCCTATGAAAACTGCTTCATACTCAAAAATGTTATTGGTAAATAGAAAGAGAAGGTTTTAAGACTATGGAATAGTATATCCTTGAGGTGTAATCAATAAGATGCCTACTCCTAAACCATGATGTGTATATGAACCATAAAAGTATAGTTTCCATGTCTTAGCTTCAATATTTATAGTTTTTGCATCTAGGAATTCTAATTGAATAGGATTCTCATCTATCAAAGGTTCTTTTGCAATTTGTCTTCTATGACTTTTCCTTTTATTACTTTTCTATTCACATATTCAATGTCGAAGGCACTCAACACCATGACCCACTTTGTCAATCTTCTCGTTAGAGATGTTTTTCATAATAGATATTCAAAGGATCAATTTTAGCTATGAGTCGGATCTTGTGTGCCAAAATATAATGTCATAGTTTTTGTGAGGTTAAAACTACCACCAAGAATGCTCTTTCAATGAAGCTATAGTTCAACTCATATTTGACCAAGGTCATGCTAATGTAGTAAATTTCCTTCTCTTTTCCAGTTTCATCTTCTTGAGCTAGTAATGCACCTACGAGGTGCTCCATTGATGAAATGTATAATAATAAAGGCTTGCCTCTTATTGGTCGTATTAATATAGGTGGATTAATAAGATACTTCCTGAGAAGGGAAAAGGATTTCTCACATTGATCACACCACTTGAATACTATGTCTTTCTAAAGGAGTTCAGTAAATGAATGGAATTTTTTGGCTAATTGAGAAATGAATATTCTTATGGATTGTAGTTGTCCTTGAAGTGATCTCATTTGTCTTATATTTCTCAGTGCCCCCATTTTGATTATTGCTTTGACTTTTTTGGGGTCTATCTCAATACCTTTTTTTGATACTATGTATCCTAATAACTTGTTGGATTGTACCCCAAATGTACACTTTTTTGGCATCAATCTTTCTTTGAATTATTCAAGACTTGTAAAAATATTTTTCTAGAATTGGCAAGTGTTATTTTCTTGAATTAGATTTGGCCAATATGTCATCCACATATTCTTCTAGTATTTTTTGCATCATGAAATGGAATATGGTATTCATAGCACTTTGATAGATGAGAATCCTATTCAATTAGAATTCTTAATTGGTAGAAGAACCTTTGATAGATACTTTGATTGCTCCTCATCTATTCACATTCCAACAAAAGTTTCCCCAAGCACATGTAAAAGTTGTATTTTCTTAATCTTCAAGAGCAATCTTTATTGATTATATCTACTAAATCCATCCATGAGAGAAAACATAGAATGACCTATTGTCAAATCTACTATTGTATCAATGCTTGGTAGTGGAAAATCATCTTTAGGGCATGCTAGGTTGAGATCTCTGAAGTATGTGCATACTCTGATTGATTTATTAGGTTTGTAAACTAGCACAATGATAGAAATCCACTCATCATAATCAATGTCTATAATGAAACCAACCTTTAATAGATTTTCTAATTTAGCTTTGACTAGTAATGCAATGTGTAGATGTTCAAATGATACATAATGAGATTTAGATCCAATCTTGGAATATCAGCATAAGACCAAGAAAAAATTATTTGTATTTCTTTGAAAAAATCCATGAATTCTTATTTTTCCTTCTCTAATAATGAAGCTGCAAGGTGTATAATCTTAGGCTCTGATTTTGTTCCAATGTTTACTTTTTCCATGGTTTCAATAAAAAATGAAGATATTTCTTCATAGTGCTTTGGTAAAGTGTCCAATATCTATTCCTTAAGGATCACAGTTGGGTTTTCACCTTTGAAAATGTCTTCTATTTTTTATTTTTCTTGGTCTAGCACTACCACATTGTGGTTTTCACCACTACACCTTTTGATTTTTTCTTTATTCTTTTCTTTTCTTTTATGAATGGGATATTGAACACTTTCCCCTCTTATTTCTCCTTGATATGTTACATTGGTAAAAGAGGGTTCAAATGTAGTTAGGTATAGGGTCAATGAGTCATCATTTGAGACTAGAGGTATGTTGTTTGGTTCATAGAGTCCCAATAAATTAGCTTAGGATATAGAAGGGATAGAGAATCATTTTATAGGATAAAATTTATAGGATTGAAGTACATGAATTTGTTTGAGTGTTCAAAAATTGTATCACTTAAATCTATGATATTCTCTTGCTCAAGGTGCTCGATAGAACTTGGATCAAAATTATACTCAATCAAGTCTTCTTGGGTTTCTTGAGGATAAAGATTTTGTGGGCTAAACCTAATGTTATATTCTCCTAATTTTGGTGATATATATAACTCTTCATTTGTTCTTAGTAACCAAGAAGGTACATAGGATTCGCCCATCCATTGACACCTTATTGATTCTTGTCTTGGGTCAGGTTCTTGATTAGAATTCAACCTTTTATTTATACTTGAAGCTTGGTTTGAAATTAACTCTTGATTAGAACTTTTTACTTTTCTTGAGATATATATAGGAGCATAAGTATGAATCAAATCCACCTCTTTATCTTGGCAAGATCCTTCAGATAGTGAATCACATTCCCATTCATTAGAATCTTCATCACTTTGGGAATTTAATTGTAAAATATGTTCATAAAATTGTGGATGATTCTTTTTAGTATACCGTTTCTCTACGTACCCTAATCCTAATTTTTCTTTACTATCTCTCCAAAAATAAAATTTGGTTCTAACTGTTAATAATTATAGCCTTTCGGCCAAGATCAAACTGAACAAATAAATTAATAATTAAATTAATAATACCCTTGTATGATTTTATAATAATAAGGATATTATTATAAATATAAATATATATATTAACAATTAAATTGAGGGCCCAAGCTAGGCCAATTTGGCTCTCTTAGAAGAGGGTGTAAATTGTTATTGTCACATATATATATTGGTGATATTCTTGGAGAGGAGACACCAAAAACATAACGTGCCTTCTCTCCTTCAAGAATCGGTCATTACTAATGATGCAGGAGCATCCTGGGTGTAAGAGAAATCTTGCATCACCCAAAAATATTTCTATTTTTATATTCAATAAGGGCTATTTTGTGCAGAGCTGCTATTTATGGAAAGTTACTATTTTTGGTAATTTTCGTATGTGCTCAGAATGATCTGATTTCTTTCTTGGAGGTTCATTTTGGTCATGTAAGCCTGCCAGTAAAGTTTCATTGCCAGATCAAGTGTATATTGGAAGATATTGAAGATTTTCGGTATTGGCAGCAGGGTACAGAATCTTTGAACTCGGTTTTGAAGGCTTTAGAGGCCCCGGATGAGGTCAAAAATTTGGGTGACAGGAACTTGCACGGGTCAAGCCTGTAGAGCGCTTCGTGGCATTTCTGAAATGGGGTTATAATAGCCGATCGGGTCAACTGGTGATGACTTATGGTCTTCGGAAGTTGGGCCACCCGAAATGGCGAAAAATAATTTTCTTCAAAATTTATGTTCGGGTTTCAAAGGTTATCTTGAGCCGACTATGATGTAATAAAATGTAAAATAAAATAATTCTAAGTTTGGTCGGCCTTATTGGCTAAAATTATGGAACCTTCCAGGTGGTGGAAAATTGCCTATATAAGGAAGGCTGTATTATTGTCTTAGGCAGTTCAGAATAGTTCTGGGTAGTAGATCTGGGTAATAGTTCAAGGCTTTGTCCTACAAAATATTGTAAGGGAATGCCCATGTGGCTTTGCATATTGTAATTCTGAAAGTTTGTAATTCCACATTTGTGGAGATAATAAGAAGCCCATTTTCTATTCTTGCA
Organism: Chamaecyparis obtusa; assembly: GCA_027943335.1. NCBI lineage: Eukaryota > Viridiplantae > Streptophyta > Pinopsida > Cupressales > Cupressaceae > Chamaecyparis > Chamaecyparis obtusa. The sequence continues at coordinate 1,686,280 of BSBK01001162.1, read as the reverse complement.
TATTGTTGTTGTTTCTCTATTTCTGTTATGTGTTTGTGGTATTAAGGGGAGCACCCTTCATCAACTAAGCATTCAAGAGTGGTGATTATAATTTAGCAAACTCGAGCATCAAGGAGGAGCAAATTTTAAGTGTGAGATGCTTGGATTGAAGGGAAAGTTTCTTTAGCACTTGTATGGGACTTGTAATGAAGATCGGTCGGCATATTTAGGACTGCTACCAAGTCCAAATAATATAGATCAGACATTAATCTCAGGTTTGTAGCAATCTGGTCTAATGTGCATGAAATCAACCAGATTTTTATACCAGCATTAAGGAAGTTGGAAGATCTGCAATGGAAGGATTTTCTTCGTGGATTAGGGATCCTCAGTAAATCACTCAACAACAAAGGAAATCATGTTCATGATTAGGGCTTTATCCAAATCGATATTATATCAGATATAATATGTTGACAGCTTATTGGAGGGCAACTTGAAATACTTCAAGTAACAGATCTGAAGTCATCTCCTTTGAATTCGGGTATTATCCATACTTACTTGTGTATGTTATATTTTATCATGTGCTTAGTTTCATTAGACCTCTAGATTGACATTATCCTAAGTAGAATTTGAAAAATATCAACATGGTATCAGAGCTATCGTAGAGAAAAGATCCATTTCAGATTTAGGAATTCAAACTAATTATTTCTAAACTAAGAATCTTTATGGCATCTAGGGTTTGGTCTAAAATTGAAATAAGGGTTTTTAATTTTCAATTAGTTTCCTCTATGGGAAATCTTATTAATTGTCTTTTGATCTAGAGGGAGTAGATCATCTTGAGTTTAAGTGCATAGCATGCATGATTCAGAGGTAGTATATTGGATACATACTTAACATAGTATTGCACATACCTTCATCTTGTTTGATGTATGGGAACTTTAACTATTGGTATACATACTGGTTCTATGCATGTGTAGGAAGCACACCTTTCATTGGTATATTGCAACCTTGCAAATTAACTTGGTCATGTATGAGTAATACATATCTTGCTAATTGGCACAACAAATTGTCATAGCTGAAATGTTTGAAAAAAAAAAATGATTGAATTAGCTATTTGATATATCTAAACTTATAGCAGCAAATCTGGCATTGTGAAATGCATACTTTGCCTAGGCATAGGTTATACTTTACACTGTTATAGAGGAACATGCATAGCTGATTGCTAGTATAACCTTGTATGTGTTGACTTTATGTTGTTGTGACTACATATTGACATTTCTATATGATAGGATCATACTTGATATTAGCTAAAGTCTCATGTTGCATTACATTGGTTTTCTTTTGCATATATGTGAACATGCTTTCGATATTCATGATTGAATCATTCCTTGAGAGAACTACATAGAATTCATGTTTTAAATGCAAATTTCCCTGGCTAGTTCTAGATGGAATCTAAGCTTAAGAGGGAGTTTTTATTATGGGATCACTTACACCTGGTATAAACCTCTCCCTTCTATATGAGTAGGAACTTTCCCCATTGGCATAGCTTATGATTGTATGTGTGAAACATTCATAGCCGATTGGAATGTCTATTTAGCTTGGATGATTATATGTCATGCTATTATGAGATCATTCATAGCTAATTGTTAGTATAACTGGTCTTACATTGACATATAGATGCATTCATTAGTGGATGAATATATGATGACTATCAGCTCATTAGCTTCATGTATTGGAATATAATGTATGGGAATATAGGCATATACTGTGTATATTATAGTTGGAGCATATTTTTTATGGATGTTGTTGGAAACTGCAATTGAAACAATTGTTGTACTGTCATTGATGTCAAACCTTAATTGGTAAGACTGTTGCTACTTAGGAAAGTACTATATCTATTGTATTGTTGTGAAGGATTGGGGCAAGGTTGGTAACAATAGCACCTAGGGAAAGGTTGAGTTATCTTGATACTACAAAGTGTACTTGACTATGTTGTACAATGATGAGACAATGTATTGTTTATCCTAGTAAGATTGAAGACTAAACTAGTAGGCTTGATCGAGAAAAAATGGAGAAATCATGTTTAAGCCGAGTAATGTTAGTGTCGACCAAGTTAGTGTATGTAGAATGACAGATAGATGCTGTCGAGCATCAGGAAAATAGTGCCGAAAGAGAACAAGAACATGTCGAGCTACAAGAAAATACTATTGAGTATCAAGAAGAGGTTGCCAAGCATTCAAAAGCTGAATCTAACAATCTTGTTGGGGAACCTAATGAAATAGAGGAGAGAAGAGTTGAACCTATTTTGGAAAAATATGTAAGAAGACATCACAAGCCTAAATAGATAATTGGAGAAAAAAATACTAGAATTCAGACCAGAAGTAAGACTAAGGATCCAACATGCCTACTGTATGAGTTTGAACCCAAGTCAACCATAGAGGCATTGGAGAATGAAGACTAGATACAAGCAATGAATGAAGAAATTGACCAGATTGAGAAGAATGATACTTGGACTCTGGTGCCGAGACCTGAAAACAAAATTGTTATAGGAACAAAGTGGGTGTTTCAGAATAAGATGAATGAAAATGGTGAAATAACTAGGAACAAAGCTAGGCTGGTATGCAAAGGCTACGAACAAAAAGAAGGAATAGATTATGGGGAGACATTTGCCCCTATATCTAGATTGCAAGGAGTAAGAACTCTGCTTGCATATGCTACTTATAAATATTTCAAGGTATATCAAATGGATGTCAAGTTTGTATTTTTAAATGGTATACTAGAAGAAGAAGTTTACATAGAACAACCAAAAGGTTTTATTGATCCAAACAAAAGACACATGGTGTGAAAACTGAACAAAGCACTATATGGATTGAAACAAGCTCCTAGAGCATGGTATGAGAGGTTGTACAACTACTTGATACAGATTGGATTTTCAAGAACAAATGACACAAGCAATTTGTACATGAAAGATGAAGAAGATAAAGGTATCCTGTTGGCAAAAAATTTTGTGGATGACATTATTTTTGTTGGACAAGATGCATTGTGTTAAATATTTTCAAATGAAATGCAAACTGAATTTGAAATGAGCATGTTTGGTGAGATCAAATTCTTTGTTGGTTTACAAGTATATCAGATGAGGAAAGGAATTTTCATTACACAGTCTAAGTATGTTAATGAACTACTGAAAACTTTTGGGATGGAAGATGCTAGACCAGTGAGTACTCCTATGGTTACTGGACAAAATTTATCTAAGAATGATGATGCTCCAGAAGTGAATCAGACTTTGTACAGATCCATGATTGGAAAATTGCAGTATTTTGTACATAGTAGACTAGATATTGCACTAGCTATTGGGATTGTGGCAAGATTCTTTGTCAATCCTAAGGAAACACACATGATGGCTATGAAAAGAATTATGAGATACTTGAAAGGAACTACTGACTATGGTCTATATTATAAGAAGGATGAAAAATTTGAACTCAAAGTATATACAGATGCTGATTGGGTAGGAAATGTAGATGATAGAAAGAGTACTACTGGTGGAGCTTTCTTTCTTGGATAGAGATTAGTCTCCTAGATGAGCAAGAAATAAAATTGCATTTCCCAATCTACTGCCGAGGCCGAGTATGTTGCTGCTGTAGTAAATTGTTCAAATTCGGTATGGATAAAACAATTGTTGATAGGTATGAAAGAAGAAATCATTGAACCTATTGTTATTTTCTGTGACAACACAAGTGCTATCAATATTTCTAAGAATCTAGTGATGCACACTAAGACCAAGCACATAGCAATCAAGTATCACTACTTGAGAGAATTAGTACAAGATAAAGAAGTCCAAATGGAATATGTGAGTACAAAAGAACACTTAGTAGACATATTCACTAAAGCTTTACCAAGAGAAGCTCATGTGTATTTGAGAAGTCAATTAGGGGTCCTTCCCCTAACTGAGGCTACCTAGTCAATCTAGGAGCACTTCATCAAATATGCTATAGTAGAATATTTGACAAATCAATGCAGAAGATTGTCACACTTTAGGGCTGGCCTAGAGTTGTAAAAAGGAGAAAAGACAAGGAATCAGTCATAAGCAAGATGACAGAGGGAGAAAAACTAAGCTACATAGATATTATCTACATCTGATGGATGTATGTTTTAGTTGCTTCTTTGGCATTTTTGTCAAAGAGGGAGATGAACTGATATGATAACACATGACACTAAAAAGCAAGGGTGATGAACTGAAATGAAGGATCAAGATAGAGGGAGATTTGAATACTTCTGATGGTCATAGAAGTGAGGTTTATAGGATCCTGAATCAGAATGAAGCTAAGGATATTATAAATAATTCTCTGATGAACAAATAATTTTTTGGATTGGTTGGTAATCCATGTGTTATTCAAGTGATATCATATGGTGTTGCCATCAATGCCAAAGAGGGAGATTATTGGAAACTACAATTGAAACAAGTGTTCTATTGTCATTGATGTCAAACCTTAATTGGTAAGACTGTTGCTACTTAGGAAAGTACTATATCTATTGTATTTTTGTGAAGGTTTGGGCCAAGGTTGGTAACAATAGCACCTAGGGAAAGGTTGAGTTATCTTGATACTACAAAGTGTACTTAACTATGTTGTACAATGATGAGACAATGTATTGTTTATCCTAGTAAGACTGAAGACTAAACTGGTAGGCTTGACCGAGCAAAAATGGAGAAATCATGTTTAAGCCAAGTAATGTTAGTGTCGACCGAGTCATTGTATGCTGAGAAAAATTCTAGTGTCAATTGAACAACAATTAATTGTCACGGAAGACAGTATAAGCTAAGGAAACATTTTTAGTAAGGACCAAGCTTTCTACATGAAGACCGAGTAGTTGATCATAGTATTGACCGAGCATCAACATTTTTATATTTGAAGAGAATTTAGTTTTGGAGCCGACATTGTTGAATTCTTGGATTATGTAAAATGTGTTGACTTTATTGATTGATTTTTTGAAAGCATTAAATGCACTGTAAAATGTTTTATTGTAAATCTTTAAGAGATTTGAGATGATTCTAGAAATGAAGCCGAAGAACATGAAGTGGGTAGATTCAATGAATCTGACCTAACCCTAAGATCTACAAATGAGGTTGAGTGGCATAAGATGAGTTAACCTAATTGAGGAAGGTATTAAGGGAACCTGAGCATTAGATATGCATGTGCATGGGTGAAAAAGAGAATGTTGGAAGATTTGTAAAGTTTTATTGACTGTATAAGCAGAAAAGGCTGAAGGAGAATTGTGGTGGTTGCTTGAAGAAAAGTTTTGAGCAGATCAGAGATGGAGATGGAAAAGTTTCAAGGTCAGTAAACCAACATTAGTGTACAGAATCAAATCTAATATTTGCAAAGTGAGTTGTATGTTTTTCAGATCAATATTCTTGCTACTTTCTAACCATTGTAACAGTCAAAATCCTTTTAACAGAGGTTGACCTAACAGTCATATGTTAAATCCTTTGAAAAAGGTTGCATTCTAATGGAGTGTATGTAAGTCCTATAACAAGGCTCACTTTTAACAGGGTGATTGAAATCCTTTAACCAGGTCACACCTAACAGTGTGTATTGTAACCTTTGATAGGGTTGGCTTTTAATCGAGCTCACTTTAGAAGAGTGAAAATAATAGTAGCATGTTACAAAGTGGTTTTTTCCACATTGAGTTTCCACTATAAATCCTGGTGTTAATACTTGTGTGAATGTTTTGGTTTGAACATTTATGTGTTTTACAAGTTAAGTTACAACTGGGTAGTGGACTGCAATGTTATATGTTTCTATTATTGAATCAGTTATGACCAAGTTTGTTTTGGTTATTGGATCTGATTTAGGGAAAAAATTTTAAGTTTGTCTTATACATTAGGACCTGAGAACAACTAATTCATCCCCCCCTCTATTGTTCTAAATCATATTAACAAATGTATGTTGTGTGATGTACATGAGTAAATACATCTCTTGGTTTATGTTAGCATAGGAACATGTTGACATTGATTTATATATCTTCTTTACTCTCTGTTACAGTTGACTTACTATTTTCCTTATCCATAGGTGCATGAATGTTGGAACATTCCTACTTTGGCATAGGCATATCTTTTGAGAGAACTATATTACATCTGGTTAGATGTTGGTTATCTTTAGGTGAAGAAGACTTATGTGATTATTCTTATGCACAAATACTAGATAAATTATGCTGGTTGTATGGGGCATACATCTTTTGTATAGCTTGTGAAGCATACTTTACATATTATGTATGAACGGGTCATACTCTCTTTCATTTACTGATTATGGCTAATGACTTATAATCATATTGACTAATCTTATACTTGTAGGTTTCATATGATTATTCATCTGGATATACTTATGTTTTTGGCTAAGTTATTCTTATGAACTGAAGAATATCATTTGATGTTCTTCGAGTCCAAGAGACTTGTGGATTTGGAGTCCACATTTGCATGGATCAGGGATCCATTGCTAAGTAATCGGTGAGACATCATTAGATGTCAAAAGACCATTACATCTAGTAATGGGTGAGACATCATTGGATGTCAAAAGACCATTACACCTAGTAATGGGTGAGACATCATTGGATGTCAAAAGACCATTACACCCAGTAATGGGTGAGACATCATTGGATGTCAAAAGACCATTACACCTAGTAATGGGTGAGACATCATTAGATGTCAAAAGACCATTACACCTAGTAATTGGTGAGACATTATTGGATGTCAAAAGTCCATTACTCCAAGAAATTGGTGAGACATCATGGATTTGATCTCAAAAGACCATTTCTTTGAGCACTTGGTGAATATCATGGACTTGATATTTGTGAGACCAATGCTCTGGATATCAAGGAGTTGATATCCTTTGAGTGTTGGAGACTCATGGATCAGGGATCCACAATTAAGTATTTGGTAACATCATGGACTTGATGATACCATGAATATCATAGTATTGATATTCTAAATTCATGAGTCATGGGACTTGCAGATTTGAGAAATCCACATCTGGATAGTAAAACATCATGTACTTGATGTTGGTATGATGTCATGGATTTGACATCTCTTGAATCTTGGTGACTCATGGATTTAATTATCCACAAATTGGATGGTATACATCATGGACTTGATGTTTCTATTTATTGAATAATTTGGCAATCCAATGTTATCATGAATATCATGGACTTGATATTCTTGTGGACCTAATCAATCCACTCATTCAAAGGATAATGATTTTGAGCCAAATTTTTATATAGACTTGGAATTATGGTAGATAGAATCTACCTTCATAGACTTGGAATCTATGATATCTCTGGATAAGGTATCTGAGATGATTATGTTTTTGTTCTCACTATCAAGGGTGATAGTTAAGGGTGTGTCCTGGTATAGATGGGATCTATGGTTTGATCTTACCCTCCAATCTAAGGGGGAGTGTTAATAATTATATCCTTTTGGCCAAGATCAAACTAAACAAATAAATTAATAATTAAATTAATTATACCCTTGTATGATTTTATAATAATAAGGATATTATTATAAATATAAATATATATTGACAATTAAATTGAGGGCCCAAGGTGGGCCAGGTCGGCTCTCTTAGAAGAGGGTGTAAATTTTTATTGTCACATATATATATTGGTGTGATTCTTGGAGAGGAGACACCAAAAACATAACGTGCCTTCTCTCCTTCAAGAATCAGTCATTACTAAACATTCAAGAGCACTGATTATAATTTACCAAACTCAAGCATCAAGGAGGAGCAAATTTTAAGTGTGAGATCCTTGGATTGAAGGGTGAGTTTCTTCAACACTTGTATGGGACTTGTAATGAAGATCAGTCAGCATATTCAGGACTGCTACCAAGTCCAAATTATACAGATCAGACATTAATCTCAGGTCTGTAGAAATCTGGTCTAATGCACATGAAATCAACCAGATTCTTATATCAGCATTAAGGAAGTTGGAATATCTTCAATGGAAGGATTTGCTTCATAGATCGGGGATCCTCAACAAATCACTGAACAACAAAGGAAATCATGTTCATGAGCAAGGCTTTATAAAGATTGATATTATATCTCAGATATAATATGTTGACAGCTTATTGGAGGGCAACTTGAAATACTTCAAGTAATAGATCTGAAGTCATCTCCTTCAAATTCAGGTACTATCCATACTTGTGTATGTTATATTTTATCATGTGCTTAGTCTTGTCAGACCTCTAGATTGACATTATCCTAAGTAGAATCTAAAAAATATCAACACTAACAAACCTTCATTTTTCTTTCCCAAAGGTCCATGTCCTTTGTATCTCATATTTTGCATGATTTGATATTATTTACCATATTGATGTGTTGGGATACTAATATTTTGAGCCCTTTCTTCATTTTATGTTTGGTTTGAAATTCATGCTTCTTCATATTTATAAATCCATTTTAGGATCTCATTATAATCTTCATCTATGGGTGAAGTAATGGTTCTCACAAAATAATCATTGTACTTTTGAGGAGAATTAGAACTAGATGGGTTTCCATGCGATCTAGGGTAAATAGGTAAGTCTATCGTTGATAAGGAATATACCCCCACACCGTTTTATTTGATTTTTCATTTTTCTCAAAAAAATTCATCATTGTATCAATCCTTTGATAATACTTTTCTTTGGTTTCTTCTTTTTCAATTTTAGAGGATTTTGAATTATTCACTTCTCAGTGTAAAGTACTTGGATTAGTAATCTTTCCTTCTTTTTATTTGAGTCTACACAACTAACTTTCTCTTTTCCTTTAGTCAATGTAGATAAGTTAGTGTTGTCTTGATTTGAATACCCAATAATACTTTCTTCTTCCATATTTTCTTTTCCTTTTTCTATGGACCTATCATTCGAAGCTTGGTCTTGAGTTGTTTCTTTTGACTGTCTTGATATAGTACCTTCACTATTGTATGAGACCAATTCGTCATTAAAAGGTTTGACATTATTTTAATATTGGAATGAATTTAAATCCCCACTCACTATGAATTATTGACCCATATAAGGAAATTTTAGACATTTCTGATATGTCAAAGGCACCGCTTGCGTTTCATGGTTCCATGGTCTTCCTAGTAAAATATTGTAGGTAAATTTTAGATCAAGCACTTGAAAAATTATTTCTTTTTGGATTGGAAAAACTTGAATGTGAAGAACCACCATTCCTTTTGAAGATCCTTCCTCCTCATCATAATCTTTGATAGTAATTTTTCTTTTAGGATCAACAACTTCTTCAAAAAATCCTAAAGCTTTCACAACACTCAAGGTACAAATATTTAGACTAGATCCTCCATCAATAAGGACTCTTTTGACATAGTGTTTATGTATCAAAACTTCTATATGCAATGGGAGATTTCAAGGATGATGTAAGGAAATATCATATTTCTCAGGAAAAGATAATAAATGAGGCACAATGAGGTGTACAACCATGTTTTGAAATCTATCAACATCCAGGTAATTAGGAACAGTAGTCTCAACAAGAGCGTTTTCCAATATTTCTTTGTGGGTTAGTGAAAGTTTTAACAACTCTAAAATTGATATTTTCTCTGGTGTCCTTTGGAGTTGGTCCATGAGATTGTACTATTTTGAATATGATGATGTTTTATTTGGAAAAGTGATTTTAGGGGTATTCCCTTGCATGGTAATATTTGATGCTTTCCCCCTACTCACAACATTAGAGTTTTCCTTTTGTTTTTTTATTTCATGACTATGACATCAATGGCATTTTCGTACTCTAATAAAGAGTTAATAGTACTGACATAAGTATGGGAAAAATTAATTTAGCATTTCCTCTTTTGTTTCTTTGATTCGAATTGGATGATTCATCTTTCTCATGATTCAAGAAAGGGGTCTTGAAAGTTGTATGATATTCATTTTTTTGGGTCCCATCCACTTGGATTGTACCATCATATGTCAAGTCTTGAACCACATATTTTAGTCTCATGCACTCATTTGTTTTATGCTCTTTTTTTCTATGATATTCAAAATGATGAGCATAATTCCACCATGATGGTTTGACTTCTAGTTCATAGGTACTTGATTATGGTAATATGATGATTTTTTTATCAATGAGGGTTCTTAGGGTATTCTCTGAAGGTTCTCTCAAGGGTGTAAACTTCATTCTTTGTGTTGTGTTGAAGAAATTTATTGGTATATTGGTTCCTTGATTGTTGATCGAGTTATTGTTATTGTTGTTAAAAGGGGTCTTGGTCATTTGGTTGACATTATTGGTTTTATTAGACCCGCTTGATAAATTAAAAGGAGTAGCCTTAAGGTTGTCATCCTCCATAACCCCATCATTCACAAGGTTCTTGTTAGTATTCATTAGCCAAATCCCAGGCTTTTCATTGTAGTTATTACCACCCTTGTTGTTTAAATTGTTATTAGTGTTAGAGAAACCTTTAATTTATTTGAATAGATTTATTTCTACTTTTATTACTAATGCTTCTTCAATTTTGATCCCATTTTCAATAATCTTCTCAAATGTAGGTGGACATTGGAGTTGTAATCAATAGTTCATTTCCATATTTAGATTATTCATGAAAATCTCCATCTTTTCTTTCTCAATTATACTTCTTGGATAATGGGAAAAAATCATTCTCCATATTTGAAGGAAGTTTAGAAAAGGTTTACCATCTTTTTAGTTGGTATCACTAAATTCAACATGGTGATCTCATTTTCAATATTATATGAATAATGGCTTACAAATTTGGAGGCTAATTCTTTGAATGTTTTTATACCCGAGGTAATTTTGAAAACCATTCCATTACTTTCCCTCCAAGGCTTCTTGGGAATAATCTCATTAAATATGTTGTGTCATGCATGTATTCAATACTTAGGGCACAAAATTCTCTCAAATGGGCTTGTGGGTCTGATTTACCCATATATTTATTATATCTTGGAAAGATTGCATTTGGAGAAAAATGCACCATGATCAATTTTTTGTCAAAATGAAATGGGCATATGGCCTCAATTGAAAATGGTTTAGGTGATTCTTCCATCTTCATGATATCAATTTGGGCTTGAAATAATTTGAGTTGTTTGTTCATAGCCCCTAGTGGATTTTATTGTTCCTCATCTCTCTTCAAGGTTGATATGACATAGTCATGAGGAAGATCAACTCCTAATTGAGCTAAGTTTAGAAAGTGTCTTTCTTTATCTCTTTCTAAAATTTTATCCATAAATTTGAGGAACAAAGGATCTTGGACTGCCTCATTAACCCTTTCTTCAACTGCTTCTTCTTCACCTCAATTCCTACAACGATTGTCCTCTTGATTTGAATAGTTTCAATTTTGGTCTTGATCACGACTATTTCCATCTTAATCCATAAGATTGATTCTTTCTTCAAATAGATTTGGATTTCTATCTTCTTGTTATTGTTCTTGTTCTTAAAATAAAGATTGGAAAGTTTTGTCTTTGTCTGGGATCTCTTGTCTAAGGCATGTTCCATCTTCTTGCAAGGTTAATTTAATATGACGAGATCTACTAAAAAGTGGCATTAACAAGAGTTTGGTGTATTAAATTTATTCCTCCTTGATGATCAATATTTTGAATGAGGAATTTTTTTAATTGGTTATAATATTTGAGTGGATGTTTCCCTCTTGTAAACATGTACCATCAACCACAAATATCTCAAAAATAATTGTCTCTCACCCCTTGATGAAGCATATTAATGACATACTACAAACACCTTAGGATGATATTTGCTAGGTCCTTTTCCTATTATGATACATTTGCCTCAATACTTTTATGCTCTTTCCTATTATTATATGGCATGCTTCCATTAGATTTCTATCATGGTTTAAACATACTTAAATATGTTATACTTGGACAAATTACTATATTACATTTTTTGAAGTTATGGTTATGTTTTTAATAAGAAAAGTAGCTATTTGAATATGAATGATTATAGGTATTTTGGTATTTATCACCGTGAATGTCTTTATCCTAACCTTTGAAGTGCAACACATCAAAATAGAAACTATTGTTTTGACCAGGTAAAGCGTATTCATTCACTAAATGCTCAACCCGGTCTTCCAAAAAGTTCCAATGGAGAAGTATTAGCGCATCACCAATTGAGGGTTTCCAGAAGAGCAAGGTGGCAGTCATCCAATAAAGACTGAGGCAGCGTGATGAATTCCCTGAGGAAATCTAGGAGAGAGTGGGAAGTTAGATTTGTTGTCGCGAAAACTCTTTCCTCTTTTCTAGATCTAATATGTTTCAGCTTTAAATATCTTTCCTTCTTTTTAGTTAGTAATGTTGTAATAAAGATCCACCTATTTCTATGGTGTAGTTAGATTATTTGTTATAAGTTTTCCTTTAAATAAATCCCCGCTCTTGCGTGAGAAAAAGGGGGCATTATTAGTTTACTAACAATATAGTTTTCTGTTATATTTTGGTTTATAAATCTTTTTACTCAATTATTCAATCAATGAGAAAATGAAGTGTTGAGATTTAACTTTGCATAATTGTGACTGGAATACTCATCCAAGGTGGACCACTTGGTGATAAATCCATAGTTAGATGGATTCATGCTAGTTATAATTACTTTCCTACATTTCTACTATTTTAGTATCAAGTGTTTAACTATTCCTACAGCCAAAGCCACAAGCTAGTTGATGCTTCCTACAACCAAAGAAGTGGAACAATAGAACTATCATGGCATAGTTTGCAAGAGTCTTCATGTTTTGTTAGCATCTACATTTCCATAATTTCCATTCCAGGACTTACTTTTCTGCAACTTTAGTTTAAGTATCATTCTTGTATTTATTTCCTGCAGTCATAAGATAGTTTCCTTCCAGTATTTCTTTCCTACAGCAACTATAGAATGCATGGCTGAGTGACACTTGGTGCATATACTTTTATGGCTTGTTTCAAGTAACACGTCCCTAGGTTGATATACTAAATGAGTTCTTATGAGGAGGATAAACTACTCAGTTGGATGTCCAATCCCTGAGTTTGGAATTATACCTAGTTTCTAATCCTTTATAAGAAGTGATCATTTTTGGCATCATTGTTGGGGATGGTGCCAAACCTAGTCCTCACTAAGCCATTCCTAATATTTTATTTTATTTCCAACTTTGAGTAGAAGACATTTCATTTTGAGAAACATTGAAATTTGCATCACTTCCTACTAGATACATGCATAATAAAAGAAGATATGCTAGAGGAAGGTACTTTCCAAATCAATCCAATCATCCATTTGAAGATGAGAGCCCATTTGTTGATGCTACCATTGAACCACCTAAGACTACATCCTCATCCTCATCCTCTGAAGAAGAATGCCTTGTTTCCTTTGAAGAGCAACCTGAAATTAATGCATTTGCTGAAGCCTTCTCTCATCTAAGAGCTCGATTCCCTGAAAATCCTATTAGATAGGAAAAATCTTTACAACTAGTCATCTATCAACCACATCATCCACCTCCTTTGCATCCTATAAACCCTCCAAGGATGGAAAATCCTACCACATTTCCATTTCCCATCACTAACCAGTGAGACAATAACAACCTTAAAATATAACTTCCTCTGCCCTTCCAAAGTTCTATGGTGTTGTGATAGAAGATCCAGATACCTTTATCTTTGAGTTTGATATCCTCTATAGGATTTATGACTACACCACTGATGCTCACAAGCTCAAACTCTTTCCTATGACTCTTAAGGAGTCTACATTGCGGTTGTTTATGGGCTTGGGGTGGGATGTTGTCCATGATTAGGCAAAAATGCAGGCTGCATTCTTACTTAAATATAAGGAGTATTATCAAGGAACCAATATGCGAGGGAAAAAAATATTTAAAATGTCACAAAAAGAGGATGAGACTCTCGAGGACTATGTGTCACAGTTCATGTTTACTCTACAAAGGAATATAGAGCATGTGATTAATAAAGAATCTCAAAAGCTTCTCTTTCCAAGAGGCATACAAGATGGATGCACTAAAGCACTAGACTTGATGGCAAGAGGTGATATAACCCAATCTACATGGGATGATATAGAAAAGGTATGCCTCAAGTACTCTAGAGCTATCAGTTAGAGAGCAAGGGGATATAGGTCCACGACGGGAAAGAAAAATGGTGAAGGCACTTCCAGAATAGAGATAACGCATCTCTTGTTTAATTTTAAGAAAGATATCAACAACATGGCCACACAGCTAGATACCTTGCAGGCAAAGAAGAAACTGTTGGAGATTTTCCAGCAAGCTAGTGTTGACTGTATGTTTTTCATTGATGACAACATATGTTAAGTAGCATGCATTGAAGACTAATGTAGAAATATTTGAGTATATGTAGCATGGACATGTTATTAGCATGATATCATGGACCTAGAGGTTAATTGTTAGTATAGATAGTTATGTAGCAGCTTGTGTCAGTAGTGTTCCTGATAGAGTTACAGGCAGTGTTCTGTGAGTGATTGCCCGTACAGTTATCATGGAGCCTTATGCATTTGGATATGTGATGGAGACATGTTAGTGTTGTTACAATCATGGATGCAAAGTTTGATGTGCATTAGAAGTTAAGTTATATGGATGCTATTCACCAGTTGCAATTTCCTATGTTTATCCAGAAGAGCCAACAGAGATTATATTGGTACAAGAGTTGTGCCTATCATTTCGGTATACGTTCTTGGATTGGTGATTGGAGAAGAGTTAAGAATGTTTGGTTAAGAGTGCATGATGTAATTCAGCTTGAGAAGAAAGTATCAATTAATTTGGTAGAGCCGATAGTGTGTAGCGTGCGTCTACACTTATTGATTTGGATAGGTCCAATTTTGTGTTGTGTGCTTAGTAGAGCTGAAAAAGATTTCATTGGAGAGTTTTATTGTTTCTATAATATGATTTCAAGGTGTTTCTAATAGGATGACCTGATTATATCATTTAGAGGAAAGATACATATAGCCGTTCATTTGTGATTGCTAGAAGTATGGCATTGAGATGAAATATTAGAGCATAGCAGAGAGTGTGAAGTATTGTGTCATCAACAAGAGGTCTATGTGATAGAAAAGATAAAGTGTGCTATTCATTGGAACTGATCAAGACAATAGGTCTATGATTCACCAAGATCCATATATAGTGTAAATCTATTATTCAAAAGGTTGCAGCCTTCACCCCTTTGAGCAGTGAGCTCTCGGATAGTGCATCCTCACCCCTAATAGGGTCAATCATAAAAGACTCCTAACAGGGTCTGACCTTTAACTAGGTCACTATACTTATTGCATTTTAAAGATCAACTCCTAACAGGGTTGTAACATCTTCTAACAAGGATCATTATACTCTAGTGCAGTTTATTGGTGGGTGTTAATTGCCACTGGGGTTTTTACCTATTTGGGTTTCCCCGTAACCAAAATATTGGTGTTGTGTTCAAGTGTTCTTTCATTGTGTTTATGCTTAAAGTTTAAGAATACTTAATTACATAAAGAATTGAAACTTGTAGATAACTAATTCACCCCCCCCCCCTCTTAGTTATCTCTTGGGACTATTCCTAACAATTGGTATCAGAGCCAAGTGCCTCGGAGAGAAATTTTAACAGCTTGAGGTTGATCAGATGACATTCTTTAGAAAAGATAGTCCTAAGTTTGATGGAGAGAACTATCTTGATTGAAAGGAAAAAATGGTGACACATTTGTAGTGCATTGCTTTTGAAGTTTTTGAAATGTCTATCAAGGAAGTTAAGATCCCCTCTCTAGCAGATCTTGCAAAGGAAGATGCTACTAGAAAGAAAAAGGATTTGTTCCATTAGAATGCTATAGCCAAAGAAGCCCTTATCAGCACCTTATCTGATAGTGAGTTTTCAGAGATAAAGAAAGTAGACACAACTTACAAGATATGAAAGCACCTAGAAGACATGTTTGAAGGAGATACACAAGAAAATAATGCGCAAAAAAATACATGGAAGAAAAGATACAATGCATTAGAGATGCTACTTGAAGAAGACATTAGAGCTTACAACCAAAGGATTGATGAATCAGTTGCTAGAATCAGGAACAATGGTGGAGAGATCTCGGAGGAAGACATTATGGATAAGTTGATGACTACTCTTATAGCAAAGTATGAAAACAAGATCAACATCCTTGATGAGACCATACAGCTTACAACAAATTTCAAGAGAGAAATCTTGATCAACAAAATTTTAGCTTTTGAGATTTCAAGATTGAAGACAGAGCCTAAAAGTGAGACAGCTTTCAAAGCATCAGTCCATGGTAAGAAATCTTTAAACACTTCTATTAATTTTGATGATGAAGATGAAGATAAAGAGATAGATGATATTATTTCTATGATTTCTAAGAAAGAAAGAAAAGGAAAAGGAAAGTATGAAGGTCAGATACCATTCAAATGTTTCTCATGTAATAAGATTGGTCACTTTGCATCTAAGTGTCCTACAAGAGTTAAGAAATTTAGAACTAACTACAAGCCTAAGTATACAAAAGAATGTTACTATGCTGGTGATAGAATTTCTAATGATGATTCAGTTGAAGATGAAATTGGATTCATTGCTATTATGGAGAAGATATTTGATGAGATGGATTGTGAAGATGAGAAAAAGGAACAAGAGCTAGCATTGATTTCACAAGAAGACATAAGGACAGATTGGATTATAGATAGCGGTTGTTCACATCATATGACAGGGGATAAAGACAAATTTGATCATCTGGACAAATACAAAGGTGGCATGATTAGATTTGGAGATAACACTCCCAAACCTATCATTGGTAGAGGATATATCACATTGGATGGAAATAACAACATTGATGATGTTCTTTATGTAGATGGTTTGCAGCATAACCTTCTTAGTGTTGGGCAGTTACTTGAAAAAGGTTATAGGTTGGAGTTCAAAGACAACAAGTGCATCATTAACACCAATGATGGTGTAATGGTTGCATCAGGTTCAAAGACTAAAGGTAATGTTTTTCAGCTCAATTCAGAAGCAAGTTGTTTTTTTGCTAAATTAGATGACTGTTGGCTATGTCATAAAAGACTATGTCATATCAATATTGATAACATAGTAAAGATAAGCAATGTAAAGGTAGTAAGAGATCTACCCAGCATGGCAAAGCTAGTTGATACTATTTGTAGGGAATGTGTGATGGGAAAGCATGTGATGAATTCATTCAGAAGAAAGCATAATTCAACAGAGAACAAGTTGGATCTGATTCATTAAGACCTATGTGGACCAACTCAAATAAGATCATACTATGGTGAAAGGTATTTCATTTTATTTGTTGATGATTATTATAGAATGATGTGGGTTGAATTCTTGAAAGATAAGTTAGAAGCATTTGAGAAGTTCAAAATATTCAAAGCTAAGGTTGAGAATGAATCTGGACTAAAGATAAAGTGTCTAAGATTGGATAGAGGAGGAGGATTCACCTCTGATAGATTCTATGAGTACTATGAAGAACATGGCATAAAGAGACAATTGAGTGCACCTAGAACCCCTCAAAAGAATGGGATTGTAGAGAGAAGGAATAGGATCATCCTTGATACAGCATGCACCATCATGATTGAAGGAAAAGTTGCACACACCCATTGGAGAGATGTAGTCAATACAATAGTCTATACCATCAATAGAATACAATTGAGGCCTAGTGCAGAAAAGACACCTTATGAGATATGGTTTGGTAATGTTCCCACAGTAAAATACTTCAGAATCTTTGGAAGCAAGTGCTACATCAAGAGGGATGAAGCAATAGGCAAGTTTGATGCAAGAAGTGATGAAGGTATTTTCCTTGGCTACTCTACTAAAAGAAAAGCTTATAAATGTTTTAATTGAGATTGAAGATGATCATTGAAAGTGCTCATGTCAAGATTGATGAAAATTTTATGATCCAAGAAAGATATCATGATTATGCACCTATGATTGAAGAAGAACCCAGTCCTTCCACTAGTGAGACAGTTGTTGAAGAGATGTTTGACAGTATTGATGTATTATTCAATGACCCTAAAAAAAGTGAAGAAGAAACTCAAAAGGTAGATGAGACAATATCACCTAAAGTTCCAAAGTTTACATCAAGATATCACTCTAAGGATGACATCATTGGAGATCAGAGTAGAAAAGTCACAACAAGATCAAAAGAAAAGAGTTCAATAGGAAATGAAGTGATATGTTTACCATCTTAGATTGAACCTTTAAGTGTTGAAGATGCATGTAATAATTCAGACTAGCATGATTCTATGAAAGAAGAACTAGATCAGATTATTAAGAATGATACTTGGGAATTGGTCCCAAGACCTGCTGATAAAAATGTGATTGGAACCAAGTGGATATTTAGAAACAAGATGAATGAAGATGGTACAGTAGTAAGGAATAAAGAAAGGTTAGTATGTAAGGGATATGCGCAAAGAGAAGGTACTGATTATTTAGACACATTTGTACTTGTGAGAAGATTAGAAGCCATTAAGTTGTTTCTAGCTTATGCAACATTCAAAAACTTCAAAGTTTATCAGATGGATACTAAGTCATCATTCTTGAATGGAGAGTTAAAGGAAGAAGTATATATTGAGTAGCCAGAAGGATTCACCTTATCAAATAGGCCTGATATGGTATGCAAATTGAAGAAAGCCCTCTATGGACTTAAGCAAGCCCCTAGAGCTTGGTATGAGAGACTTGATGGATATCTAGAAAATTTGGATTCAAGAAAGGAGCAACAGATTGTACTATATTTATAAGAGAGAAATCTGAAGGTTTACTACTTTTAGCTATATTTTTTGATGACATTATATTTGTGGGTAATGACAAACTTAGTGCAGAATTTTCTAAGGAGATGCAAAGCGAGTTTGAGATGAGCATGATTGGACCTATCAAATAATTTTTGGGATTAAATGTGTAGTAGACAGAGAAAGGTATTTTCATTAATTAGTCTAAGTATGTGAAAGAGATACTGAAGAAGTTCAAGATGGATGATTGCAAGCCAGTGAGTACACCTATGATAACAGGATGCAAGCTTACAAAAGAAGATTATTCTCCAGTGGTAGATATAACATTGTACAAGTCTATGATTGGTAAAATCATATATCTTACTCAATCTAGACCTGATATTTCTAATGCAGTTGGCATAGTTGGAAGATTTTTAGTAGAGCCTAAACAAAGTCACCTCATGGTAGTAAAGAGAATATTTAGATATTTGAGGGGCACTATAGATTATGGTCTATGGTATCCTAATTTAGAGAATGTTGAGATTAATGTATATAAAGATGCAGATTGGGAAGGATGCATGGATGATAGAAAGAGTACATCAAGAGGAGAAATGTTTCATGGTGAAAAACTTGTCACTTGGACAAGCAAGAAGCAGAATTGTATTTCTCAGTCAACAGCAGAAGAAAAATATGTTGCAGTAGCTTTGAATTGTTCTACAATTATTTGGATCAAGTAGATGATAAAGGATTTTGAAATTCAGATTGATTATCCTATTTTTATTCATTGTGATAACACTAGCACTATCAACATGTCAAAGAATCATGTGATGCATGCAAAGACAAAACACATAGAGATTAAGTATCACTTCCTAAGAGAGAAAGTGGCAAAGAAAGAAGTCAAATTGGATTATCTGAGTACAAAGGAATAGCTAGCAGATATATTCACAAAGCCTTTACCAAAGGATAATTTTGAGTATCTCAGGGAGAAGGTGGGAGTAAATCCCTTCTCTAATTTTGATTAGAGAAAGTGGAGAGAGCATCAATCCTCGGTGACTAATGGATGGTTGACTACTCTACTTCAGGAGTAGTATCGGTGCTTAAATGTTTGGCATCCTTTGACATTGATGTCAAAGGGGGAGTAGTATATAGTCATGAAAAATAGTATTAAAGGGGGATTATATATAGAATTAAGGAGGAGTAATATATAGCAGCAAGGGGGAGTAGTATTCAGTCATGGAAGCAATTCAGCTGAGGAAATGAAGAATATTAAAGAATATTGCAGTAGATGGAGGATTCATCCTTCGTGGAGTTTTGATGAGGAAATGGAGAATGTTATAAAAGAATTTTTCATTTGGATTGGTGGTGTTTTTCATTCCATATGTTGCCATCAATTCCATAGGGGGAGATTGTTGGAGATTTTCTAGTAAGCCAGTGCTAACTGTATGTTTGTCATTGATGACAACATATGATAATTAGAATGCATTGAAGACTTATGCAGCAAGATTTGAGTATATGTAGCATGGACATGTCATTAGCATGATATCATGGATGTAGAGGTTAATTGTTAGTACAAACAGTTATGTAGCAGCTTATGTCAATAGTGTTCCTAACAGAGTTATAGGCAGTGTTCTATGAGTGATTGTTTGTACAGTTATCATGGAGCCTTGTATGTTTTGATATGTGATGGAGACATGTTAGTGTTGTTACATTCATGGACGTAGAGTCTGATGTGTAGTAGAAGTTAATTTTTGCAGTCGCTATTCACTAGTTGCAGTTTCCTGTGTTTATCTAGAAGAGCCGATAGAGATTATATTGGTATAGGAGTTGTGCCTATCATTTTGGTATTGTTAGAAATAGGAAATACTGAGAGGGGGGGGTGAATCAGTATTTCACAAAAATTTACTTTTGCCCACTTATGGATATAACAGATTACTTTAATGCATACAAAGCATAAGAAACTAAATAGCATACATAACAGTAAATGTAAAGAACTCATAACACATGATATCTTCTTGAGGAAACCTTGGTCAAGGGAAAACCCTGGTGAGGATGGTACCCACAAAGATCCACTAATCAAAAGATATCTAGTTAAGGATGTTGACCCTATTAGGAGCATGTTACAATCATATAGTGTATCAGTCCTGGTTAAGGGACTATAGGCCTTGTTAGAAGCCTCAACCCTGTTAGGAGTTGTAGATACAAAACATGATTACCAGATGAGCTCACTACCCAAAAAAGTAATACAAATTTTTATTGATTACAATTTGGTACTACTTACAACTTCACATCAACAACATTCACTACTATCACAATTTACATATATTACATGTTACATTTCAAGTATGTTCGATACATCTTTATTTATACAAGATACAAACATAATATCTTTCTCTTGTCGGGTTGCATATCTTTATCCAAGAGTAAACATCTAGGATGTAATCTCTTTACAATATTAAGTCATTATTTTGACAAGAAAAATAATCCCTTAATTCATTTACTAGTTTTGTCTTCAAAATTGCACTGTCGGCTATACTTTGTCATCGGTAAAATAGTCATAACTTTGTCCATACTATCTATACTCTTTTGCACATTGAGATGGAGTATCCTTAGACACCATAGAGTCTATGTTCAATTGTACAAACTCTGATCATGCTCTAGTGAATGTCACCAAAACAAACTGTATCGAGTGCTCTATCGAAATCACTATTTCATACTTAGACAATTTTATTCTGCGATCTTCCATACTTACTTTCCAGCTTATGTGCTCTTCATAGGGAACATATGTAGCCATAATGACAACATCTATGTACATACTTCAGCCAAATTGCCAACAATCTCCCCCTTTTTCATTGGTGGCAACATATGAGAAAATTGGCTAAGTGTACAAGTCAAAATCTCAAAATTTGTATCAAAATTGTGGCCATAGTATAAAATAAGTATACTATCCTTATATCTCCTCAAAATATACACATAATCTATAACACTTCATAATACTCCATAGAACTCCCCCTATGAGTATCCTTCCTTATCAAATATAGACAATTTTCTAAGTATCTCTCCCCCTTTGAACACAATGACAAAATGAAGGGTGGAAAGGGATATACAAAAATTGTGTCAAAAATTTTACCTTACTATCTTATTGCAAAACTAGCAGGCTTGCAACACAATCTGCAAAATTTGTCTTCCAAGTCTCAAAATCTTTCTCCCATGCCTTCTTTATTGATTCTGCTACATTAAGTAAAGTACTCAATCTATATGCTACAATCTGACAAGCTTGGAGGGACTCAAAATTGAATTTTTGAAATGTTGTCTTAGCAGTAAGACATTCATCTAGCTGCTCTTCTATTATAGTCAACTTGATTGAGACATTCTCTCTCAAGATGTTTATTTTGATAATTTTCTTGTTCTTCTCATCATTCAAATTCCTTATTTCATCACATAATTTTTTGATCTTATTCTCAATTGTTTTAATCCTTATGTTTAGGGTCGACAAAGAGTTTGTCTCTGCTACAATTTCATCTTGCTTCTCTTTTATCTTCTTTTCATCCTCGATTAAAATATTTTCAGATTTTGTACATTGAATGTACAAACACTTTCTAGTCTCAAGATGTTTCCTTAAGTCCTTAATCTGTCTATCAAGGATGTCAATGTCATTTTTGATATTCTGACTTATGTTTTGCAACATCTCAGCTTCATAAGCTACCTGAGCCTTAACCTTAGCAATATCAATTAAATTAGTGAACTCAACATCAAAAGATTTAATTACCATCTTTTCTCTTTGAAGTGGATCTGATTCAAACACTTTTGTAGATATGACACTTTGTAGCTTCTCAGTCAAGTCTTTTAGACTACCTTCCAAATTCTTAACTTTCTTGTTCTTTCCAATAATTTTGTTTAAAGAAGTGATCAATTCTATTTGATCATCGTCATCAACTTCCTTGCTCAAATCTTCAATCAATGTTTCTATTCCTTTCTCCTTTCCAGTCTTAGGAGTAAGACTAGTGTCTTCTTGTGGTTCAATAGTTGTATGGGCCTCTATTTCCATTTGCACTTCAGTATGTGTAGTCTTTGTTTCAATAGTCTTTTCTTGCTCTCCCAAAACCAAATTGTCAACAATGTTATCCAAACTGTTGAGTACCACATCATCTAAATCTAAACTAACTTTAGTTCCTTCAATGTCCATAGATTCTGTGCCAATGTTTATGGAAGAAAAGGGAATATCTTCAACTTCAACTACCTCAGCTACTGCCTTTGCTTGTTCTGAACTCTGTTTCTCTGCTGGTTCTGCAATTGATTGATCTTTGCTATCTTTTCTTGCTACCAAGTTTGCTAGCACTTGCACAACTGCCTGTTCAGTTTCAGTCTTTACTTGCTCATACTGTCCTCCCATTATTTGTATAATTCTTCTTTTGGTTCTCAATAGGGTTTCAAGTGGCTTGAGCATCTGTTTAAGATGGTCATCATCTCTTATCTCACAGAACTGTCTAATCACATTCTCTCTCATTTTGGTATCTTCTTCTTGTGCTCTCAAATTTCTTCTCACAAGTCTGTTGTACAAATCTTCTGGTATCTTTCCATGAATACTATCAAATTTCTTGTTTGACAAAATCATATGTGTAACTATTACATTCTCAAGATTCAATCTGTCAGAGGATCCATATAAATCATAGTATTTGTTCATTTTGGTAAAGTGTCAATGCTGCATTATATCTTCATTAACTCTTTCTATCCTTGGTTTCCATGATTTCTTCTTTGTTGTCACTTCATCATCTTTTATCTCTGTAACTCTTCTAGGTACTGGTGGAACAATTGTTTTCTATCTTTTACTTGGTCCTGAAGCACTTGCCTTCATTCTTTTTCTCGGTGCTAAAGAAAAGGGTTTCTCCATCTGACTAATTTCTTGTTCCTTCTCAGGTTCTTCAACCTTTACCTTTACTTGAATAGGTTCTGCACTTGATGCCAAAGGTGGGACTGATAGTATCTCACTTTGCCTTATTGCTTCTGCAGTCTTCTTTGCAATATCAAATTCCTGCTCACTCATACCTGATTCTTTTAGAATTTTCTTTATTGTAGACTCCACTCTCTTCTTTGATTGTTTCTCTTCCTTAAGTGTCTTTGCTGAACCAAATTTTTCATCATATGTTCCAAATCTATTGCTATGAGCATCAACTTTACTTTTCAACAATCTACTAACATAACCTTCTGTTTCAACTTCAGAGATTTCATAGCCAAGAGGGTCTATGAATTCATGTCTAGGTTCTACTACCTCAATGTAAGCAAAATCAGTATCAACCATAAAACATATATCATCTTTATATTTCTCAAGTAGGGATGGAGGAATTCTTGATCTATTTACCACAATGTTCTAAAAAATTTTCAACACTAACTTTACACTGTCATTAACCTTCTCAATAAGATGTTTCATGTAAACTTTATTGATTCTTGCCATAGTATTCTCACCATCATTCCATTCAATAGTGTAAGGAAATATTCTTAACAAGTGGAAGAACATGTAAGTAACCAATGAGGAAAATCTAAAGTGAGTGTATTTAGCTTTCTTTATCTTTTCCAAATTCTCAAACAACTATATTCTCAGAATTTCACACATATCCACTGGCTTCTTCTCCACACATATCAAATAAGAAATGTGTACCATACCTGCTAGCATATCATCTTCTCTAGAGCTTCCATAAAACTTTGTTGTCAAAAGCTTACACAAGTATTTTATATCATCTTGCTTAATCTTACTAATGACTATACCTCTGCCATTGTATACTGAACTGGTGTTTTCAATCACAATCTTTCTCATGTTTTTCTCATTCAGTGGAATTGTACCAACTTTTGATAATCCAGTCACATCATGAATTAGGTCTATAGTTATGTCTATAACTTTGTCTTCTAACTAAAATTTACCATTATGTATCCTACTCAAAATGATCTTAGTACACTCCTAATCATCAAATTCATATTTCATAGAGTACTGAATGATTTCATTATTTTCTAGATGTTCATAACCTTGTTTCACTGACATATCTAAGTTGTACAATTTCTTATATTCACCATTAAAATCACTCTCCCTTAGGGTTTCATACTTGCATCCAAGATAACTTTTAACATTTTCTAAATGAAGAACTCCATTTGGTACGGATGATAAGGCTAAACTAGCATCTCTTTCTGAGGGTTCAACTGGATCTTTCTTATTTCTAGGTCTATTCTTATCCTTAATGTTGTGAATCAATGACACATCCATGATTATATCTGATTACTTTAGCTGATTTAAGATCATAGCTAGATAAATACCTTAAATTTGCAAAATTAGGGCTTTCGCTAGATCGATGCTTCAAACTTCTGCAAATCACTTCCAAACTTCTTTCTTTGCTTCCAAATCACTTCTAATCACTTGACAATCATAATAACTTTGAGTTCAATCTTTTAACACTTAGCATTCACTCAATCTGACATCGCATTCAATTATTTTACCACCAAAATGTCAAAAAGCTGATTCTGTAAACCTACAACCATAAATCTTCTTGCGACCTCGCAAAACACAATATTTCTTTTTGCACACTTAACCATAGCATCATTATAACATAAAAAACCTTCATCTCACTGCGCAAAACTTAACTCATTTAAAATCTAACTCTATACTAATTCTAAGTTCTTAAACTACAGAAATTTACATAATTTAAGTGCTTAAAGAAGGGTTAGGTAAAGACTCATTCTTACCTTTAGATACATTACCTTCAATGCTGAGTATACCTCCTTGATCTATGCCTTTAACAAATTTTACTTCATCTTCATTGCTATAGCAACCTTTCTCTTTATTTCCTGCATTTTCATTCCTTCTTGCATAGTTTCTAGGGTTAGGGTTTTAATGATAACCTCCATTGTTCATTTTGCAAAATCTTATTGTGTGTCCAATCTTGTTACATATCTGACAAGTGATTCCATTGGTTCCATATCTAGGTGTTTGTTGATTGATTTGTGTCCTACAATTTCTAGCAATATGTCCAATTTTGTTGCATCTGAAACATACTATTCCATTTCCTCTTTTCATGTCTTTAGTTGATCTCTGATATGTATTATTAGTATTTCTAGACATTCTTCTATTGTAATTATTCTCAATAACTTTAGATCTTCTACATTCAATAGCTCTATGTCCAAAACCATGACAATTATAACAATAACCATTTAGAGGTTTGAATTGTTTACCTGTACAATCTCTCTTCATATGACCAATAGTATTACAAGTAAAAGATCTACCTTTGAATTCTCTTTGCATACCTTTGGATGATTCTTCTTTCTTCGGTGGTTCTTCTTTCTTTAGTGCATCTTCTTGCTTCAGTGATTCTTCTTGCTTTGGTGATTCTTCTTGCTTTAGTGCATCTTCTTGCTTTGGTGATTCTTCTTGCTTTGGTGATTCGTCTTGCTTAGGTGCATCTTCAAATTTGTTCTCATCTAACTTCTTTTTTTCACTTCTTTCACATTCATTCAGATCTGGTTTCTTGCTTTCACTAACTATCTTCAATATGTTAAATCGAAGACCAGTTTTGTCATAAAATGGTTTTCCATAAGATACTTGCATATCAATCTTTTCACTGTTTGAATATAACCTCTCAAGTTGTTGTTTGCATTGAGTCAATTCACCTTTCACAATTTTTTTGTATTTCTCAAGTTCATCATACTACAGTTGACTTTATCAAATTCAGATGTTACCTTGCCAAGTTTAGATTTCAGATCTTCATTTTTATTCTTTAAACTTTCATTCTCAGATCTCAAATTGTCATTTCCATCTTTCAAGCTAAGCTTTAGATTTGCTATCTACAATTCATGTTTAATGATTACATTTTCTTTTTCTAAGTCTTCACAATCTTCAACAAGAATTTTAGATTCCTTTTCAGACTTCAGATCTTCTATATTACTTTTCAATTTGTCAATAAGATTCTTTGCATCATAATACTTTCTTTTCAAAGTGTTTCTTTCATCAGTAAGCATATCAATTTGCTCAAGAGCTTCTTCAAGATTCTTCTATAATTGATCCATATTCATAGAGATCTTACTCAAGCTGCTAGGCTTTCCTTGAATGTTTCTTCTCCGAGTAACTGTGCTCTAATACCAATTGTTAGAAATAGGAAATATTGAGAGGGGGGGTGAATCAGTATTTCACAAACATTTACTTTTGCCCACTTATGGATATAACAGATTACTTTAATGCATACAAAGCATAAGAAACTAAATAGCATACATAATAGTAAATGTAAAGAACTCATAACACATGATATGTTCTCAAGGAAACCCTAGCTAAGGGAAAACCCCAGTGGGGATGGTACCCACAAAGATCCACTAATCAAAAGATATATGGTTAAGGATGTTGACCCTGTTAGGAGCCTGTTACAATCATATAGTGTATCAGTCCTGGTTAAGGGACTATAGGCCTTGTTAGGAGTTGTAGATACAAAACCTGATTACCAGATGAGCTCACTACCCAAACAAGTAATACAAATTTTTACTGATTACAATGTGGTACTGCTTACAACTTTTCATCAACAACTTTCGCTGCTATCACAATTTACATATATTACATGTTACATTTCAAGTATGTTCGGTACATCTTTATTTATACAAGATAAAAACATAATATCTTTCTCTTGTCAGCTTGCATATCTTTATCCAAGAGTAAACATCTAGGATGTCATCTCTTTACAATATTAAGTCATTATTTTGACAAGCAAAATAATCCCTTAATTCATTTACTAGTTCTGTCTTCAAAACTGCACTGTCGACTGTACTCTATCATTGGTAAAATAGTCATAACTTTGTCCATACTATCCGTACTCTTTTACACACTAAGATGGGGTATCCTTAGACACCATAGAGTCTATGTTCAACTACACAAACTCTGATCATACTCTAGTGAACATCGCCAAAACAAATTGTATCGGGTGCTCTGTCAAAATCACTGTTTCATACTTAGACAATTTTAGTCTGCGATCTTCCATACTTACTTTCCAGCTTATGTGCTCTTCATAGGGAACATATGTTTCCATAATGAAAACATCTATGTACATACCTCAGCAAAATTTCCAACAGGTATGCGTGCTTGGATTAGTGATTGGAGAAGAGTTAATAATGTTTGGTTAAGAGCACATGATGTAATTCAGCTTGAGGAGAAAGTATTAGTTAATTTGGTAGAGCCAACAATGTGTAGCATGCGTCTACACTTATTGATTTGGATAGGTCCCAATTTGTGTTGCGTGCTTAGTAGAGCTGACAGAGATGTTATTGGAGAGTGTTATTGTTTCTCTAATATGATTTTAAGGTGGTTCTAATAGGCCGACTTGATTATATTATTTAGAGGAAAGATACTTATAGCCGATCATTTGTGATTGCTAGAAGTATGGCATGGAGATGAAAGATTAGAGAAGAGAAGAGAGTCCAAAGTATTATTTCATCAAGAAGAGGTCTGTGTGATAGAAAAGATAAAGTTTTCTATTCATTGGAACTAATCAAGACAATAGGTCTACCTCATAGTTCACCAAGATCCAGATATAGTGTGTATCTATTATTCAGAAGGTTGCAGCCTTCACCCCTTTGAGCAGTGAGCTCTCGGATAGTGCATCCTCACCCCTAATAGGGTCAATCATAAAAGACTCCTAATAGGGTCTGACCTTTGACCAAGTCACTATACTTATTGCATTGTAAAGATCAACTCCTAACAGGGTTGTAAGATCTTCTAACAAGGCTCATTATACTCTAGTGCAGTTGATTAGTGGGTGTTAATTCCCACCGGGGTTTTTACCTATTTGGGTTTCCTCGTAACCAAAATATTGGTGTTGTGTTCAAGTATTCTTTTATTGTGTTTATGCTTAAAGTTTAAGTATACTTAATTAGATAAAGAATTGAACCTTGTAGATAACTAATTCACCCCCCCCCCCCTCTCAGTTATCTCTTGGGACTATTCCTAATAGAAACATGAGGAAGCAGAGGCTATGTTGGCTGAATTTTGTCCCCACTATAGATAGAAGAAGAGAGATTATTGGTGTAAACTGGTGGCTAATATGGATACTACCCAGATGCCAACTGATTATAAACCAATTAAACCAATGGACGAGTAGTTATTCTTCATTGCCTAGCGATGACCATGGGTGCAAAGATAAGGTATGACTCAGGACCCACTTACATTCAGTAATCCATTTTATAGTAATCAATGGAAACCTTCTATGAATTATCAAAATCTCCATGGAACAACTTTCAGAATCAGTGGCAAAATTACCCTAGTCTGCAGTGGAAAAACCCTTAGGGGAATTGGCAATAACCCGAAGGGGTATGGTAGCCACCACAGGGTAATTGGCAGTATAACACTCAGTGGTGAGGAGGTCATCAATGGCCAAATCAGCCTCAAGGATATCTGCCTCAACCTCTTCAACCTCCGAAAATAGCAAGCACTCTTGCTACCACCAGCAACCAATAATTTTCCTCTAAAGCCTACATAACTACCTGCACAATCTTAGACAAACCCAAACAACATGCCTACTACACCTCAACAAAGTGTGTATGCTACTGACCAAATGTAGTACCCCATGCAATATCCTACCTATGCAATCACACTTGATGATATCCACCTACGGTCTAGAGCTAGTCTCCTTGCTCCTGAGCATCCAATCATAACTGAAGTACCCCAAGAGGAGCCTATCCAAGCTTAACACACTCCTTCTTTACCAGTACCATAGCCTATACCTCATAAAAATAAGCACACTAGACCTCCTTTTCCATAAAGACTATAGCACAACAATCCAAAGCCTACTGAAGAAACAGCCTTTAACATTCTTGATCAGTTAAAGAACATTAATGTTCAAATACCTTTATTTCAAGAAATTAAGGATGTTCCTACATATTGCAAAGCCATCAAAGAAGCCTGTTTCAAGAAGCATGGCCACAAGAAAAAGGATCCCCAGACTATCCATGTATTGGGAAAACTACCTGATATTATGTTAGGAAAACTTACTATCCCAAAATATTCTGACCCGGGTAGCCTTTTTGTCGAAGTCATTATTAATGGGAAAGCCATTAAAAATTCATTGATAGATCTTGGAGCCACTATAAATGTCATGACTAGGGATATAATACAAAAACTTGGTATCACCAACATCTGAACCACACCCACTGTCCTCCAGCTTGCAGATAGTTCCACTATGAAACTTGAAGGGATGGTAGAGGATATAGTTGTTGACCTTGAATCTTGGTCGTCCCCAACTAATTTCATGATACTATCACCCAAAGCTACACTAGGGGGATACCTAATTATTCTTGGTAGGCCTTGGTTAGAAAATGTTGATGCTTACATTGGATGTTGCTCAAGGGATATGACCATCTTTGATGGTCAACATACCAAGACTCTAGTCCTATATCCCCCTACCCAACCTCAAATGGAATTAGCCTCACCAATATGGCCTGACATAGGAGAAGAAGCTGAGGTTATAAAATTAGTGTCTTAGTTAATGATGTTAAAAAGAGATCCCTTCTTGTAGCTCGAGGAAGAAGACAAAGTGATCACCAATATCCTGCATAATCAGTATGGATCAAACCCAGATTCTCTGGAATGTTCCTCTAATAATTACTCTTTGTAGGTTTTAAACCCTTATTACCAATGGGATTCTCCTACAGCCAAACAACTATACCACTAGTTGCTTCCCCATGAGATACACATGACATTATTAATAGATGCATCTATGATAGAGCTGACTAAGAAAATAGAGGTGTATCATGGTCGCTTCTTGAATACTAGTAGCTAGCTAACTCCTCAGCAACAAACATCACTGACTAAAATGCTGACGAACCATACTAAAAAAATTGCATGGGATTATTTTGACATGAAATGCTTGGACCCAAAAATGTGTACCCATAGGATATATCTAAAAGAGGACAAACCCCCTGTGAGGCAATTTAAAAGATGAGTAAACCCAACATTAAGAGAAATAGTCAAAACAAAACTACAAAAAATCCTCAATGCTAGATTTATCTATCTAATATCAGATGGCCAGTGGGTTTCTCCATTAGTAATTGTGCCAAAAAAAGGAGGAAAATGGTGAGTGTGTGTGAACTATAGAGAGCTCAACAATGAAACAAAAAAAGAACACTTCCCCTTCCATTCATTGACCAGGTATTGGACTCCTTAGTAGGCAAAAAGTATTTTTTACTTCTTAGATGGGTATAGTGGGTACAACCAAATCTGAATCTTTCCCAAGGATCAGGAAAAGACTACATTCACCAGCCCATGGGGAAATTTTGCCTATTTTATTTTGCCTTTTGGTCTCTGTAATGCCCCAGCGACATTCCAAAGAGTGGTTATCAATATTTTTGTTGATATCTCTCATGATTGCATGGATATTTATATGGATGACTTCACAACATATGTCAAAACTTATGAGGAAGCCCTGAAAAACCTAGATAAAGTTCTAAAAATGTGTGAAGAGAACCACTTGTCTCTAAATAGTGAAAAGTACTTCATGATGATGCAAGAAGGGACAGTGCTTGGTCACTATATATCTTCTACTAGAATCCAAGTGGACCTGGCCAAAATTGAAGTTATTCAAAACCTTCCAACACCAACCAAGCAAAAAGATGTCCGAAGCTTTCTTTGACACATTGGTTATTATAGAAGATTCATCAAGACTTCAATAAAATGGCTAGTCCCCTTCATTCTCTACTCACTAAGGATTCATAATTTACATGGACCCTGAGTTGTGATAAAGCCTTCCTGCAGCTAAAGTCAATTCTTACTCAAGCTCATGTTTTATGAGGACCTAACTGGGCACTTCCATTCCCCATTCATACTGATGCCTCAGATCATGCTGTAGGAGTTGTTCTAGGACAGAAAGAAAATATGGTAGAACATGCAATATATTTTATTAGCAAAAATCTATGAGTAGAACTAAATTACATAGTCATAGAGAAGGATCTTTTGGCCGTTATCTATGCTCTAAGTAAATTATGCCACTACATCATAGGCTACCATATATTTGTGCATACTGACCATGGATCCATTAAGTATCTTGCTAATAAGCCTGCAATCACAAGAAGATTAGCCAGATGGCTTCTACTATTATAGGAAGTTGATATCACCAATGTGGATAAGCCAGGCAAGTCAAATGTGGTTATAGACTTCCTCACACAATTGCAGAATGCAGATGAATCGCAAATCATTGATAATAGCTTTCCTGATGATCACATGTTCTCCATTTCAGCCAAAACTCCCCAGTATGTGGATATTGCAAACTATTTAGTTTCTCAAAAGGTACCTCCCTACTTCTCACCAAAAGAAAAGAGACTCATAGAAAAAACTTTCAACTTTTTCATGGATTTCTGATTGTCTATTCTATAATGGGCCTAATCAAATATTGAGAAGATGTGTCAGGGAAAATGAAACCTATGACATCCTCCATGCATGTCATGATGAGCCTTGTGGGGGGCATTTTGCAGCCAAAAGAATAGAAATGAAGATACTAAACACATGATACTACTGGCCAACCCTCAATAAAGATGTTGTCAACTACACAAGTAAATGTAACTGATATCAAAGAATGGGGTGACCAACAAAGTCTGATGAAATGCCTCTCTTTCCTCAAGTGGTAGTCACTCCATTTGATAAATGGGGGCTAGATTTTTCAAACCCATTAGCCCTTCATCAAATGACAATTCATACATTCTTGTGAGTATTGACTATGTAAAAAAATGGGTGGAGGTATGTGCCATGAAACACACTCAGGATAATAAGGTGGCTGAGTTCTTATATGAAGAAATATTCCCATGATATGGTGTACCAAGAGAACTGGTTACTGATCAGGTGGCTCAATTCACATCAACACTGATCACTTCTCTAACGAATGAATATAATATTTACCATATGATGAAGGGTGCTCCCCTTAATACCACAAACACAACAGAAATAGAGAAACAACAACAATATGTAAGAACAGAAAATGAGCTTCTTATTATCTCCACAAATGTGGAATTACAAACTTTTAGAATTACAATATGCAAAGCCACATGGGCATTCCCATACAATATTCTATAGGACAAAGCCTCAAATTATTACCCAGATCTACTACCCAGAACTGCCCCTGACCTGCCTAAGACAACACTACAGGCCTTCCTTATATAGGCAATTTCCACCACCCGAGAAGGTTCCAGAAATTTAGCCTTTTAGGCTGACTAAACATGGAATTATTTTATTTTTACAATTATTACAATAGGGTCGGCTAAAAAGAAATACAAATTATGCTTTTAGGTAGCCCAACTTTCAGAGGCCATAACTTTTTAACCGTAGCTCTGTTTTTCTATTGTAACCACTTTTCGGAAACACCATGATGAGATCTACAATGCCTGACATGCGCTTGCACTAGTCAGCTCGGGGTCGATCCTGATCCAGAGCCTCTAAGGCCCTCAAAATTGACCTAAAAGATTTTGTACCCAAAAACCTCAATAACTTCACCAATATTGATGATGTGGTAATGAAACTCAACTGGTAGACTGAAATGATTGAAATGAACCTCCAACCGTGAAACCATAACATTCTAAGATCATATGATCAACTTACTAAAAATAGTAAGTTTCCATAAATAGCAGCTCTGCACAAGATAGCCCTTATTGAAAAGCAAACAGAAATATTTTTGGGTGATGCAAGATCGCTCTTACACCCAGGATGCTCCTGCATTAGACACCTGGGGTAAGTTGAGAAGTGACCCTGTCATGACTCATGACTCAGGTGTGCAAAGGAAAACCAAGATGGTTAACCTCCTTTTTTGTTAGGCATGATGAATCTTCAATAGGTCGTTCTTTCCATTTGACCAAATATTCTTCATATGTCTTGTTCCTTGTGCTTCTGCCAACACAACTATCTAGTATGTCTTCAATCTTCTTGATATCTGAACTGGTTGCTGGAAAACTTCACTATGCTGTTGTAACCTCATCTTCAACACCTCCTTTGTGATACTCTATCAAATCTAAAACATTAAATACTGGTGAAATATTCAACTCAGTAGGCAACTCGACCTCATATGCATTTCCTGAATCATGCTTCTTTAGTATCTTACATGGTTCAAACTTCTTCATTTTTAGCTTGTTATATGTACCAACTGTAAATCGCTCATTTTGCAAATGAACCATGACTTCATCTTCAACCTAAAATTCCTTATACCTCCTTTTCACATCTACCTTAGCCTTATACTACACATTCATCTTGGTAATATGCTTCCTCACCTCCTCATGGATGTTCTTCAAATGTTCTACACAATCCTCAGCTTCAGCACTACTTATTTTTCCTTTATCTATCTTTCTCAACTCAAATGCATTTCTCAGACTACTTCCATATACAATCTATAGATGATGTGATGAACTAAACTTCAAATATGTCTTCAGCTCTTCACTTTTTGCTAGTGTCATTCTATATGCTGCTTTATTTGGCAAACTAGCTCCTGAAATCAAGTCCATTTGATGACTGATCTTTATTACTAGTGGTACTCCATCAGGTACATTATCAGATACAATATCCTGAAACTCATTCAATAATTCTACAACTTCTACAGGTACATCTTCTACTTCCTCTTTCCCAGCCTTTGGAATTAAGGTAAAACACATATGTTCATGCCACATACCATCTATGAAATTTTCTCTATCAACAAAAGTTATTCTTTCATTACCACATACCTTTTCTTCTATCTCCTTCAATGGCTTTAGCTTATGTCGCACTCTATCCTTTATCAGGGAATAGGTATTCACACGACCATCATGTATGGCACATCTATCAAACTACCATTGTCTACCCAACAACATATGACATGCATCCATAGATATGATATCACATAGTACCTCATCATGGTATCTGCCAATCTTGAACTTCACTAGGCACTGTTCACTGACCATGACCTTATGGTCATCTTGCACCTAGGCAATCCGATATGGATGTGGACATTTTTGCCTCTTGAGCTTCAACTTTGTCACCATCTCTTCTGACACCAAATTATCAGTACTACCACTATCAATAATCACATCATCACATCACAACACTTACCCTCACACTTGCATCTAGTGCAAAACAGACTCCTTTGCTCAGCTTCATTCTCACCATTTCTCCTCTTTCAGCATCTTCATAATGTGATGATCTGGCATCTTCATCTACATGTGCAACTCTGGCCTGGCCTTCATTTCTCCTATCTGTCCTTCCTTGGTGTTGAGGACATTCAAATGCTGTATGACCTTCTTCCCCATAGTGAAAACATGTTCCACGAAAGCCTCCTCTTCCAAATCCTTGTCATCTTCCTCTTCCTCTCTGATCTCTATTATTCTGATCATGAAAATGATTGAAATTATCTCCTCTCTAATTCTGACCATTACTGGTCTCATCCTACTTTTTCAGATCTTCATTTTGATCTCCATATGACCATCCACCAGATCTTCCATCACGACCTCTTCCGCTTTGTCTGCTCTCAAACTTCTTGTTCAGCTTTTCCTCTACTTTTAAGGAAAACTAGCATGACTTTTCAATACTGTTTATTTGAACCAGATTCAATTCTTCCTGAATGCTCAGCCTTAACCCATTAAGGTAAGGGACAACTTTCTCCTTCTCAGCTTCTGCATGGCCTGTCCTAATGAGGATTTGATAGAACTTCTCTATATACCCCTGAACAGATCTTCCTGCTTGCTTCAAACTTTGCATTTTCTTTAGTAGGTCAAGCTCATAATCAATAGGGATGAAATGTCGCTTCAATTTATCCACCATCTGCTCCCATCTTGTGATTTTATCCTTTCCTCTTCGATTTCACTCCAATTGAATCTCTTGCCACCAAATCTTCGCATGGCCCTTCATTCTAGCCTTCGCAAACTTGACCCGATCAAGATTCTCAATATCTTCATACTCAAAATATTCTTCACATTCATTGATCCAGTCGATCAATTTCTCTGGGTTAAGATTTCTAAAAAATGTCGGAACCTCAATCTTAGGTCTCTTCCCGATCTTTGAGATGGCTCAGAAAAGTCTTTCTTCTTCTTCATTCAAAACTTCGACTTCTCCTTCCTGATCAGAATTTCCTTCTCCCTTGGCTTCATCCTCACTTTCATTTCTGACATTAAGATTCATTCCTCTACGAATCTCCTCTTGCAATGCTCGCACTTGACTCTGCAGTTCCCTAACCTCAGGTGTTACAACACCAGCTCTTCCTCCATGTTCCCTTCATGGAGGTATTTTTGCATTTCTCGTTGAAACCCTAACCACGGTCCTGGTTCAAACTGCCTCACAATCGGCGATCTATTTACACAAAAACCCTAACCCACGGTCCTGGTGCAAACTACCTCACAATCAGTGATCTATTTACACACTCAGGAACTCTTGCTCTGATACCACTTGATGAAAGGTGCTCCCCTTAATACCACAAACACATAACAGAAATAGAGAAACAATAACAATATGCAAGAACAAAAAATGGGCTTCTTATTATCTCCACAAATGTGGAATTATAAACTTTCAGAATTACAATATGCAAAGCCACATGGGCATTCCCTTACATTATTTTGTAGGACAAAACTTTGAATTATTACCCAGATCTACTACCCAGAACTGCCCCCAAACTACCAAAGACAACACTACGGGCCTTCCTTATATAGGCAATTTCCACCACCCGAGAAGGTTCCAAAAATTTAGTCTTTTAGGCCGACTAAACATGAAATTATTTTATTTCTACAATTATTACAATAGGGTCGGCTAAAAAAAAATACAAAATATGCTTTTAGGTAGCCCAACTTTTGGAGGCCATAACTTTTTAACCGTAGCCTCATTTTTCTATTGTAACCACTTTTTGAAAACACCATGACAAGATCTACAATGCTTGACATGTGCTAGCACCAATCAACTGGGAGTCGATCACAATCCAGAGCCTCTAAGGCCTTCAAAATTAACCTAAAAGATTTCATACCCAAAAATCTCAATAACTTCACCAATACCGATGATGTGGTTATGAAAATCAACTAGTAGGCTAAAATGACTAAGATGAACCTCCAACTGTGAAACCAGAACATTCTGAGATCATATGACCAACTTACTAAAAATAGTAAGTTTCCATAAATAGCAGCTCTACACAATATAGCCCTTATTGAAAAGCAAACATAAATATTTTTGGGTGATGCAAGATTGCTCTTACACCCAGGATGCTCCTACATCAAACACTTGAGGTAATTTGAGAAGTGACCCTGTCACAACTTAGGTGTGCAGAGGAAAACCAAGACGGTTAACCTCCTCCTTCATTAGCCATGATGAATCTTCAACAGGTCATTCTTTCCATTTGACCAAATATTCTTCATATGTCCTGTATCTTGTGCTTCTACCAACACGACTATCTAGTATGTCTTCAATCTCCTTGATATTTGAACTGGTTGCTTGAAAACTCCATTGTGTTGTTGTAACCTCATCTTCAACACCTCCTTTGTGATACTCTATCAAAACTGAAATATTAAATATTGGAGAAATATTCAACTCAGTAGGCAACTTGACCTCATATGTATTTCCTGAATCATGCTTCTTCAGTATCTTACATGGTCCAAACTTCTTCATTTTTAGCTTGTTATATGTACCAATTGAAAATCGCTTCTTCTGCAAATGAACCATGACTTCATCTTCAACTTAAAATTCCTTATACCTCCTTTTCTCATCTACCTTAGCCTTATACAACACATTCATCTTGGTAATATGCTTCCTCACCTCCTCATGGATGTTCTTCAAATATTCTACAAAATCCTCAGCCTCAGCACTACTTATTTCTCCTTTATCTATCTTTCTCAACTCAGATGCATTTCTGGGACTACTTGCATATACAATCTGTGGATGATGTGATGAACTAAACTTCAAATATGTCTTTAGCTCTTCACTTTCTACTAGTGTCATTCTATGTGCTGCCTTATTTGGCAAAATGGCTCCTGGAATCAAGTCCATCTGATGACTGATCTTTCTTACTAGTGGTAATCCATCAGGTACATTATCGGATATAATATCTTGAAAATTATTCAATAATTCTGCAACTTTTACAGGTACATCTTCTACTTCCTCTTTCCCAGCCTTTGGAATTAAGGTAAAACACATATGCTCATGCCACATACTATCTAAAAATTTTTCTCTATCAACAAAAGTTATTCTTTCATTACCACATACCTTTTCTTCTGTCTCCTTCAATGGCTTTAGCTTATGTCACACTCCATCCTTTATCAGAGAATAGGTATTTGCACAGCCATCATGTATGGCACATCTTTTAAACTGCCACAGTCTACCCAACAACATATTACATGCATCCATAGATATGATATCACATAGTACCTCATCATGGTATCCACCAATCTTGAACTTCACTAGGCACTATTCACTGACCATGACCTTGTGGTCATCCTGCACCCAGGCAATCCGATATGGATGTGGATGTTTCTACCTCTTGAGCTTCAACTTTGTCACCATTTTTTCTGACATCAAATTATCAGTACTACCACTATCAATAATCACATCACAACACTTACCCTCACACTTGCATCTGGTATGAAACAGGCTCCTGCTTTGCCTAGGTTCATTCTAACCACTCATTAGGAATCTTCTGTTAATCAGCATTTCTCCTCTTTCAGCATCTTCAAAATGTGATGATTTGACATCTTCATCTACATGTGCAACTCTAGCCTGGCCTTCATTTCTTCTATCTATCCTTCCTTGGCATTGAGGATATTCAAATGCCCTATGACCTTCTTCCCCACAATGAAAACATGTTCCACGGAAGCCTCCTCTTCCAGATCCTTGTCCTCTTCCTCTTCCTCTCTGATCTCTATTATTCTGATCATGGAAACGATTGAAATTATCTCCTCTCTAATTTTGACCATTACTCGCCTCATCCTACTTTTTCGGATCTTCATTTTGATCTCCATATGACCGTCCACCAGATCTTCCATCACGACCTCTTCTGCCTTGTCTACTCTCAAACTTCTTGTTTAGCTTTTCCTCTACTTTTAGCGCAAACTGGTATGACTCTTCAATACTATTTATTCGAACTAGATTCAATTCTTCCTGAATGCTTGGCCTAACCCATTAAGGTAATGTGCAACTTTCTCCTTGTCAGCTTCTGCATGGCCTATCTTGATGAGGATTCGATAGAACTCCTCTGTATAACCCTGAACATATCTTCCTACTTGCTTCAAACTTTGCATTTTCTTCAGTATGTCAAGCTCATAATCAATAGGGATGAAATGTCACTTCAATTTATCCACCTTCCGCTCCCATCTTGTGATTTTATCCTTTCCTCTTCGATTTCACTCCAATTGAATCTCTTGTCACCAGATCTTCGCATGGCCCTTCAGTCTGGCCTTCGCAAACTTGATCTGATCAAGATTCTCAATATCTTCATACTCAAAATATTCTTCACATTCATTGATCTAGTCTATCAATTCCTCTAGGTTAAGATTTTCAAAAAATGTCAGAACCTCAATCTTAAGTCTTTTCCCAATCTTTGAGATGGCTCGGAAAAGTCTTTTTTTTTCTTGATTCAAAACTTCGACTTGTCCTTCCTGATCAGAATTTCCTTCTCCCTCGACTTCATCCTTCCTTTCATCTTTGACATTAAGATTCATTCCTCTATGAATGTCCTCTTGCAATGCTCGCACTTGTCTCTGCAGTTCCCTAACCTCAGGTGTTAAACCACCAGCTCTTCTGCCACGTTCTTTTCATGGAGACATTTTCACATTTCTCGCTGAAACCCTAACCATGGTCCTGGTTCAAACTACCTAACAATCGGCGATCTGTTTACACAGAAACCCTAACCCACAGTCCTGGTACAAACTACCTCAAAATCGACGATCTATTTACACACTCAAGAACTCTTGCTCTGATACCACTTGATGAAGGGTGCTCCCTTTAATACCACAAACACATAACAAAAATAGAGAAACAACAACAATATGCAAGAATAGAAAATGGGCTTCTTATTATCTCCACAAATGTGGAATTACAAACTTTTAGAATTACAATATGCAAAGCCACATGGGCATTTCCTTACAATATTCTGTAGGACAAAGCCTCGAATCAATACCAAGATCTACTACCCAGAACTGCCCCCGAACTGCCTAAGACAACACTACAGGCCTTCCTTATATAGGCAATTTCCACTACCTGAGAAGGTTCTAAAAATTTAGTCTTTTAGGCCGACTAAACAAGGAATTATTTTATTTTTACAATTATTACAATAGGGTTGGCTAAAAAGAAATACAAAATATGCTTTTACGTAGCCCAACTTTCAGAGGCCATAACTTTTTAACCATAGCTCCATTTTTCTATTGTAACCAATTTTTGAAAATGCCATGACAAGATCTACAGTGCTTGACATGCGTTAGTGCTATGCAGTTGGGGGTCGATTGCAATCTAGAGCCTCTAAGGCCTTCAAAATTGACCTGAAAGATTTCATACCGAAAAACCTCAATAACTTCACCAATACTGATGATGTGGCAATGAAACTCAACTGGTAGGCTGAAATTACTGAGATGAACTTGTAACTATGAAACTAGAACATTCCGAGATCATATGACCAATTACTAAAAATAGTAAGTTTCCATAAATAGCAGCTCTGCACAAGATAGCCCTTATTGAAAAGTAAACAGAAATATTTTTGGGTGATGCAAGATTGCTTACACCCAGGATGCTCCTGCATCACCATAGGAAATCAAGTCCATACCACCCACAAGAAAATGGGCAGGTGGAAATCACAAACAAAGAGATAAAAGCCATCCTCACAAAAATAATGCAGTTACATAAGAAGGACTAGAGTACAAGGTTACAAGAAGTAGTTTGGGCATATAGGACAACATGGAAGACAACTACTGGTTTCACAACTTTTGAACTAGTTGATTGAAAGAACGTTATCATGCCTATAGAATTTGAGCATAAGACCTTGAGAATGTTATTACAACTAAACATTGATCTTCCAATAGTGCAACACAACAGGATCCTGCAGCTTAACCATTTAGATGAAATAGAAAAGGCATCCCTGCAGCACACTAAGATGATCCAAATACAACAAAAAAGTGGCATGACTCACATATCCTCAACAAAAGATTTACTCCTGGCAATTAGGCCCTCTTGTATGACTCTTGTTATCAAGAGAAACAAGATAAGCTTACTACAAGATGGATTGGTCCATATGAAATTAAAATGTATATGCTAATGGCGTGGTTCAGTTATCCACCATATTTTTGAATCCCCCAGTGTCAACTTAGAACTGCAGGAGTAGTGGTTATGTTGCATCATCTGGGTATAGCAATCAATTATGTTGTATCTCCAAACAATTGTGACCATGATGCCTACATTTATGTTTCTCAGCTGTTGTGATATCTACATTTATGTTTTGTAGCTATCGTGTTTATTTGCGTGTTCTTTATGTGTTTGGCTTCTCTCCCTCGCATTGAAAATAAGAGTTTCCCACTCTGAATCAAAAATGAACGTGCAACACAACCAGAATATGCACGAATAGTAGGTGGAGCTGAG
This sequence comes from Chamaecyparis obtusa, assembly GCA_027943335.1. Lineage (NCBI taxonomy): Eukaryota > Viridiplantae > Streptophyta > Pinopsida > Cupressales > Cupressaceae > Chamaecyparis > Chamaecyparis obtusa. The sequence goes on along the minus strand of BSBK01001162.1, from coordinate 1,645,095 downwards.
AAGACACAACACATTTACATTTTTTAATAGGTCAAAATTACAATGTTTGTGATGGTCTATAACTTAAAATACACAATTAAAGACCTCTATAAAAAATGCAAACCTGTTGTGTCTTTCAGATCCACCTAATATCCTATGTATATGAATTGAGATTGCATATTGAGCTAGGCATCTCCTTTTGCATTTCCTGAAACCAAGAGATTGTCACAGTTAACATCTAAAACCATTATTGAACTTTTTTTATTATTAAAAAGTACACTAGCACTTGCACTGAAAGAAGGTGCAAGGGATATGTAGATGATTTGGATGTAAATTATTATTGTACTGTACTCTTTGTAGGACCTCTATAAAAAATAAACCATAGTCTTGAAATGCAATGGAACAAATAAGGAAATGGTGTATGAGTATCAATGAATAGCATGTGTTTCATCCTTTTTTATCAGCTAGCGTAAAACTGTACAAGAGAAAAAGTTTAAATTATCAGGAAAAAGTGGATATTGTTCTTTATAGTTGCCTTATTTAGCATCCTATAGTCAATGCACATGCACAAAGTCTCATCCTTCTTCTTCACATAGATGATTGGTACCACCCACAATGGCACTCTAGGTATAATAAACCCTTGGTTCAAATCTCATATGATTCAACCTTCAATTCATGCATCTTTGTAGTGCTCATCTTATAGGTAGCCTTTGACTAAGGTTCAATTCTAGGTAGCATTCATGCTCCTTTGTTTCCTGTACACCATCTCTGTCGGCAAGTTTCTTCATGGATGGCCTCCACTTTATTCCCCACTACAATTGTAACCACTATTCATTCTCCCGCGGTCATTACTATCTTCTCTATTGATCGGACCTCCACTGCAATTTCTCTGATGATAATTTCCAAATTCACTATTTGGTATTCCTTCATCTCCCCTCAACTCCACTTATGGTAACAAATCAAGTTCCAAGAATTAGAATGGCACGTCTCATCATCACAACTAATCCACCTTAAACAATTGATTAACCATTCTAGACAAGATGATGATTTAAGGTTTTTTGTGAAGCTTCTAATTTGGTAGTTGCAATCAGCATTTGTATTACAAGTTTTGTTGTTGCTCAAGTAGTGTGTTTTAGGAAAGAACCTGTTGGTACTCAAAATACAGTTTTGAGGTACCATGTAAAATTCTTGATTAGTGCTCACTTTTTGGCTTTGTATTGCATGCTAGCATGGACGTATTTGAAGTCATGTCATGAATTATATGTGTTCATTGCCTTTCATACATCCCATTGAGTTGATTGGAGTCCTTAGATGGCATTTTCAAATGGGTTTTCATCAGCTCGTTCCTAAGGGGTCTCAAAATCAGAAATTCAGAAATTGCTAAGTGTATAAATCACCGGGGAGGGCCACTTTGAGGTTGAATAATATGCATCCTAGAGAGTGTCATGAAAATCTGAGCCTGACCTCTTGTTGTACACATTGCATACTCTCTATGTATCAGGTTTCAGGTCCCAGTGATGAGTTTTAACCCTGTTTATTCATCCCCTTCCGGAGGTGTTTTCTTAATTTTGCACTTATGCACTTGTTCATTTGTTTGTCGGAGGCCCTGTTTGATAGCTTTTATCTTTTGCCCAGTGATTAAAAATGAAGTGATGGTCATGTCTCTACATTATAAATGAGTTTTACTTCATCCCTGTCAGTTTTTAGCTCATGACGAATCCATTGGATGAGTTTCCCAATGTGATTCCATTTGTAGTTTTCTGCTGTTTGCAAAGACTGTGAAGTGCATCAGTTTGCCGGAGGCCAAATTTGATCGGTTATAACTTTTGACCGGTCAAACCTATCAGTGAAATTTTTGTTGGTCTGCATTGAAAAGTTGACATATCACTTCCAGTTCAGATTTGAGCTTTCTGTCAATCTATTTGATGTCTTTTTGAAACCAATTCCAACTGCAACTTTTAAGAGTTTTCTGCATTTTCTCGGTCTATCTCTGCAAGTACCTATTTTTGTGAGGCCATATCTTTTTCCCCACTGGTGTCCAGTTCCAAGAAGTGATTGAATCATGTTGTTTGTATCTAAATGAACTTCTATGCCAGTTTATAGCCTCCTCGGACTCTATTTGGTATTTTTCTAGGGTGATTTCGAATGCAATTTATCAAGTTCTGACAGTGTGTTTGCAGAAAAGAAAATGAAAGGGGCAGCTTTGAAGGCTTGTAACTTTTGCCTCGGTTGTCGTCATGGGACACCATTTTGCAGGGTAGATGAGTATGTAGCAGGGAATGTGCATGTTCAGTGGTGGTACCCAGTTAGGTGATATATTCAGTTTTCTAGGCCAGTTCCAGATGAAATTTATGTACTTTGACAAGTGCGAATAGGCAATGATTTCAAAGGGAATTGTTTGATTGTTGAACTCTTTTGGCCCAAATCTTTCTGAGCATCTTCCTTTGACCGGCGTGTTGAGAAGTTGGAGAGGAGTTTATGCTCCCAGTGGCGTGATCCTATGTTTGCTTTTTGTCAATTTTAAGGCCACTTCTAGAGGTCAGTCGGCATTCATGGTGACTTTGCAAAAGTGTAAAAGGTGAGAAGTATGTTTAAAGTTTTGTTAAATCATGGTCATACTTCGTCGGAGGTGAATGATGCTTAGAGAGCATCAACGGTTACATGTTTTAAGTGTACACTGATTCCCAATGTTTGGAATCAAATGAATACATGGATATTCATAATGCATTGATAATTTTGACAAAATTCTCTAGTATTTTTCCTGTCACAAGAAAAAGTGGCATTAATCTTGAAAGGAGGATTGGCAATGGGGGCTCTACTTCTATTAGTGGGAAATATAAGAGAGGAGACTCACACAATATTTGTAGGGATCTCATACCCGAATTGGAGGGTCTGTGCATTGATACAGAAGCCTGCAAAATGGAGGTTTTATGAAGGTACCAGAGAGCCTCATGTGAAGGATAGAGGCACATTTTGAGCATGTAAAGGGAAGCTAATATATGATAGAGGGACGTTTTGAATAAAGGAGGATGCTAAAAGAAATACCATCCACATAATGATTTATTTTTGCAAACACGAATTTGTGAAGTCACGGATTTGTAGAAGAAGAAAAAACAGTCATATTGCAGGGGGCATAACTTTTTTTTGAACCGTTGGATTGAGTTCATTTTCGGATATGTTGTTGCAAACCTAGTTATCTTGATTCTCACCGGAGAGATTTTTAAAATTCTTTCTGGTTCGCGAGTTACAGTCACCTGAGTGCGGCACTATCAAAACTGCCCATTAAAACTTCACGACCAATTATCCCACATTGGCTGGGTGAAGGATTATTTTTGTGTTTATATACAACAGCACTCCAATGCATTGTAAACAAAGAAACAAGAGGCTCTTTCTGGGCCCCTTGGTTGGAGGATTTGGTGCGGCGGTGGGCCCCATTATTTTGAGACAAAGTGCAAAGAAAGTTTAAAAACTCTCAACAATTTAATCCCACATTCATCTGGAATGGGAAAATTGTAATGAATATATGCAAGTCCGCTCACATATGAAATAGATTGAAGAGCTAGAGGCTCTTCTCATGCACGCCCACTTTGATTTCCGTGCTTGCGCCCAGACAGAAGTAAAGTTTTGTGAAGTGGTCGCATGGTCGCATGCGCCATTTCTGGCGCATGCGACCAGGTGAGTTGGCAAATGAGGTGGCGTGTGGGTCCTGCTCTGGGGTATTAAAAATAATATTTTATTATTCTCCCATGCATTCTCAGATTCAAAAATCAAAATTATAAGTGTTTTTTATATAGTTTTAACTATATAAAAAATTCAAAAAATCTAAGTTGCAGAGCATGGACAAAATTAATTGTTGGGGGCTTTATTTTTCGTCCGGGTATCAAGTATTATATACCGCCGAAAAGGTGAGAAGACGAGAAATCCATTTCTGAGGTCAGTTTCAATGTAGGTCATGTTGGTTTTGAGATATTTGCAGTTGAAAGAAACAGGAGGCCAGGAAGATATTTTGGAAATATCTTTTTTGTTGCATCTGGTGATTCACAATCAGTTTGAAGAAGATGACAGGGGCTTTCCAGAATTGAGAACATGTCCCATTTCCAGTTTGAAGGTAGATGACTCATTCAGTGAGTAGTTTAGAGTTTGACAAGTGTCAGTTGGTGATGCTTTCTGGTGTTTTCCCCTTCTCTTCTTAGTCTGGTTTCTTTTCAGTTTGGACGGTTCCAATCTTTTTGCAGGAGCAGAGCTCTGCATGTTTGAGTTCCAACTTTGGTTCATGACTGTCTAGCATAATGGTTTTCTGTGTGTTTCATTTTCTGTCATAGATTCAATATAAGTGTTTGTAAATTTGATTGCAAATCGAAATATATGTAAGGCATGTATGGTTTTCAAAGAATTATCTTCATTGTATTGAGTTTCAATTTCAGTATGAATTCAGTGTTCAAGGGATATTGAGTTTGTCTTCTCCAAGGGAGAATGTATCTGTTTGTATTTGGATATCCTTCAAGGAAGGATTGTAAAATCCTTAAATGCAAATTGGAAATTGATCAGTGCTATGAATTTGTATGATTCTTCATATTGAGCGATGGAAATGTGTTAATGTAAGGCATTAACGCAGGGATATTAATCAATGAAACATGGTTTGTAGTTTGAGTTTATATTTACTGGTTTTGACTCCATGCCCGGATTGAAGGCACTGGTCTTTACTGTTAGAAGTCATTTGCCAAACTAGCATCAATTTAATCAAATCACTTTTCCCTTTCATGTTACTGTGAACATTCATGTCTAATTGTATTCAAGTAGTACAATTTGTTTGTTGATTCCTTGAAGAGTGAATCATTAGGTTAACCTGCCTGAGTTTAAAACTCGAAAAGAAGAAGGGTGATTACCCTTGTCACATTTGCCATTTTTATGCAATGATTGTTTTCTTTTGTTAATATCACGGATTGGCTTTCTAAGCCATGCATCAGTTGTAGCAAGAGACATTAGCAAGTCATTGTGAGAACCCCTGATCCACTGCAAGGATTTCATTGTGAGGCAGTGAGTCTGAAGATAGGTACACCCACCTGGGTCTGTGGAGCCTGAAGTGAAGAAGGATTTAATCCTTGTCAATTAGTATTTCTCTTGCTAGGAAAAGAGCATCAAAGGGGAGAGATTAGGTTATGATCTAGTTATTTATCCGTGCAAGAAAAACAGCTAACAGAACCCATTGAATATTCTAATACTAATTTCTCCCAAAATATGAAATCCACTAAAATTTAGTGAAAACTCCTCCAACATTACATTAGTGTATAAAAGGAAACTCAGTGTTTCTAGTAGCGATAAATAGATTTTTTGAGAAGAGTAGAACAAACAATAATAGAAACAATACACTTGGAGGGAGAAAACCCTATAAACTTACGTGTTAGAATAATTGAGATGGGGGTGAATCATTTATCTAGTGTCCCAAAACAAAATGTATAATCCAAAACAAATTTTTCAACTTTTGCTACTCGGTAAACATAAAATACTTTCACTGTCTGTGCTTTTACCAATTATTAGTCTAAAACTTATAGTAGTTACCGGTCAAATCTAACATGTAATATGCAAAGTATGATAACAAAAAAATATCACAATCAACACATAACACAAGAGATTTAACGTGGAAACCATGTGAAGGAAAAAACCACCTGGGACTAGCAACCCAAAAATATTCACTCTTCTAAAGTGAGGTCGGTGAAGACCCAACCCTATTAAAGGTTACAAACACACTGTTAGGTGTGACCTTGTTAGAGGATTTTAGACTAGAAGTTATCGTCCAACTAGCAGTCACTCTGGGGTTGACAGGATAAAAATGTTCACTCTATGAATGAAACATAAAAAGACTTTCTTAGTCCACTTGGTTAAGAGATGTGATTGTGTACAATGGTTAAATATGTAATAGTAGATGATCTGCCTTAATACAACTTCAATTGTAATTTACAGATCAATATTCAGCTCATACAAATCTTTCTGATCAATATATCACTTCAAATTCAATATTATATCAACTTACCATCCGTCGGTAATTGCTCTTTGTAGCTCGGTAATTGTTCTGCAATTCGGTTCTCACTAACCAGTATGATCAGAATGCATGAAAACTTGTTCCCGCAATAATTCTACAATATCTTCTTCCTCCGGCATCATTTCAACAATGAAACCAATGTCTCTTATATAGATGAGTAAATCATTTTCTTTTTGTCCATCAAATTTTGCTGCTTAATCTCATTCATTGATTTTTCCGCTTTAACCTTCTTCGGTTGATGTGTTAGTAACACATTTCAATCTGCTCCATTAGATCTTTCTTGAATTATGTTAGCCATCGATCTTCATAACAAACCTTATCTGTTACCTCGATTTCATACGCTTTCCAGCTCATCAGTTTATTGGCTAAGCTAAACATTTAATTCCTTTCTATTCTTCTTAGTTAACAAAGAAATGCGTCGGTGAACACAAGCTCGGTTAACACTGCACTCCGTCGATGTATACTGGAATGCTTCATTTACTGAAAATATTGCATTGTGTCTTTCAGCTCTATTCTTCATCATAGATGAATGCAACATAATAAATTCAATATCATAAAGTCATAGACTCATCAACAAGTTACTCAGTGTATTCCTTATCATCATCTGACATATACATCTTCCTCATGTAGATATTTTTGTTCTTCTCTTTCACCTTTCTTCAGATGTACTGGTATAGTAACTTACAAGATAAGTACTATCAAGCTAGTTGACATCAATGACAACATAATATTGATTTAATCATCTTACATATTTAATCAGCAACTCCTCAGTGATCTTTAATCATAGATTCTTCATTCAAGTTCTAAATCAGTTGTAGTTCATCAATCTCTCCCTTTGGCATTAATGGCAACTCAAGTAATATGAAGTGTACCATACACATACCAAACATGTATTCTACAACTCTGTGAGAAAATGTTGTGCAAGCTCTCCCTAGCTTAATATGTTTAATCACTACATTACTAAATAGCATTATAAAATATAGCTTTTTCATTCTGTAGATATGATCTTTTTAGCTCACAGGTTCCTGCTTTTGTTCTCTGTAACTGATCTTCAATGTTATGTTTCTTTCAGATTATCTCTCCCTTAGATAGTTCTCATCGGTGCATGTTTAACTTTTTTTTCATATTATTTATCGCTCCCTTTGACAACAATGACAAAGAAACAAATAAATAATCAGCTCTATAGTAGCTAAGTAACTCTCTATTGTCCAATACAGTCTCTGTATCTCTATTATACTGATATCCCAATCTATTTGAGTTCTTCAAACTTAATCACAACCTTGAAGATTATTCAAAGTGTGAACTATGTTGCATCAACATGTGTGATCTTCTGATAAGTTTAAGCTGATGCAACATCTAGATCACATTAGTGACTGGTAGACAGGGGACGGACCCCAAGTCTAGTCCTCAAGTATTCAAATGTGTCCTTCAGTAGAGCTTTTGTAAAGATATTTGTAAGTTGTTCTTTAGATATAACAAATTCTAAGCTCACTTGCTTTTCTTGCACTTGTTCTCTTAAGTAGTGATACTTAATTGATATATGCTTTGTCTTAGAGTGCATCACTAGATTCTTTGAAATATTAATAGCACTGGTGTTGTCATAGTATATAATCACCGGGTCAGTGATTACCTCATTCATTCCTTCCAACACTTGCTTGATATATGCAATATTTGAGCAGTTAGTAGCAGTAGCAACATAATTTGCTTCAGTTGTAGACTGAGAAATACAAGCCTACTTTTTACTTGTCCAAGTTACAAGTCTTTCACCAAAGAAGAATGCTCCTATGGTGGTGCTTTTTTTGTCATCCACATTTCCAGCCCAATTAGCATCGGTATAGACCTTCAGCTCAAACTTACCTTCCTTAGGATACCATAATCCATAATCCTCTATCTTTTTCAAGTATCTTAAGATTCTTTTAGTAGCAATCATGTGTGATTCTCTAGGGTTAGCAAAAAATCTTGCAACAATTCCCACAACATGTGCTATATCTAGTCTACTGTGAACTACATACATTAGCTTACCAATCATTGATTGATAAAGTGTCTGGTTTATCTCTGTAGCTTCATTTTCCTTTGTCAGTTTACATCCAGTAGCCATCGATGTTCCCATAGGTTTAGCATCTTCCATTCCAAATGTCTTCAAAACTTCTTTTATGTATTTAGACCATGTGATGAATATCCCATCACTCTGTTGAATCAGTTGTAGTCCAAGAAAGAATTTAATCTCTCCAAACATAGACATTTCAAACTCATTCCTCATTTCATCAGCAAAATATTTACATACATGATCTTGACCTCCAAAAATAATATCATCAACAAAAATTTCAGCAATAAGATTAGTGTCATCAATATAACCTTTCATGTACAAATTGTTGTTCTCACTAGTTCTAAAAAATCCAATACTTAACAGGTAAGTATGCAACCTTTCATACGAGGCTCTCGGTGCTTACTTCAAACCATATAAAGCTTTATGTAATCTACATACCTTTTCTTTGTTGTCTGGATCAACAAATCCTTCAGGTTGTTCTATGTAGACTTCTTCTTCAAGTATACCATTCAGAAATGTTGACTTCACATCCATTTGATAAACCTTAAATTTATTGTGTTTAGCATATGCAAGTAGCATTCTAACTCCTTCCAATCTAGCAATAGGTGCAAATGTCTCACCATAGTCAATGCCTTCTTCCTATGCATATCCCTTGCATACCAATCTAGCTTTATTTCTTGTCACTTCACCATTTTCATTCAGTTTGTTCCTGAATATCCACTTAGTACTGATAACATTCTTATCTTTAGGTCAGGGTACTAAGGACTAGGTTTTGTTCTTCTCTATTTGTTCTATTTCCTCTTTCATTGCATTAACCCATTCTTCATTCTCTAATGCAACTTTCACATTTTTTGGTTCAAATTCAGAAACTAGACATGTACCTTGTCTTGCTTTGCTTCTTGTCTGCATGCCAGCTTGTCTGTCTCCAACAATTTGTATCTCAGGATGATGTCTTTTGACAAAACTAGCAAATACTCAGTTTCTTATTTCTTATTCATCCTGTTTAGGTTCATGTGCTTGCTCGGTAGCTCCATCTTGTTCGTCGGTTTCCCTTTCCTATTCCTCGGGGTTATTTTTCTGCTGACCAATTATCATAGGTTGCGACTTCAGTAGATAATCAGGATGTTCAATGTAAGTGAATCTACCATAGTCTTCCGATTCCTTTCTACTTTCCTCTATGTTCTTGTCATCAAACTCATCAACACAGACATTAGTACTTTCAATTATCTTATTTGTAACCTTATTCAGACATTTATATGCTTTACTTTTAGTAGAATATCCTAACAATATTCCTTCATCACCTTTAGAATCAAATTTCCCATTTCTCTCATTTTTCAAAATAAAACATTTGCTTCCAAAAATCTTGAAATAACTTACAGTAGGTTTATGTCCAAACCATAGCTCATAGGGTGTCTGGTTGGTGTCCTTCTTCAGTTGTACTTGGTTAAGCACATATACAGCTATACTGACAGCTTCCCTCCAGTATGTTTGAGAAATATTATTTTGCAGCATTAGTGTTCTTGCACAGTCAATTATTGACTTGTTGCTTCTTTTAGCAATCCCATTCTGTTGAGGTGTTCTCGGTGTAAAGACCTGTCTTTTGATACCATGCTCATTATAGAAATTAGTAAATTCATTAGAGATAAATTCACCTCCTCTATCAGATCTTAAGCATTTTAATTCTTTAACAGTCTCTTTTTCTACCTTTGCCTTATACCACTTAAATATCTTAAATGCTTCAGATTTTTCTTTTAAGAACATAACTGTCATCAGTCTAGTATAGTCATCAACAAAAAGAATAAAGTATCTATCACCATAATAACTCTGAGTTCTCATAGGACCACATAGGTTGGTATGAACCAACTCAAGTATATTCTTTGTTGAGTATTCTTTGATTTTAAAACTAGACTTAGTCATCTTACCCTTCTGACATTCATGACACATAGCATGATCAGGTTTTGACAAGTTAGGCAACCCTCTAACTCTTTTCTTCTTACTAATCTTGATCATGTTATCAAAGTTCACATGGCATAACCTTTTATGCCACAACCATGCATCTTCATCCTTCATTAATAAACAAGAAGACTAATCAATATCAAGATAAAATAGATTACCTCTAGATTGTGTACCAGTTCTGACAAGTCTTCCTCCATCATCATAGATTTTTACCTTTCTGCTCTCAAAAGCATGTCGGTGGCCTAATTTATTCAATTGTGCCACACTTAACAAATTATAGTTTAGTCCATCTACCCTGTATGCATTTTCACATTTTATTCTATCATTAATCATCAGTGAACCTTTACCTCTTACCATACAGGGTGCATCATTTTCCATCCTAATAGATCCTCCATCATATTCATCAAGTAGATCAAATTTCTCTACATCACCAGTCATATGATGTGTACAGCCACTGTCTATGATCCATGTATCATTTCTACTTACTTTAGAGATTAGTGTTGTTTCTTCATGTTTCTCTTCTTCCTCTGAATCATCTTTCATAGCAACAAATACTACTTCTACATCATCATCAGTGTCAAATTCAGATTCAATATCTTCAGCTATGTAACATACCTTTTTCCCTTTGTCATAGATATCTCAGTTGTCTTTGATGTTGTGTTGATAGCCTCTGTTGACTCTTCTTCCATAGCTTCCTTCGGATCGGTTTTTGGATCTATCATCATCTTTCTTATTTGGACATCTATCAGCGATGTGGCCAACTTCTTTACAATTAAAGCATGCCAAAGGTTGCTTACCTCTATACCTTCCTTTACCTTTGGGTACCCTTCTAGCCTTAAGAGCTTCAAGATCATCAAGTTCATCATCGGTATTACTATCACTGTCATTATTCTTACTATTCCTGCTACTAGACTTACCAATCTTCAAAGAAGACATGAAAGTAGATTCAACAGAAGGTACAACACTGTTGTCAAAGTTATTCAATTCAAAGGTTGTAAGCTTACCAATCAGTGTGTCAAGAGTAAGGTTTGATGAGGCTCTTGTTTCATGAATTTCAAAGATTCTGATTGCGTAAACTGGCAGCAATGTTCTAAGAATCTTGCTTATCACTATTTCATCATCAATAATTCCATCTGATGCTCTAATAGCATGTACTACCTCTTTTAGTCTATTTGAGTATTGCACAATGTTCTCACCTTCTTTCATCTTCATATCATCAAATTGACCTCTTAGGCTTTCTGCTCTGGCTCTCTTAACATTCAAATCTCCATTGTATATTAGAGTTAGTTTATCCCACATGGTTTTGGCAGTAGTGCATCCCTTAATGTCTTCAAATTCAGCATCGGTACAGGTAGCAGCAAGTTCCATCATAGTAATATTGTGTTCATGCCCATCTTTCAGTTGATCAAGGGTTAAGGGACTAGTGGTCGGTTGTATATAGCCATTCTCCATTAGTTCTAGTGCAGAATTCCCAATTCCAGATATGTGCAACTTCATCCAGCTTTTCCATATTGCAAAGTTCTCTTTGTTCAATCTTGGCACTTCCCTCTTATACATCTTTAGATCTTTATGTTGGAGTCCTTAAAACTCTATTTTAAGCAACCACAACTCTGATACCAATTGTTAAAATAACTGAGAGAGGGTGAATCATTTATCCAGTGTCCCAAAACAAAATGTATAATCCAAAACAAATTCTTCAACTTTTGCTACTCGGTAAACATAAAATACTTTCACTATCTGTGCTTTTACCTATTATCAGTCTAAAACTTATAGTAGTTACCGATCAAATCTAACATGTAATATGAAAATTATGATAACAAACAAATATCACAATCAACACATAACACAAGAGATTTAACGTGGAAACCCTATGAAGGGAAAAACCACCTCGGACTAGCAACCCAAAAATGTTCACTCTTCTGAAGTGAGGTCGGTGAAGACCCAACCCTGTTAAAGGTTACAAATACACTATTAGGTGTGACCTTGTTAGAGGATTTTAGACCAGAAGTTATCATCCAACCAACAGTCACTCTGGGGTTGACAGGATAACAATGTTCACTCTATGAATGAAACATAAAAAGACTTTCTTAGTCCACTCAGTTAAGAGATTTGACTGTGTACAATGGTTAAATATGTAACAATAGATGATCTACCTTGATACAACTTCAATTGCAGTTTAAAGATCAATATTCAGCTCATACAAATCTTTCTGATCAATATATCACTTCAGATTCAATACTATATCAACTTACTATCCATCGGTAATTGCTCTCTATAGCTCAGTAATTGTTCTGCAGTTCGGTTCTCACTAACCAATATGATCAGAATGCATGAAAACTTGTTCACATGATAATTCTGCAGTATCTTCTTCCTCTGACATCATTTCAACAATGAAACCAATGTCTCTTATATAGATGAGTAAATCATTTTCTTTTTGTCCATCAGATTTTGCCACTTGACCTCATTCATTGATTTTTCTGCTTTAACCTTCTTCGGCTGATGTGTTAGTAACACATTTCTCCATTAGATCTTTTTTGAATTATGTTAGCTTTCAATCTTCATAACAAACCTTATCTATTACCTCAATTTCATATGCTTTCCAGCTCATCAATTTATCAGCTAAGCTAAACATTTAATTCCTTTCTCTTCTGCTCAGTTAAAAAAGAAATGTGTCAGTGAACACAATCTCGGTTAATACTGCACTCCGTCGGTGTATACTGGAATGCTTCATTTACCGACAACACTGCATTGTGTCTTTCATCTCTATTCTTCATCATAGATGAATGCAACATAATAAAGTCAATATCATAAAGTCATAGACTCATCAACAAGTTACTCAGTGTATTCCTTATCATCATCTGACATATACACCTTCCTCATGTAGATATTTCTGTTCTTCTCTTTCACCTTTCTTTAGATGTATCGGTATAGTAACTTACAAGATAAGAACTGTCAAGCTAGTTGACATCAATGACAACATAATATTGATTTAATCATCTTGCATATCTAATCAGTAGCTCCTCAGTGATCTTTAATCACAAATTCTTCATTCAAGTTCTAAATTAGTTGTAGTTCATCATTACAATATACCTTTGTATGCAGCCCATTAACATTTCAAATGCAAGAATGAAAGAAAACATTGAACTAAGCTCAAACACATTTAAATAAACATCAGTCATTATCAAATAAATATTGAGAAATAAACATCAGTCATTCTCAAATAAGTTGCATAAATGAGAATCATTTTTTTTTTGTCTTTTTCTTTTTTTCTGCTTCCCTATACTGTTGCAGAGGCATATCAATGTCGGCATCATCATTTCTTCTCGGCCATGCACGTTATCTCACTATCCTTTGCAAAGGTGGGTCCTCTGCAATAACAAATAAAAGGCTTCAATTAAAAACATATTATCATAATTGAGGTTAATTTAAAAATATATTCATTATTGTTACAAGCATTTCAATACTTTAAAAAACATAAATGTGATGCTCTTTACCTTGTCCAACCACATCATCTTGCTTGATGGCTTGAACCTCAACACACTCATCAGGAACAACCTCTACATCCCCTGCAACTGCAATACAAAATTTTTTATTAATCCAAACACATTATAATTAAATTTTTATTACTACACCAAATTCAATTTAACATGTTTACTTGTATTACATATTCATTAATCAAAATTCGAATAGAAAATGTATACCTTGAGTACTACAATTCACATTTGAATTGACGCCTTCATCGTGCTCGGATGGTGCAGTATCAATATCGGCAGGCTACATTCCAATGTAAATAATTAGTGCATTTATCGACAATATATACATATAAATACAAGACAAATATTGAGAAATGTTAATCATTCATTTTAATGCATATAAATATATTCACTTTCAAGTTTTAAATAAATATATAATCATTGTTTCCTTACTTAAAATAAATATATTCACTTTATGATGGAACTTGATATCAAATACAGTAATTGGTAAAGTATTCAACTTTAAATAAAAATCAATTGGCTTATTTACCTAATCAACAGATCCAGGAGAAGAACCTTGTGCACTCATTACTCGGTATCGTTCAGCCACGACTATATAGCCTTGTTTGTAGCCTATTTTCTTGTCCTCTTCTGTAATTGATTTTTTGAACTCCAAGGCCTACATTTTTTCTTGGTATCATGAATTTTTATTGTAGTGAATTTCATCAAAACTAAATTGATTGCAATTTATAAATATTTTCATACAATTTTTCATTTACTAATACTTACAACTTGTGCAGCAAGTTTTGAATATCCACCCAAGCCAAGCTTGTGTTGCCCATGCTTTTGTTTTCTTGCTTCTGTTGCCTTTGATGTGTCAGGCAACCTATGTGATTTTTGAAATATGTTAGATCACATAAGTACAAAGAGTAAATAGTCCATAATTTCATTATTAAGATTATCACGTACCTTCTTTCCTCGGGTGATAGTATTTGTCCACTATGTCTTGTGCTTCTCTCAAGTGCATCTTTTTTAAGATTCTCCCTCTCATTAATAGGAATATAGGGAGGCCACTCATAATAAGGGTTGCATTCTATTTGGGACCTGTAGTTGTCCCTAATATACTTCAAAACTTGGCCTGCTTTGTCAAGGAGTTTAAGTCTATGAAATACGTCAGGTCCAAAAAGTATTGTCATAGAGTCAATGAGTTTATTCTTTAACCCTTTATCTTGTAATTTCCACCTTTTAAGAAAAAAAAACTGTTAGATTCATAAATGAAGTGAAGCTACCTTTTAATATACTTGAAGAAATGGATGAAATGAAAGCTGATCTTGTAATACCCCAAAAATGGGCTATAGGTTCATTGACCTCCCACATCTTCAAATTCAAACGAAATCAACATCAAAGTCCTAACCTAAGGCACATCTGCACATTATCAAATCCTAATTGATTTTATCCTAAATTCTGCCATCGGAAAATATTCCTAGCAATATTCCTATTTATCCTAATTATTCTTAATTTAATGATTATTTGGCGATAAATCCTATTTATCCTAAAGTTTGATTAATTTAATATTCTAAATATTTAATTAATTAGATTTAATATTGCCACTTAATTATTTAATTACATTTATTCCTAAATTGTATTATTTAATTTTGACAATAAATCAAAAATCTTATGACTAATTGATTAAATTCTTATTTAATTAATTAAAGTCAATTGTCAAATTTAATGATATAGTTTTCGAATAAAAGTTTGATTTAATAATTTATTAACCCATAAATCAATTATTTTAATTTCAAAAATCGGTTAAGTTGAGAATAAATCACTTTATTTATTTAATTAATTCATAATTAATTTTCCACATTCAAAGGGCAGTTAAACTCAAAATCAGGAAATCAATGCAAGTTGTTAACTTTTGGAAACTCAACTCTATTTTGAGTTCAAAGCTGATCTAAACTTCTAATTTGAGTTAAAAAGTTGTTCTTGCATGATTTTGTGAGTTAATTATTTATGATTTCCTGATAACTCAAAAATCAACCTGAGTTTATCAAGAGTGATTTATGGCTTTTCTCATGCACCTCCAAAGCCTTGGATTTCTATAAAATCAAGGCTTCAGCTCTTCTAAAAAGATCCACGAAATTGCATCCTCATGCTGGCGAATTGGTGATTGAAGAATCTATCTTTGTGAGTCAGAGTCGTTGTGAGATTTTTATTGTTTTGAGCATTCATATCATTTAGCATATAATTCTTGGATTAATTTTCATATCATTCCAATTTCATTCTAGATTAATTTCATACAATTTTTCATCCTATTGCATCGAAAATAAATTTAAAAAAAGATTAATTTGCATTCATATTTCATTGTTTTCATCATCTCAAATCCTTCGTTTACGTGTTGCATTATCACTAGTCTTGGTCTGATCTGAGAGTATCATATTCGCACCTACTAGAAGGTAGTAAATCACCTGGTTAGTTTAGTTTCCATTTCATTGCACGATTTTGGTTTTTAGCTAACCTCTAATGTTTTACTGAAGTGTTGTGTCTACAACTAGGTACAAAATTCACACGCGCAGATCTTGCAATGAAATCAAAATATGATACCATGTGCGTATGGTCAGCCCGAAAATGTGCAAACATTCATCATTAAGTTTTTCATAAAATAGATTATTCCCTACAAGATAATAATGAGATTATTATAATTAGTTATTGCAAGGGACCACAAAGCGGGTTAGTGCATTACATTATGAGTATTATATTGTATAGTAAAATAAATGATCAATCTTTAAAGTACCTGGAAGCTATGCTACTCTCAAGGGAATTCCATCTTCATTTCTCATGACCAATTGATCACAATTATGTATTGTTCCTGTACATTTAACATGAGTACATCTAGGAATTGTGTCATCACCTCCTACGTAAAATGAATCCAATATTACAAAATGCCCCCTAAGAAAGATTATATAGTTCAAGTGAAATAAATACATGATAAATGAGAGAGAAAAAAAGGAATCTACTTACCAATAATAGGTGTTGTCATCGCATCTGTGGTCATGCTACGTGTTGCCAATATTGCAGGTGGTAGCACCTCTGTGGATTTGATCCTCGTAGTAGGTGGTGTACTCAACATAGGATCAATAGAAGGTGCTGAACAAAAATATTGTTAGAGCATAAAAAAATATGGACAACCATGGACAAGATGGAAGATAGAACATGCGATTTACTTGAACCACTTGAAGTGTTTGCATCTAAGGCGTCGCCCTTTAATGTATTTAGCATCATCTGTAAAGAGAACACATATATATTTTAGTTAATGACATAAATAAAATAGTATACTATAAAAATTATTATTTAAATTTTGTTATAATTAAAAACTACATTAATACTTACTATATAATTTTGAACACGGTGAATCAACACATCCTCTCTCATCTTTATTTCAAGAGTGTGAGGTTGAATATCTATCATCTGAGCTAACTCTTTTGATATTGCACAAAGGACCTTATGTAGTGCAAGCACGAGATCAATGTCTGATAAAAAAACAACATTGAATGGATCCTTCTCATCCTGCAGCTCCTCATGGACTACTTGTTCCTTTCCCTTTTTCTGATCAACACTCATTTGTGAGAATAATATTATTAGCACTTAATTTAAAAGCAATCCAAAATAGTAGAACAACAAAAAATATGCATTAACATTTTTTTTGTATGTGCATTTGTACAACAACAATGAGTTTTACCTATCGAGAAGAAGAAGTCCCATGAGAACTATTACCGTCATGCGTATTGTGTGGTTGTTGATCCATACTATAGCCTTGTATCTCAAAAAAAAATCATTCAGACATGTTAAAACACATGTGTTCTTATTCTAAGATAGGTTGAATAATAGACAATTATCAAAATGTGTACCACCATGTCCATGATAGTGATGGGGTTTTTTGTATCTATGTGATTCAAATTGTAATCGATAAGTAGCTCCTCGCCTCCATGTATTGATTAGATCACACATACAAATACATGATTTCCCTCATGAACCTCAAATATGCAATTGGGTTGCTTCTTAGTTGACACAGGTTGTGTACTATTTATAAAACCTACAATATTCCCTGATACTTTTGGCCTTTTGTCAACGTATATAGCTACTTTTTTACTTTGTTCACTGAATTTTTTTTGTATATAATTTTCTATGAGTGCATACCTACACATATTTTTTTATATTTAACAATCTTCATCCAACTACTGTAATCATAACAAGGTCCGAAATACTCCATCAATTCGACAACTTTGTTGTAAGAGACCTTTATGCCATCCATGGAAAATAGGCCCAAACCACGTAATGAAAATGGTGCTATGCAATATATCCTCTCTTTAACACAAAAATTAGTGTTTATTGAAGGAAGTTTATCCGAGACCCATTGTTTTTGTAGATCTTTGTACCTAAAGGGAACCTCAGAGTCGCCTTTTCTCTCATCATCATAAGAACATGACCCCCCTTGAGCAAGGAAAAATTTCACGCATTTATTGAATTTCTTTTTGATCTTTTGACCTCGAGTCGATCTCATCGATTTAGACATACTAAATGTCTCACTTTCTTCTTCCATTCCTACATTTTCCTCTCTCAAGGAAGACAAATTTGACAAATACCTATTCATTGGTACCTGCACTTCATACAATGAGAGAGACAGGTGGCAATGAGAGAGATATTTTACAAATGGTAAAAGATATTAATTTCTATGGGGTGTATTGACTTGTACCTGACAATCCATGAGACTATATGGGATACCTGACATAAGATAATAGTTATATAATCAGACAAACATAGTTCACTCCATATTTTTTATTATATCTTGTGAAGGACATTATACATTGTTAAAATTATCTATTTATCCAACAATATTTTGAATATCTCAGCATTGCATATAACTAAACATCTCAGCATTGCATGAAACACCACTATTGTGGCATTTCATCAAATAGTTCTCGTGCCTTGCCAATGTTTTTATTACATCTTGTGAAGGAATTTATAAATTGTTAAAATTATCTATTTATACTTTCAGAATTAGCTCACTCCATTGCAGGGAACAAAGAGAATCCCATGCGATTTAACATCATTGATGTGCAAGGAAATAGAAAATTATCAGAAGCAAATCTCATAAGATAGTATTTAGATTAAATGCATTGATATAAAAAAATACCCTAGAAAATTATAAAGAAAGGTATTTTGCTTAATCACGTCACTAATTTGTTCATGTATAAATACTAGTGTCTTTCAAGTGATTTGATTCTTGTCATGCCCACTAGAAATGAGAACAGTCTTAACTAGTGAGGTTGTTTAAGCATATAGAGATTAAATACACTCTTTTAGAATGAAATTTCTCTTAACAAAAGATCAAATATATAAGTAAGACATATAAAATTAGGTGAATAAGAGTAGTACATATAAAACAACTATTAGAATATGCCAAACATCTAGCATAATTGTACATTTCATTCATGTCATTGATATTCTTCTTTAGTCATCTCATCATCAAGATCATCGTCATCGACGACATCATCACCACCACTATCATCATCATCATTAGCATCAGCATCATCATCATCATCATCATCATCATTTTCATTAGTAGCAGCATTATCATCTTCTTCTTCTTCATATTCTTCTTCGACTAGTTCTCGATCGTGATCATCATCTACATCATCTTCCACTTGTTCATCTTCCTCGATATCTTCTTCCATCGTATTATACTTTATTAACCTTCTTCTTGGATCATGTCTAACAAAAAATGACCAACCCAGTTTATGTGGAACCTCTTATTAAAATACCTGCTCAAATTGGTTTGGAAGAACATAGGGCTCTTCTCCAACTGGCTCAAACAACCTTGTATTAATCATTGGAAATCTATTGTCATGTTCAATAACAGTTCTATCAAGATCATTTTTATTGAGTCGTAGTTTGTACCATTTCACAATGAAAAGAACAAATTTGAAAGAATTAAAGTCAGTCAAGTATATCAACCAAAATACCATAGTATCAATTTTGTGACTCTCGAGGATGTAAATCATTTCTAGATGAAATATTAGTCATCGAAAACACTGCACTTATCCCAAAATCACAAATTTTCTTTGTCTCATCCAAATTTTTGATGCAAAATTTATAACCATTGCATAACATAGCCTTGTGGTGTTTCACCTACAATAATGTCAAACATGTATAAACTATTGTATCATGAGTTGAAAAATATACGGTTGATTAATTAACAAATTTATAACTACCTGGTGATCTCTTAAACCATATGCTAAATCTATTTCCTTTTGTGTAACATTGGGATCTCCATTATGATGAGCTTGTATAACCAATGAAGACACAGATTCTCATGTTAATCTCTGACCATCATGTTGACATCATTCAATCCATACCATCATCAAATCTTGATTGTTTGCAATAAATAAATGTATTGCATCCCACTCTTTAGCAACTGTACAAAAGTAAATAGATGACTTACAATAGATTTATTTTGAAGATTAAGAATTAATTAACTACAATAACATCTCATAATTTATTACTTTTCAGTTTCCTAAATCTATCATTTCCCACCAAGTACTTCCCTTTGAATTTTTTAATGGAGTCGAGATCCCAAATGCAATCTATATGGGTCTTTGCTACAAGATTATGAAGATATTGAGTAACATACACCATCATCTGGTATACCATATATCCCTCAACCATAGAACCCTCAATACTTGCTCTTTTTTGTACCAAACCCTTCAAAAATTTTAAGTGTCTCTCAACCATCCACATTGACTTAGCATGTACAAATCCACACAATTCAATCTCCTCAACTTGGTGTATGAAGTAGTGTTCTTATGCATTGAAAAAAGCTAAAGGTAAACACTTTTGCATTTCACACATTAGTCAACAAATTTTTTTCTTCCAATATTTTATATCTTCTTTATGGATTTCTTTAGATGACAACCACCTACAAGGGATTCAAGACACATAAATATATAAATACAAGACTTTACAATATATTACTTGTTTGATATTATTGTTTGATATATTGAACAAATATCACTTCTTATCTCGTGTATTTTCTAAGATCATATATCACTTGTTTGATATTATTGTCGAAGTTCTCTAGGAGAGATAAGGGTAGAAAATACTGCAAAAATTATCAACTAATCATTTCATACTATGAAAATTGAATGTAGTTACACAAATATATTGTAAATACAAAAGACTATGACTTACCTTGATGAAGGTATGTCAATCATGGATTTTCATCCTTGACCCAAAATCATTTTTCTTTGATATGAGATTGCTTATATCCGTAGAAAACCCTGTAGGAAATTAAATTTTTTGGATTACTTCTTTTATGGCATTACTTTTTTGCTCTGTTAATAACCAAGGAAGAACACTTTCATTAATCCTGTCTCCATTGCTATTTGATTCAATGATATTTTTTATTGCATGATTGGAATCATGAATGTCACTACAAATTTTGCCACATTTTTCTTTGTCATGCCTTCCATCCAATATTTTTCAGAATGTCTTTGTTACATTATTTTCAATATGCATAGTATCAAAAAAATGCACAATTTGTAGCTTCTCATAGTAGGGCAGCCTACTAAATTCTTTGGGATAATATTTTAGTCCATTTGAAAGCTAGTTGGTGATGCCTTCATGACCTTCTAGATCATCAATTATATAATTAGCCAACAAAACATAGTCAAAATATATAATTTTCAAACATCAACCATTAGGTGGAATGATATTACCTCAAATTCTATTATATTCCAACTACCATAGGTGAGGTGTCATTCTTTGGGGCTTTGATGTAGTCTCTTCTTTCCCGTTGAAAAAATGTCTTTCTGCACTTTGATACTTATGATTTCTAGGGAGGAAGTGCTTATACTCATCAAACACTTGCTTTCTTAAACTTTTGGAATGATGAGATTTCATCTTTGGACCACACATTGGACATGCAAATTTTCCCTTTGTTTGAAGACCTACAAGATAACGATACAATTGGATTAAATATGTAGATTTTTAGAATTTGAATTATCAAGTACAACTAGAATTCACCATAACATACCATAGAAATGTGTCAACCCTAGAGCATCATGAGTTGTTCACACAAGCACTGCATGGAATTGAAATTATCTTTGTCCAATTGGTCTAGAGATGTCATACATAGTGAAACCATTCCATAACACTAACAACTCATCGATAAGAGGTGCAATATATACATTCATACACTACAACATTTGGGGTTGAATTTCGATGTCAATTTGCGATGCCACTACAATTTGTGTTTTGTTTTTTTTGCAAGTGCCCCCGACGGTGTCATAATAGCGACGATGACATCGTAATTGCAACACCCATTTGGTTATAATCAAAAAGAAAAGAAAAAGAAAGTGTCATTTGTAATTTTTGTGAATTCAAAGAGCTACCACAAAGATGGCACTACACTTTTGCGTGGCATGAAAAGGGTTTTCGAGTTTGGCATGCACGAAGAGGTCGGCACCATGTGGGAAGAGGGCACTGGCACTTGAGGTAGGCATTTGATCTTTGTCTTCTCAGTAACTCAATTTCATTTTAATGGCATTTGTTGATTTAATGGCACAATATGAATGTTAATAGTGGCATTGTTTACCTCTTAGCATTTGGATTGCTCGATGACCCGCGAGATTTGAGAGCTAGGGAATCATTGCTATTACCTTCAAGGCATTGTGTGAAGTGTTTGATATCTCTTTATTTGTTTTTTTGTTGATATTCACTATGTGGTACTCCCTATTTATGATCATTTCATGAGGAAATGTCTTGGTGGCTCGCAAGCTGCAAGCTAGGGCATCATACATTATTTATGAGCTCACTATTGAATACTGACATTTTTTACATCTTTTCATTTGGAATGCTTGATGACCCATGAGGTTTGAGAGCTAGGGCATCATTGCTATTACGTTCAAGACATTGTGTGAAGTATTTGATCTTTCTTTATTTGTTTTATTGTTGATATTCACTATGTGGTACTCCCTGTTTATGATCATTTCATGAGGAAATGTCTTGATGGCTTGCGGGCTGCAAGCTAGGGCATTATACATTGTTCATGAGCTCACTTTTTAATACTGACATTGTTTACATCTTTTTGTTTGGAATGCTTGATGACCTGCAAGCTTTGAGAGCTAGGGCATCATTTCTATTACCTTCAAGGCATTGTGTGAAGTGTTTGATCTCTTTTTATTTGTTTTATTGTTGATATTCACTATGTGGTACTCCCCATTTATGATCATTTCATGAGGAAATGTCTTGATGGCTCGTGGGCTGCAAGCTAGGGCATCATACATTGTTCATGAGCTCACTGTTTAATATCTGGCTAGGCCATGTAAATGGTACCAGGCCAACCCAATCAGCCCAATAAAATGTGTCATGTTTATCTTTGTCAAATACACTCATTCACCATTTTGTTCTTTCTCTTCACACAAATATTGCATCAAAAGTAATTGTAAACAATAATTCAAATAAAAAAGAAACAACTACAATAGATCAGACCCCAAAAGATTACAGTCAAAGAGAAATAGTGACCTAATCAGAGACAAAATGAACTATTAATGTAAGAAAGCATAGAACCAAAGAGGGGAAAGTAAGGCACCAACCAAACTCAGGAAAATATAGCATCTAAAATCATAGTGGACACTAACAAAATAAGGAGGTTAGCCTAGACAAATTTTGTACCTTGCCCACGCAAGATCAGCTGTAAAGATCTTAGCCTTCTTCTCCCCTGAATTCACAATAAGAACAATTAAAATTGAATGCTCTTAGTTTTTCTTCAAATCTATTCAAACTCCTATGAATTCACTATGCATCAGGTATGACATATGAAGGAATGAATTTGAAATAAGAAAGAAAAATATTTCTGTTTAAAAACTAGCATAATTAAGCCTCAAACAAAAAAAGTGCAAATGTATAAACTTATAAGCTATATACACCACCCAGATCCGCTGAAAAGGTCTTAGCCTTCTTCCCTCCTGAAATCACAATAGGAACAAATAAAATTCAATACTCTTAGTTTTTATTCAAATCTATTCAAAACTCTTATCAGCTCATTGTCCAATAGTTAAACTAACCTGGCTTCAAAGAAAGAATTATGAAATATAGTTGTAGGTAGTTATCTCTTCTATAATGGAGGAGTCAAAGGTAATGATCAATGAGGTTTCTGCTATTAGATCATACATTAATACACTTACTATTTGTAATTTGAGCTTGGGCATCATGCAATGTTATTGATGTTATTGCATGCTTGTTGCTTTTGTGTATCGTATATTGTTTTATACACTATTTATTTCATTGAGACCGTGAGCTTGGCATTTGTAATTTATTTTATGTTATTGGATCAATGCTACCATGTTGTTGAGTCTGTGTATGGCTTGACTATGCACATGCATAATTGTAGATGAGGATTAGTAATAGGGTGTTAGGCATTGCTTAAATCCTTTGGATCTAACCCCATCTTTTCCTTCCTTGCAGGTTTTGGATCATACAAGAGCATACAGGATTGAACCTCGGGTCAACACTTCATTACTTTAGGAAATGTCTAGTACTTTCATTATTTATGTTCATCCACTTATGTATGTTTTCATTCATTCATATTCTTTTGAAAGTTGGCTATTAGTGACCATATATGATGATTTTTTATATTTTTGGGTCATTTGATGAAAAGATGTAAAAATTTCTAAAAAGTTTATATTTTTTATTTCAATTTTTAAAATCATAAAATGAATAAAATTTAAAGATAACAAATTAAGATAATCTTTGTCTTCACTTAAAAGAAAAATATAAAGCTCATAAAGCATGGTAAAAGAGGGCCTTAACTATGGTAAAATGAGAAAGTTGCCACCTTGCATTACTCTTCATATGGCATCTGCTAAGGAACAATGTTATAAAATTTTAAGGCATGAAATTTTATACTTTTTGACATCATACTTTTTTCTCCTTAGCATTGAGTTTACAATGTGGGGGAGTCAAAGAAAATATATGTACAGTTATAAAATTTCATGTCTTGAAATTTGGCATGAAATTTTATACAATAGTTCCTTAGCATTTGATCTTTATATGGCAGCCATGACTTGAGGTAGGCATTAGAGATTTGTCTTCTCATTAACTCAATTTTATTTTGATGACATTTTTTGATTTAATGTCAAAATATGAATGTTAATACTGGCATTGTTTACATCTTTGCATTTGGAATGCTCGATGACCCGTGAGCTTTGAGAGCTAGGGCATCGTTGCTATTACCTTCAAGGCATTATGTGAAGTGTTTAATCTCTCTTTATTTGTTTTGTTGTTGATATTCACTATGCGGTACTCCCTGTTTATGATCATTTCATGAGGAAATGTCTTGATGGCTCACAGGATGCAAGCTAGGGCATCATGCATTATTTATGAGCTCACTGTTTGAGCACCTCATGTCCCTATTTGATTGGTCGGTGCTTTGTTTTTTATATTGATGCTATTAGATCAAATAGGGACATAGAATTTGATATCAACCTATCATATATCCACTCCAAATGATATAACTCTATTTGAATAAACATACATGCCAACCATTTGACAAAATGTCCATATGAAATCTAGAGCAATACATTAATTTTATAGCGAATTCATGATTTATAATGCCCCTTGATTTATAAGAAATTTATGATTTATAATTTAGTTGTAGTAGCTCAATGTGTTTGAACTCAATAATACCCCTTACTTGGTTTCCTACAAAGCCTTTGGCTCAATCTGTCAGAAAATGAGAAGCTAAGAGAAGGTGACATGAAGCTAATGAAATGAGGCATCTCCAATTTCATCTCTAATTTGTTTTGCAGATATACACATTAAGGATCATGTCAGATAATACAAGGGAATTCTATCAAAATAGGGAGACAATGGCTAGATTGTTGTCTAACTTTCAAAGAGAAGGCGATGACAAATGTTATTGTCCATGCAAGAGTTGTAACAGCTTAAAGACAAGAAGAATCAAAATCAAAATAGAAAAGAGACATTATAGGGAGAATGGTCACATTAAAGGGGGGTTTGATTATAATCCAGTGGTAAGTTATTTTTTATATTATTTTTACAATTAATATACATATGAACCATGGAAGGAGGTTTGATTATCACATTGAAGGGGGGTTTGATTATCATAATTTTTATATAGGTCGATCTCCCTAGTGTGAATATAGAGGAACATGGAGGTGTGAGTATTGAAGTTGAAGATCATGATCCCATGGAAGATGACAATCATGCACCATAAAACACATTTGAAGATGATGGTATGAATGCATTGATCGTTGACAAATTTGGTACTGGTGTTGTTGGTGTTGCTACTGCTGATGATGATGATGATTATGATGAGGATGACATTGACAATGTACATGATATACCTCTACTTGAGAAGGCAAACACAACCCTTTACAAAAGCTCCCAATCTACTCTTCTCTCTGATGTATTATTGTTGGTGAATTTGAAGGTTATGAATGGTTTATGTAACATAGCAATGTCATGTATGCTAAGGTTTGTCATATATGTCATTATAGTCTATAAAAGGTGAAACATTCAACATACCATTAAGATTGTTTATAGTAATGACTTATATTATTTGTTGCAAATTGATAGGTAACTTTCTGTTACCACCATCAAATGTTCTCCCTTGCTCGTACTGAGAATTATGTGCCACTATGAAACATATTGGAGTGGAGTATTAAATAATAGATGCTTGTCCTGAAGATCATATTATTTATTATAAAGAACATGAAAATGAAACAAAATGCCTTGAATGTCATAAAAGAAGATATCAAGATGATCAAATGACAAAAAAGGTGTCTCGCAAGGTTCTTCATCACATCCTCATTATTCCACGTCTAAAATGATTATTCAGGTGCAATAGCTTGGCACAATTTATAGATTACCATGCAAGCGGAAGGAGTTGAGATGACATTATTCAAATGCCTATGGATGTATCATCATTTATGGACATAGAGAAAAAGTGGCCACACTTTAAAGAGGAACCTTGAAATCTCAAGCTTTCTCTAGTATCAGACAGTGTCAATCCGCATGGAGAGATGAGATCCATTTACTCGGTGTGGCCTATTTTTGTTATAAACAATAACCTTCCTCCATGGATGTCAATAAAGAGGGAGTATATTATGTTGGAAATGATTGTTCCAAGTATCTTATTATTTTATAGTTATCTACATGTAATTATAAGTCTTGGAGTGAAATGGCCACTATAATTATCTGATGTTATTGTTAATTCAACTAGGTAAGTACCAAGTGAAAGATATGAATGTATATATTGTGCCTCTTATCTACAAGTTGTTGGTGTTATGGAATGGTTTCACTGTATGAAATCTCCCAAACAACTGGACAAAGATATTTTCAATTCTATGCAATGCTTGTGTGGACAATTCATGATGCTCCAGGGTTGACACATTTATGTGGTATGTTATGGTGAATTCTAGTTGTACGTGATAATTCAGATTCTAAAAATATACATATTTAATCCAATTGTATCGTTATCTTGTAAGTCTTCAAACAAAGAGAAAATTTGCATGTCCAATGTGTTGTCCAAATATGAAATCTTGCCATTCCAAAAGTTTAAGAAAATAGGTGTTTGATAAGTATAGGCAGTTCCTCTCCAAAAATCATACCTATCAAACTGTAGAAAGACATCTTTTTAATAGAAAAGAAGAGACTACATCAAACCCCCGAAGAATGACACCTCACCTATGGTAGTTGGAATATAATAGAATTCAAGGTAATATCATTTCATGTAATGGTCGATGTTTGAAAATTATATATTTTCATTGTATTTTGTTGGCTAATTATGTAGTTGATGATCTTGAAGGTCATCAAGCATCACCAACCAACTTCCAAAGGGACTAAAATGTTATCCAAGAGAATTTAGTAGGTTGCCCTACTATGACCATCTAAAAATTGTGCATTTGTTTGATACTATGCATATTGGAAAGAATGTAACAGAGACACTGTGGAAAATATTGGATGGAAGGCGTGACAAAGAAAAACTTGGCAAAATTTGTAGTGACATTCATGATTCCAATCATGCAATGAAAAATTTCATTGAATCAAATAAAAATGAAGACTGGATTAATGCAAGTGCTCTTCCTTGGTTATTAACAAAGCAACAAAGTAATGCCATAAAAGAAGTGATCCAAAAAATTTGATTTCCTATAGGATTTGCTGTGGATATAAGCAATCTCATATTTTAAAAAAATGATTTTGGGTCAAGGATGAAAACGCATGATTGGCATACCTTCATCAAGGTAAGTCATAGTCTTTTGTATTTACAATATATTTGTGTAATTGCATTTAGTTTTCATTGTATGAAATGATCAATTGACAATTGTTGTAGTATTTTCTACCCCTATCTTTCCCAGAGAACTTCGACAATAATATCAAACAAGTGACATATGATCTTAGAAAATACATGAGGTAAGCAGTGATATTTGTTCAATATATCAAACAAGTAATATATTGTAAAGTCTTGCATTTATATATTTATATCTTGAATCCCTTGTAGGTGGTTGTCATCTAAAGAAATCTATAAAGAAGATATAAAATATTGCAAGAAAAGAATTTGTCGATTAATGTGTGAAATGCAAAATTATTTACCTCCATCTTTTTTCAATGCACAAGAACACTACCTCATACACCAAGTTGAAGAGGTTAAATTGTCTGGACTTGTACATGTTAGGTCAATGTGGATGGTTGAGAGACACTTGAAATTTTTGAAGGGTTTGGTATGATAAAGAGCATGTCTCGAGGGTTCTATGATTGAGGAATATATGGTATACCAGATGATGGTGTATGTTACTCAATATCTTTCTAATCTTGTAGCAAAGACCCATATAGATTGCATTTGGGATCTCGACTCAATTAAAAAATTTGAAGGGGAGTACTTGGTGGGCAACGGTAGATTTAGGAAACTTAAAGGTAATAAATTATGAGATGTTATTGTAGTTAATTAATTCTTAATCTTCAAAATAAATCTATTGTAAGTCATCTATTTACTTTTGTACAGGTGCTAAAAAGTGGGATGCAATACATTTGTTTATTGTAAACAATCAAGATTTGATGATGGTATGGATTGAACGATGTCAGCATGATGGTCATAGATTAACATGGGAATCCATGTCTTCATTGGTTATACAAGCTCATCGTAATGGAGATCTCAATGTTACACAAAAGGAAATAGATTTAACATATGGTTTAAGAGATCACTAGGTACTTATAAATTTGTTAATTAATCAACCGTATGTTTTTCAACTCGTGATGCAATAATTTATACATGTTTGACATTATTGCAGGTGAAACACCACAAGGCTATGTTTTGCAATGGTTATAAATTTTGCATCAAAAAGTTGGATGACATGAAGAGAACTTTTGATTCTGGGATAAGTGTAGTGTTCTAGGTGACTAAAATTTCATCTAAAAATGACTTACATCCTCAAGAGTCACAAAATTGATACTATGGTATTTTGGTTGATATACTTGACTGTGACTTTAATTCCTTCAAATTAGTTCTCTTCATTGTGAAATGGTACAGACTACAACTCAATAAAAATGATGCTAATAGAACTATTATTGAACATGACAATAGATTTCCAATGATTAATACAAAGTTGTTTGAGCTAGTTGAAGAAGAGCCCTATGTTCTTCCAAGCCAATGTGAGCAGGTATTTTACTCAGAGGTTCCACATAAACTGGGTTGGTCATTTTTTGTTAGACATGATCCAAGAGGAAGGCCAATAAAGTATAATGTGATGGAAGAAGATACCAATGAAGATGAAGAAGTGGAAGATGATGTAGATGATGATCATGATTGAGAGCTAGTCGAAGAAGAATATGAAGAAAAAGATGACGATGATGCTGCTACTGATGACGATGATGCTTCTACTAATGATGATGATGATGATGATGATGATGATGATGATGATGATGATGTTGATGTTGATGTTGATGTTGATGCTGATGGCGATGATAGTGGTAGTGATGATGTCGTCGACGATGATGATCTTGATGATGAGATGGATGAAGAAGAATATCGATGACATGAATGAAATGTACAATTATGCAAAAAAATTTCCATGTTCTAACGATTGTTTTATATGTACTACTCTTATTCACCTTGTTTTATATGTCCTACTTATATATCTTTGCTATTTTGTTAAGAGAAATTTCATTCTAAAAAAGTGTATTTAATCTCTATATGCTTAAACAACCTTACTAGTTAAGACTATTCTCATTTGTAGTGGGCATGACAAGAATCAAATCACTTGAAAGACACCAGTATTTAGACATGCACAAATTAGTGATGTGATTAAGAAAATTACATTTCTTTATAATTTTATGGGGTATTTTTTTACATCAATGCATTTAATCTAAATACTATCTTATGAGAGTTGCTTCTGCTAATTTTCTATTTCCTTGCACATCAATGATGTTAAATCATAGGGGATTCTCTTTGTTCCCTACAATGGAGTGAGCTAATTCTGAATTGCTTAGTAATTTCTTTTTATTGCATGGTTGTCTTTGGTTTGTCATTTTGTTTTGAGTGTTTAGTGATTTAAACCAAAGACTTTGACTTAGCCAAAAAATGTGCAAGTCTAAATTAGTATGTTTCTTTTTATTGTAATTATAATTAGTATGAATGAATAAAATAATGACAATGCAATGTTTGTGATAATGCAATATTTGTCGAAATAGCCTCGATGACTTTGGTCAATGTACCTATGTGTCAATGTGGTGTTGGACCATGCATGTTGAAGACGTCACACACAACAAGTAACCCTGGGCATCAATTTTGGGTTTGCCCAAATAGGAAAAAGGTCTGGATACATAATTATATTTTATGTTTAAAAATAATGTGACAACTAATCATTTTATGAAGAACTGATGTACATCTGGTATTGCAAGAAAATAGTGGATGGCAATACTTTTAGTGGGTCGATCAAACCACATTTACATCTACCCCATCTACATCTATACCTGATGTAGGAAATGAGTGCAACTTGTGCAAGGCTTGAGAGGCAGCTAGTGCCGCCAAGATTGCTTCAATGGCAAAAGCAGAAATCATATTTCTGCGATGCCTTCTTTGTGTAGTTTGTGCACTACTTTTTTGGGACCATATGCATAAATATGGTAAACAAAGGGCTATTGTAGATACTGAATTTTTTAAAAAAATTTCTAGTAGATACACATAAAGAACATGCACATAAACATGAAAAATGAAAAACATAAATGTAGATATCACAACAGTTGAGAAACATAAATGTAGGCATCATGGTCACAATTTTTTGGAAACACAACATAATTGAATGGTATACCCAGACAATGCAACACAAATATATATCACTCCTTTGGTTTCGAGTTTACACTATGGTAAACAAACCCATAGATAAAGAATAATTTTAGAGAGCAGAGGAGGGTCGTAATGACCAAAATAATACAAGGTCCCTATATTATTTTGGTCATTATCGCTCTCCTCCTACACTTTCTAAATTTATTTTTTATCTATGGGTTTTGTTTACTACAGTGTTGACTTGGAACTGTAGGAGTAATGGTTGTGTTTCATCGTCTACGTATACCACTCAATTATGTTGTGTTTCCCAAAAATTGTGACCATGATGCCTACATTTATGTTTCTCAGTTGTTGTGTCCCAAGACCCCTTATGACCCTTTATGATCCCTAAGAATACATCTTAGAGGTCCTAAAATGTCATAAAGGGTCATAAGAGGCTCCTAGGAGGGGTTAGATGAGCTTCCACCTTCATGTGGTTGGCCTTGTTAAGTAGAGAATGTTAAACTATTCTCGAAACAAAGAGAAGCTCAATAATTTAAGATCTCAATCCACATACGACAAATATATATCAATCCATCTCAATGGCTACCAAATCAACAAATCTCTGACAAGAACCCAGTCGCAAAGAAACACCATAGACCACATTGCAAACCCACTGTGAAGAGGCATCCAATGTCTCATAAGCCACATCAAATGACCCACTTTCTATAATCTAAGTCTCTCAACTCGGTTCACCAAGAAGAAAACTTCTCCCAAGTCATTATGGACACCATAGTGATCTACTAATCTCCAATGTGCAAGTTATGCATGTCGCTCTCTCGACATCACATCTAACTCATTCAAAACTATGGCAAAAATGGTAGATGATCCCAGTGATCTGTCACAACCTGATCTCAACAACAATGCAAAGAGTAGCTAGATTCTATCTTCAAGCTGATCAATGCACAGTCTACTCAAACTCCAAGCAAGTCACTGCGACACTCCATAGGAACAAAGCACATCCAATTCAGACCAAAGAATTCAAGAAGTCACTTGAATCAAATTTGAATGCAATCAAGTCCACACATATCCCACGAACACATCAATAACAATGCATCTCTGATTGCCACACTAGCTTCTTGTGCTGGAGCAGTCACTGTCAGAAATCTCGATTCGGTAGGATCCATTCCAAATCTAAGTCTCTAGACTCGACTCAATAATCCATGATCTGCTACTGAATCTACTTCAAAGTCATCTCTGAATGATCCATAACCAAATCACAAGCAGGAACTAGATCTACAAGAACACTGTTCTGAATTGATACCAACTTGATCGACAAATATACATACACACACACACACACACACACACACATATATATATATATATTTATATTAACTAATTTTTGTCACAACTATGATGGTCATAAAATAGCGATGGTTATCTATCAAAACAATCTAACATCCAACCGTCACATGTACAACATCGCTTTCAGTAGAAAACTATAAACGACAGATATCCATCGTAAACTTACGATAGGTCTCTGTCGCATGTACAACATCACTGTTGTTAAAAACTACAAACAATAGATATATATCATAAACCTCTGATGGATATCCATCACATTTACAGCATCTCCATTGGCAAACAAACTACAAACAATGGTGACCCATTGGAAGATTCTGACGGATCACCATTGTTTGTATTGTTTACGATGGATAGGCGTCATAATTGGGATGACCAAAAATAGGTCTGACAACAAGTTCACCTTGTTGGCACCCCCTTCTTGCGATGTCCATTTTTGTCGTAATTATGATGCAAATCAAAATCGTCATTTTTTCCAACTGCAAAACTATGACAATGGGTGGTGTCACTCTATCAATGATATACAGTCATAATTTTGATGGTATGCCATCGAAAAAAGGGCTCAAATGTACTAGTGATATCTTTCACTTGGTACTTACCTAGTTGAATTAATAACAACATTAGATAATTATTGTGGCCATTTCACTCCAAGACTTATAATTACATGTAGATAACTATAAAATAATAAGATACCTCGAACAATCATTGCCAACATAATGTACTCCCTCTTTATTGACATCCATGGAGGAAGGTTATTGTTTATAACAAAAATAGGCCACACCAAGTAAACAGATCTCATCTCTCCATGCAGATTGACATTGTCTGCTGCCAGAAAAAGCCTAAGATTTCAAGGTTCTTCTTTAAAGTGTGGCCACTTTTCCTTTATGTCCATAAATGATGAACCATCCATAGGAATTTGAATAATGTCATCTCGACTCCTACCATGTGCATGGTAATCCATAAATTGTGCCAAGCTATTGCACCTGAATAATCATTTTAGATGAGGAATAATGGGGATGTAATGAAGAACCTTGCGAGGCACCTTTTTTGTCATTTGATCATCTCTATATCTTCTCGTATGGAATTTAGGACATTCTACTACATTTTTGTGTTCTTTATGATAAATAATATGATCTTCAAGACATGCATCTATTGCTTGATACTCCATTCCAATATGTTTCATAGTGGCACATACTTCACGGTACGAGGGAGGGAGAACATTTGATGGTGGTAATAGAACTCACCTATCAATCTACAACAAATAATATAAGTCATTACTATAAACAATCTTAATGGTACATGTTTCACCTTTTATAGACTATAATGGCATATATGACAAACCTTAGCATATGTGACATTGCTATGTTGAATAAACCATTCATAACCTTCAAATTCACCAACAACAATACAGAAGAGAGAAGAGTAAATTGGGAGCCTTCGTAAAAGGATGTGTTCGCCTTCTCAAGTAGAGGTATATCATAGACAACGTCAATGTCATCCTCATCATAATCATCATCATCATCACTAGCACTAGCACCAGCAGGACTAGTACCAAATGTGTCAACGATCAATGCATTCATACCATCATCTTCAAATATGTTTTCTAGTGTATGATCGTCATCTTCCATGGGATCATGATCTTCAGCTTCAATACCCACACCTCCATGTTCCTCTATATTCACAATGGGGAGATCGACCTATATAAAAATGATGATAATCAAACCCCCCTTCAATGTGATAATCAAACCTCCTTCCATGGTTCATATGTATATTAATTGTGAAAACAATATAACAAACAACTTATTACTGGATGATAATCAAACCCCCCTTCAATGTGACCATTCTCCCTACAATTTCTCTTTGTTGTTTTGATTTTGATTCTTCTTTTCTTTAATTCATTACAACTCTTGCATGGATAATAACATTTGTCACCGCCTTCACTTTGAAAGTTAGACAACAATCTAGCGATTGTCTCCCTATTTTGATCGAATTCCCTTGTATTATCTGACATGATCCTTAATGTGTATATCTACAAAAAAAAAAATGGACATGTTGTACTTAATGTCATAGCTTCTTATGTGTTTCATCCTTCATGTATACACTTACTTCGACCAAACTCTTAATTTTCTAATAGATTTTGCCAAACACTTTATAGGAAACCAAGTAAGGGATTTTCTTGAGTTCAAATAAAAAATTATGATCTGTTGAAACTACTCTAAAAATATTTCTCCTACCTACAAAATTGTTCAAATTCTAAGGGCATGATTTCACATGCATTCTAGAGCAAGAGGTGAATGCTAGCCATGGTTGTTTCATTGTTTGCTACTTTTAATGTTCACATTTATTTGAAAATTACAAGTCATGCTTTTAAAAGAATTAGGAGCTTTTAAAACAGTTAAAACCATGTCATGACTTGAGAACTTGATTGGAGGGATCAAGAACATATGCTTTAACTTATAAAATATTTTAAATAAGAGATTTAGCATTAATTAGTTATTGGTTTAACTTATAAAATATTTTAGATAAGAGAACGACATAACTTTTTTTGAAAACCACAAATTGTCTACATTAAAATCAACTATACTACAAGCTTCTATGAATAAGAAAATAAAATTTAAAATTCATTACTTGCAACTATAACATTAGAGAAAAGTTGAATTTTATTTATGCCTTGATGGATATCTTCCTTGTACCACACAAAAAATTATGTGATAATTGTTGTACCCCACCCCTAGTCCAATTTTATAAAGGTTATGATTATTCTAGGATGAAGATTATATGTTAGGAAATCATTGATGCTTATGAGTTTGCTGACCCCATACTTGCATGTGTATGGTTGATTTGTTTGTTTTACATTTATGTTTGATGTGTCTAATGTGGTTGAGGGATGGAGTCATAGTTACTTTCTTGTGAGATCCACACGATCGGCCGATCCCCGCCATTATCTGTTATATATTTATATATGTATGTACATGTGGGTTTTGTATGCAGGTTTGCAGGTACTGGGCATTGACTTCACTGAATTGTCAGGATGAGCGTGCCCTATCGCAATATTTCAAATGGTAAGAGAGAGGAGATAACATAGTTTCAAAACCCTAACCTAAGCCCATTTATCCTAGGATTGGATAAGAATCAATTTGACTACCCTACCCGAATTTGTCTAGTTGGCATGAATTCGTGGATCCCTTCTCCTATGTTTGTTTGGTTTTATGTCATTTGATTTTAGCTGATTTATTGCTTATGTGGGTGATTTTATGTGATTATTAATTTAATACTATAGTTAAAAATAATATTAATTTAATATTTATGCTTATGTGAGGATAATTAATTAAAGATCAAATATTTAAATATTTAGATTTAATTAATTAATTGTGTGAAATTTGAATTGTTTATACTTCATTAAATAAATAAATATTTAGTAGCATGATGAAATTGTGCCTTAAGTATTTAATTTATTTAATGTGAATGTTTATTATTTACATGTGCTTTAATTAAGTTGAAATGAAGATTATTTTCAAAAAGGTAACAACTTGTCTTTAGGAGTCTAAGTTGTGTTGTGCAAAATAAAAGATATTTTTATTTATTAATTAGGTTTTTCTTTCAAATTTGAGAGTGAGAGTTTGATTAAGAGTTATCTAATGAGTCATCTAGGGTTTCATGAATCCCTAATAGGGGAAATTGCATTCATTTGGGAGATTAGATAGGTTTTGGAGAAAAAATTTTGGGGGAGAGCTTGTGCTTTAGATTTTGGAGAATTTTTGCTTGTTGTGGTTACTTGTTGATTTGGCATCATTGTGCATCTGGAATTTGGGTGTTGCATGCTACGTGGTTTTAGATCTACAGGTGGAATCAATCTTTAGAGAAATCCTAGTTTTCAGATCTTCACGGGTTTTCTATTTCAGTTTTTGGCATTGGATTTGAGGTAGGCTTTGAAATCATGTCTATGAGTTTTATTATGCATTTGTCTGGCTTTCTCTGCTTGTGCAAGTTTTGGTTAATTCAATAGATAGATATGTGCTTTATTTGAATTCTGGGTAATTAGAAAACCCTAGGTTCTATTGATTTTATATTTTTATTGAAATTTAGCATAGTACTATTACTCTGGCAAAATTTCATTAAAAGATTGTTTATAGGTTTCCTACAAAATGAATTATTAGATCTTGCCTATAGTTTAACCATAGGGTTTGAGTTAAAATTATTCCTTGGAAGAGAAAATCAATTTTAGAAAAAAAAAAAAAACCAATTTGGGTAGGAAATATCATGCTGGTAAATTAAGATTACTTTCTAGAAATTGACACAGTAAAAAAAAAAAATACACCAATAAAAATATTACATTAGTATAAATAAGCATTTGCTTGGAGGAAAAAGAATAAAGAAGAATGAGACAAATTAGAATGGGAAACTATTAAAAAAATATTTGCTTACCTTTCTCGAAAAATGATGCATAGGCTTTTTGGGATATTGATGCTTTCAAAAAGAATATTCGCTGTTAAAAAAAGAAATGCTATGCCTAAATATGTATTAGTTGTTATTAAAAATATATATATACTTCTCTTTATATATATTTCCATTTTTTGAAATTTACTAAATAAAACAAAACAAAATCATGTGATAATGCAATTGAAAGAAGTGGTTGTTTGTTTTAGAAATTAAAATATATATAAAAAAATTAAAAATTAAAAATTTATTTATTTTGGTGGGAGCACAGGATACCACCCGTACCCCCCCCCCCTTACCCTTTCTCCACGCGTAGGGCAATGGGGCGTGTGCAGCCCTTGATGGGACTGCAGCACGGTCCCATAGGACCTGTCGTGTGTAGCCCTATTAGGACTGGCACGGCAACGCCCCTATGGGAGCTGCTGCAAGTGTTGGGAGGGGTGTTGTGCCACCCCCCCCCCCCCCCCCCCCTCCCCCCCACACCTTCTTTAATTTTATTTTAACTTTTATTTATTATTTTTAATTTATATAAATTTATTAATTTGTTTATTTTATTTTATTTTGTTATTAATAAATTAGTAATTTTGAATGTTAGTATATTAACTTAGTTTATTTTAGATTTTAATTTATTAAGTGGTTTAATTAAATTTAGTTAATATTTAATTTAATATTTATTTATTAATTTGTTTGTTATTTAATTTAATTAAATTTAATAGTTGTATAATAATGTAATTAGGATTTATTTTAAATTTTAGTGTTAATTGAATTAAACTAAATTAATTTAAAATTTAGTTTTGATTAATGTTCAATTAGATATGATAGTTAGTTTATTTATATAAATATATATAATATATATTTATATATTTGTTTGAAGGTGTTAAGTATTTTATTTGATATAATGCATAAAGAACGTATTTATTTTGAAATTCATTGGAGATTTATGTGTAACTACTGAAACTGGGCTTTTTATTCCGTTGAAATTCTTAGAATGATTATAGGGAATATTCTTATGATTATTGTATTATTTTATGGTTATGTTAAGTTTCTCGTAGCAATTATTGTGTTTCTTCTTTTGGAATTAATTATGATGAATGTGGAAATTAATGGGCTACAGTTCAGTTTTCAGTTCTTTATGGTGTGAGTGTTGTATTCTTTGTGCCTGGTGTGTCTTCTTATGCAATTATATGGGCTATCATGTTATGTATGTGGAGCCTAATCAGACTCAGGTTCTTTTGGCACGGTTTCCCCCCTGACTTATCTACGGGGTCAAGGGGTAGAGCCCCTTGCGAGGTCTTGGGGCAGCACCCCAAGCGGGGTCAAGGGGCAGAGCCCCTAACAGGGTCAAGGGGTAGTGCCCCTTGCGAGGGCCTTGTGGGGCAGTGCCCCAAGGCGTGGTCAAGGGGCAGTGCCCCTCGACACCAACAATGACTTAATAATATTGTAAAGGGTCGGCCATCAATTTTCTATTAGTCAGAGTATTTTTGCCCTAATTTCATTATGTCAAAAATACTTGTAAAAGGGTTTAGGGTTTGAGATTCATGGTATGATTTTTTGGTAGCTTCTTGTGATGGTATTGAGTTGCAAGTTTTAGATTGTAATCACTGGATAATACTAAGATATTGGACTCGTTGTTGGTGGACGTAGCCCAGGGATTGGGTGAACCACGTAAAACATTGTGTTCTCTTCTGTGTGTTAATATTTGTATTTTTCTGCTTATTATCCTAACATATCAGGCACTAGAAGACCTAGGGGGAAGACAGAGACCGGGGTTTGTGTTAGTTTTTCTTATTTTCAGTATTATGTTTGGATGTATGTGTGAGATCCAATTATACCCTGACTTGACAATATGGGCTCATGATGTTTTGTTTTCTACTTTTGGTGCCTTTGAAATCATTTCTAGTTCTTGTATGTGAAATTGGATTTGGGATTACTTGGTTGTGTACCTGATTTGATCTATGTGAGATCTGTGAGCCTAGGGTAGTTTACCTAGATATGTAGTAGGAGGTGGCTTGCAATAGTGTCATGGCCCACAAGTGGCTGCCAGGATCACTTATTTTTAATTATCTATAATCAAGTGATAACATAATATAACATTAAGAGATTTTAAAATGAACCTAACAAGATATGTTTCCTCGCCCTAGCTTAGTGCTAGTATAGACTAAGGTGGGAATGGAAAATATGAATAGCTTCCTTTTATGGCATGAGTTGACATAGTCGATGGCTTCGTCTATATGACAGGTGATTAACACCATGTATGGTCACTTGGGTGTCGAGATCCAGAGAGATTACAAGGACAAAACTCAAGGCTTAGACGTACATGATGACACCTTCCTATGCATAGTCTAGTTATCCTATATGTGTTGGTTGCCTCTGGATTAGTGAGTCTTTCATTTCATTATACTTACTCACCTTGAGTAGAGAGCTTTCAGGATCCTTTCCTTAACTTGATCTATTTGTTATCCGAGTGGGATCTATTTTTATCTCCTCAGCACGGTGGGAGTGGACCATTTAGGTTCACGAGGTCGGGTGGTAGTGATTCTTTTACCATTTAAGATTCTGATGTTCGTGTACTAGTGCTAGATGATCCCTATGGTAGTTGTTCCTTCTTGATCCTCTTTGATGGAGTTGTACTCTCCTTCATCTTTGTTCTCTTCTCTTCTTCTTCTTTGTGATCCTGTATATTTGTATCAGTTATTTAGAGATATCATGTGTTCTTATTTTCAGTTATTGTATTACATACCCTACAACATGTGTAGTGGATGTAGATTTATGGATACCTTATGGTACCAGATGTATTTATGTTATCTTTTATGTGATGTTGCTTTTATCTTTCATTTGTTTATTAGAGTTTTGTAATTGTACCTAATTTATTTTAATTAATTAATGTTAACGTAATCTTCATCGAGGAACCCTTGAGAGTTGTAACCTATGTTGGTTGTTTGTATTAATGTGAGTAAATAGTAATTGCTTCCGCATTGATGTTTATCTTGTATGTTAACTTTAAAATAAAAAATTAATCTGCAAACTTAGATGCTTGTTTAGGTTAAGTTCTCTTGGGTTCCCTGGCGAGGCATTACAATAACTATGTCTACTCCAACCTTAATTGCTTAAGAAT
Organism: Chamaecyparis obtusa; assembly: GCA_027943335.1. NCBI lineage: Eukaryota > Viridiplantae > Streptophyta > Pinopsida > Cupressales > Cupressaceae > Chamaecyparis > Chamaecyparis obtusa. Next base: position 1,605,342 of record BSBK01001162.1, on the reverse strand, counting down.
TCATCATATCAGATAAAGTATGTTTAAGAATTGTTGGGACTAGTTGTTTGGCATGTATTAAATAGAATAGAATTTTTAACATATTATTATCATTCTATTTCTTTGTTGTAAACATGCCATTGGTCTAGTTTTGTAAATTTTTTTTGTGTTAAATGCATTTAAAATAAAGGTCTAATTCTATAGACTGCTAGCACGAAGGAAGATTTGACCTAGCAGTCTACAGAATTAGACCTCTATCTGTAGCTTTGTCTAATTTTGTAGACTACTAGGTCAAATCTTCATCCATGCTAGCAATCTATAGAATATTATCATGCATTTAATCTTATAAAATCGTCAATTCTTAAGCATTAAGCATAGTAATATGTCAATCTTCATTGTCTTCATTACAGAGGACAATGAAGATTTATCTGATAAATAGTAGGTCTTCTTTAGTATCTTAAAATAATAAGCTAAAAATTCTTAATCTATTTAAACAATTCATATTGATTAGAATTACAGCATATTGGCTAACAAACAGAGTAGGTTCAGTTTTAAGATAAAGTATGTTCAGATAAAGAATAGAATTTACAATTAATACCCAATTGTCTAATTCAATAGTCTACTCTTAAAGCATATAAAGTAGGTTCAGTTACTTCAGATAAAGTATGTTTAATCTAGTTTAATACTTTATTAACTATGTCTACTCCAACCTTAATTGTTTAAGAATTCATCATATCAGATAAAGTATGTTTAATAATTGTTGGGACTGGTCGTTTGGCGTGTATTAAACAGAATAGAATTTTTAACATATTATTATCATTATATATTTTTTTTGTAAACATGCCATTGGTTCAGTTTTGTAAATTATTTTTGTGTTAAATACATTTAAAATAAAGGTCTAATTCTATAGACTGCTAGCACGAAGGAAGATTTGACCTAGCAGTATACAAAAGTAGACCTCTATTTGTAGCTTTGTCTAATTCTATAGACTGCTAAGTCAAATCTTCCTTCGTGCTAGTAGTCTACAGAATATTATCATGCATTTAATCTTATAAAATTGTCAATACTTAAGCATTAAGCATAGTAATAGGTCAATCTTCATTATCTTCATTGCGGGAGACAATGAAGATTTGTCTAATAAATAGCAGGTCTTCTTTAGTATCTTAATAATAAGCTGAAAATTCTTAATCTATTTAAACAATTCATATAGATTAGAATTACAAAATATTGGCTGAAAAACAAAGTAGGTTCAGTTTTAAGATAAAGTATGTTCAGATAAAGAATAGAATTTACAATTAATACCCAATTGTCTAATTCAATAATCTACTCTTAAAGCATATAAAGTAGGTTCAGTTACTTCAGATAAAGTATGTTTAATCTAGTTTAATACTTTATTAACTATGTCTACTCCAACCTTAATTGTTTAAGAATTCATCATATCAGATAAAGTATGTTTAAGAATTGTTGGGACTGGTCATTTGGCGTGTATTAAACAGAATATAATTTTTAGCATCTTGTTATCATTCTATTTCTTTGTTGTAAACATGTCATAGGTTCAATTTTGTAAATTCTTTTTGTGTTAAATGCATTTAAAATAAAGATATAATTATGTAGACTACTAGCACGAAGGAAGATTTGACCTAGCAGTCTATAGAATTAGACCTCTATCTGTAGCTTTGTCTAATTTTGTAGACTGCTAGGTCAAATCTTCCTTCATACTAGCAATCTACAAAATATTATCATGCATTTAATCTTATAAAATCATCAATTCTTAAGCATTAAGCATAGTAATAGGTCAATCTTCATTGTCTTCATTATGGGGGACAATGAAGATTTGTATGATAAATAGCAGGTCTTCTTTAGTATCTTATAATAATATGTTGAAAATTCTTATTCTATTTAAACAATTCTTATAGATTAGAATTACAACATATTGGCTGACAAACAAAGTAGGTTCAGTTTTAAGATAAAGTATGTTCAGATAAAGAATAGAATTTACAATTAATACCCAATTGTCTAATTAATTAGTCTACTCTTAAAGCATATAAAGTAGGTTCAGTTACTTCAGATAAAGTATGTTTAATCTAGTTTAATACTTTATTAACTATGTCTACTCCAACCTTAATTGTTTAAGAATTCATCATATCAAATAAAGTATGTTTATGAAGTGTTGGGACTGGTCCTTTGGCATGTATTAAATAGAATAGAATTTAATCTGTAGACATAGTTAATGCACCATATTAGATAAAGTAGGTTCTATCACTAGAAAGGTCCTTGTACCACACAAAAAAAGGAATTCAATAGATTAACTAAGTAGGACAAGTCCTGATTGACTGGTAGTCCCAATAATTCTATATATACTTTATAGTGTTAGGAATGAATGCTGAAGCCTTTTGGTAGTCATTTTGTAGTAGTGGTTGTTGCATTCATGACTATGATTGTCATTGATGTCAACACAGTGTCATTCTGGAGTTTAGCAGAGAAGCAGGCATAGTTTTGTTTTGCGCACATGTTATATTATAGATTGAGTTATGTGCAGTTCATGGTATGTTCTTTGGTGTGTTATTAGCCTATGGTTAAGAGCACAAAAATAAATTCATTTATTCATGAAAGTTATAAGCATTTTGGTGGAAGCAGTGTTCTGGCAGTATTCCTGTGTAGTGGTTTTTGGTAATCGGAGGATATCTCCTAACCAGGATGGAATCTGATTCTACACAGTTAAAGGGAAGTTTGAGACTCATTTTTGGTGATGTGATTCATAGTGCAAACTTTGAGGTCACACGATTGGAAATTTATTGTATCTGGAAGCCGATAGTTTTATGTAATTCTGATGTAGCGTGTTGAAATTATTATTTTGTATTTGCATGCTGACTCATTTGTAATTATTTTGAGTGTGGTATAAAGGAAGGAATATTTTCCTTGTTATGAGAGGACTGTAATAATTGTGATATGAAATTATGAAAGTTGTAATGCGAATGTATGCATGAAGTGAAGAAAAGAGTTAATTCAGTGATGAAGGAAGACTTGCGAAGTACAGAGATCTAGATTTTTGATCTTGCATAGCAGAGAGTGTGGTTTTAGCATAGTGTGAAGGAGGTAACATATTTCATGTTATTCTATTGAATAATCCTAAGATCTGTTGGACAGTGAGTTCAGAGATCTTGCTTTGAAGCTGTTTGGGTAGTGGGTCCTTCTATCTTCCATAACTCCTAACAGGGTTAGAATCTTTTAACATGGATTCAAAATCTCCTAATAGAGATTCATATGTACTGAATGTATTTCATAAGACTCCTAACAAGTTCCATCCTCTAACAAGGAACTTTCATATTAGTACATCATTTTGTGGGCATCATTCCCACCGGGGTTTACTCTTTGATCAAGAGGTTCCCTAGTTAACATATCTTGTGTTATTGTGTCACTGTGTATGATTATCCTTCTATGGTTGGTTACTACATTAATTATATGGTTTAGAGTTATTGAAGTTGATATTAAAATTAATGATGATAAATGATTTAATTATCAGATAACTGATTCACCACCCCCCCCCTCTCAGTTATCTTGGTGGTGTTTACTTTCTAACAATTGGTATTAGAGCAGCAGGTCCTTGAAAGAGAAGTTTAACAACTTAAGGAGATCTATGGAAAATTTTAGGAAAGAAAACCCTAAGTTTGATGCAGTAAATTTTGACAGCTGGAAAGAAAAGATGAAGACACATCTCTTGTGTTTAGGACCAGGTTATTAGTTGATTACAAAAAATGAAAGTACTATAATTGAAGAAGACAATCTTCAAACAAGTTCTAAAGATGAGGTAGATCTATTTATGTGTAATATACTTGCAAGAGAAGCACTTTTATCAGCACTTTCAAAGAATGAATACAGTCAGGTAAAAGGTTTAACTAAATCTCATGATATTTGGAAAGCTTTACATTCTACTTTTGAAGGTGATGAACATGCAAAGAAAGCTAGGTTACATAATTGGATTTATGCATTTAAAGACATAAGAATGATGTAAGATGAATCTATTAGAAGCTATATTGGTAGGATGTCAGAAATTGTTGCAGGAATAAAGTCTTGTGGAGGTGAAAAGATAGAGAATGAAGTAATATGAAAGATTTTGAGAACATTGACATCGGTATTTAGGCAGACTACACAAATGATTGAACAAGTGATACCTTGTACACCAAACTTTTCAAGAGAGACTCTTCTTGGAAGATTGGAAGCAGTAGAGATGAATTTGAGATTATCAGGAGAACTACCTAGAGTAAAGATAGCATTTAGTGCTCTTAGCATCAGACCGACTTTCTCTAGAAGTACAAGTGTGAATAGAGATTATGCTAGTAGTAGCAGATCCAAATCTGATGAAGATAAGAAGATTGAAGAAGGTATTGCCTTGCTTGTGAAAAGAGAACCATATGGTAAAAAAAAATTTAAATGTTGGACATGTCAAGAATATGGTCATTTTGCATCTAAGTGTCCTAAGAGAGTTAAGAAGTATAGGAACAATTTTAAGCCTAGAAGATCTAAAGAATGTTATTATGCAAATGATGAAGAAATTGAAGTAGGAATTGAAAGACATTTGAGTGACAATGATAATGATAACTTTGATGACATAGGATTTGTAGCAATTAAGGAAGAAAATTATGAATCTGATATTAAAGAAGAAAAGCTTTAGTTTCCCAAGTTGAAAAGAAAGTTGATTGGATTATAGACAGTGGCTGTTCACATCATATGACTAGTGATAAAGGAAAATTCATAAAGTTTAACAATTATGATGGAGGAGTTGTTAGAGTTGGTAACAATGCACCTTGTTTGATTAAAGGTATAGGATCTATTACTCTTGATGGAAAGACTAATACTGATAATGTTTACTTTTTTGATGGATTGAAACATAATCTTTTCAGTGTTGGACAATTAGTGGATAAAAGATATCAAGTTTGGTTTACTAAGAAAACTTGTGTGATTAAGGATAAAGATGGAAATCTAATTGGAACTAGATCTAGAACCAGAGGTAATGTATTTCAGTTGAACCCTACTGAGATGACATGCTTGATGACTAAGATTGATGATAGTTGGTTATGGCATAGAAGGTTTTGTCATATAAACTTTGATAATATTGTGAAAGTGAGTTCTACACTTGTAGTAAGAGACTTACCTAAGATTATGAAGCCTACTAACATGATTTGCAAGGAATGTGTGATGGCTAAATAGAAAAGGAGTTCATTTCCTAGCAAGAAGTTCACATCTATAGAAAAGTTAGAGATTGTTCATACAGACTTGAGCGGTCCTACTAGGACTAGAGGATTCTATGGAGAAAGGTATTTTATGATTCTTGTTGATGATTTTATAAGAATGATGTGGATTGCATTTTTGAAAGAAAAATCTGAAGCATTTGATAAGTTTAAGGTCATGAAGATTAAAGTTGAGAATGAATCAGGAATGAGGATTAAATGTTTGAGATCTGATAGAGGTGGACAATTTACATCTAAAGAATTTAACACTTTTTTGAAGTGAATGGTATTAAGAGACAGTTATCAGCCCCTGGAACACCTGAACAAAATGGTATTGCAGAAAGAAGGAACAGATCAGTAATTGAATTAGCTAGAGCGATGTTATTTGAAGGTGATTTGGCAAAGACATTTTGGAGAGAAGCAGTGAATACAATAGTATATACAATGAACAAAGTACAAATCAGAGGAGACATAGACAAGACACCTTATGAATTATGGTTTGGACATGCACCCTCAGTTAAGTATTTTAGAATTTTTGGAAGGAAATGTTATATTAAGAGAGATGATGATATAGGAAAGTTTGATCCTAGAAGCAATGAAGGAATTTTTCTTGGATATTCTTTGAAAAGAAAAGCATATATATGTTACAATAAGAGAACTAAAACTATTGTTGAAAGTGCAAATATAAAAGTTGATGAGAGTTTAAAATTTAGAAAAGAATGCTTGATTATGAATCTGATGAAGGAACTAACCCTCAACCTAACATTGAAACTACTGAACAATTTTTTGAGACTGACAGTGAATTGTTGAATGAAAGTCATGCTGAAGAAAATAGAGAAGAATCTATAGTTGAAGAAAGATCAGTGACTATGACACCTAACAGGTATATATCAAGACATCATCCTATTGAGCAAGTCATTGGAAGTTTGGACAGAGGAGTTATGACTAGAAAGAAGGTACATTTATGTTTGATTTCTCAAATTGAACCTAAGTCTACTAATGAAGCTTGTGAAGATGAACATTGGATTAAAGCTATGAAAGAAGAATTGGATCAGATTGAAAAGAACAAGACATGGGAATTGGTCCCTAGACCTAAAGACAAAAATGTGATTGGAATTAAATGGGTATTCAGGAGCAAAATGAATGAACAAGGAGAAGTAATTAGAAACAAAGCAAGATTGGTATGTAAGGGATACTCACAACAAGAAGGAATTGACTATGAAGAGACTTTTTCCCCTGTGGCAAGACTTGAAGTAGTAAGAATATTTTTGGCTTATGCAACATTTAAGAAATTCAAAGTGTATCAGATGGATGTGAATTCAGCATTTCTGAATAGTGAATTACAGGAAGAAGTCTACATTGATCAGCCTAAAGGTTTTCCTTTGACTCAAGAAGGAGACATGGTATGTAAACTAAAGAAATCATTGTATGGACTAAAGCAAGCACCTAGAACTTGGTATGCTAGATTAGATAAGTATTTGTTAAAATTGGGATTTACAAAAGGAATAGCTAATAGTAACTTATACACAAAAGAAATTGAGAATGGATTGTTAGTTTTGGTTATTTTTGTTGATGACATTATTTTTGGAGGAGAAGATGAAGCTAGTGACAAATTTGCTGATAAAATGAAGATAGAATTTGAAATGAGTATGATTGGAGAAATGAAATACTTTTTTGGATTACAAATAACAAAAAATAAAGATGGTATCTTTATAAGTCAGACAAAGTACTTGAATGATTTGTTGAAAAGATTCGGTATGGAGAATTGTAAACTAGTTGGAACACCTTTGGTTACAGGACATAAACTATCTAGTAAAGATGAGACACTAGAAGTTGAGAAAAAGAAATATAGATCTATGATTGGTGGATTGTAGTACTTGACACACACTAGATTAGATATACAACATTTAGTTGGGATGGTAGCAAGATTTCAAGCTGAACCTAGAGAGTCACATTATGCAGCAGTAAAAAGGATATTGAGATATCTTAGAGGCATAATGGACTATGGACTATGGTATGAAAATTCTAATGATTTTACCCTATGTGCATATACTAATGCTAATTGGGGAGGCAGCGTTGATGATAAGAAAAGCACCAGTGGTGGAGCCTTTTTTCTTGGAGGAAGATTAGTTTCTTGGTTGAGCAAAAAATAGAATTGTATCTCACAAAGTACAGTAGAAGCAAAATATGTAACAACAGAAAACAACTGTAATCAGATAATATGGATGAAGCAAATGTTGATGGACATTGGAATCAAGCTTGATGAGCCTATTGTCATATATTGTGACAATACAAGTACAGTTAGTATGTCTAAGAATCTAGTTTTACACTCTAAAACAAAGCATATAGAGATCAAGTATCATGTTGTAAGAGAGAAAGTTGTAGATAAAGAAGTCAGATTGGAATACATAAGCAAAAAAGATCAGATAGCAGATATATTTACTAAGCCTTTGCCTAAGGATACATTTGAGTATCTGAGAGGTATGCTTGGGGTTATGCCCCAACCTACTTTTGAGTAATGATGTAGCTGGTTGCATCCATCCAGTGGTTTATGGCCCTATCTATTTTCTGGATTGGATTTTGGTACTTCCTCTATGGGGGAGTATGTGTATGTGAGCTGAGTCATTGAGGACTCTTGTGAATGTATTTTCTGAATAGTATCTTTTGACATTGAGCTATTGTTTGACATAGTGATAGAATTTTTGTCATTGATGTCAATGGGAGAGAGAATCATGAAAAAATTTGAGGAAACATTGAGGAACTACATTTGTTGAGAGATTGAATAGGATAATTTAGCAAGATTTGATTGATGATCAGTAGCAGTGTAGTTGAGTAGCAGTGATTGGATTTTTGCAACATTGGATGTTTTTCATCTATGTTGCCATCAATGCCAATGGGGGAGATTGTTAGGAATGAATTCTGAAGCCTTTTGGCAGTCATTCTGTAGCAGTGGTTGTTGCATTCATGACTATGATTGTCATTGATGTCAACACAATGTTATTTTGGAGTTTAGCAGAGAAGCAGGCACAATTTTGTTTTGCGCACATGTTATATTGTAGATTGAGTTATGCATATTTGATGGTATGTTCTTTGGTGTGTTATTATCCTATGGTTAAGATCACAAAAAGAAATTCATTTATTCATGAAAGTTATAAGCATTTTGGTGGAAGCAGTGTTCTGGCAGTATTATTGTGTAGCGGTTTTTGGTAATCAGAGGATATCTCCTAACTGGGATGGAATCTGATTTTGCATAGTTAAAGGGAAGTTTGAGACTCATTTTTGGTGATATGGTTCACAATGCAAACTTTGAGGTCACACGATTGGAAATTTATTGTATTTGGAAGCCAACAGTTTTATGTAATTCTAATGTAGCGTGTTGAAATTATTATTTTGTATTTGCATGCCGACTCATTTGTAATTATTTTGAGTGTGGTACAAAGGAAGGAATTTTTTCCTTGTTATAAGAGGATTTTAATAATTGTGATATGAAATTATGAAATTTGTAATGTGAATGTATGCATGAAGTGAAGAAAAGAGTTAATTCAGTGATGAAGACTTGCGAAGTATAGAGATTTGGATTTGTGATCTTGCATAGTAGAGAGTGTGGTTTTGGAACAGTGTGAAGGAGGTAACATATTTCATATTATTCTATTGAATAATCCTAAGATCTGTTGGACAGTGAGTTTAGAGATCTTGCCTTGAAGCTTTTTGGGCAGTGGGTCCTTTTATCTTCCATAACTCCTAACAGGGTTAGAATCTTTTAACAGGGATTCAAAATCTCCTAACAGAGATTCATATGTACTGAATGTATTTCATAAAACTCCTAACAGGGTCCATCCTCTAACAAGGAACTTTCATATTAGTACATCATTTTGTGGGCATCATTCCCACCGGGGTTTACTCTTTGATCAAGAGGTTCCCTAGTTAACATATCTTGTGTTATTGTGTCCCTGTGTATGATTATCCTTCTATGGTTGGTTACTACATTAATTATATGGTTTAAAGCTATTGAAGTTGATATTAAAGTTAATGATGATAAATGGTTTAATTATCAGATAACTGATTCACCCCCCCCTCTTAGTTATCTTGGTGGTCTTTACTTTCTAACATATAGTTCTATTAATATGCCATTAATATGCATTACGTTAAACCTTAAGTAATGCAATAACCTTATTAGTTTAATAATGAATTACAGAGAAGGACAATAACCTTATAATTTTTTACTATTAGAATCTTCATTGTCCCCCACAAAAAACTAAGTAATAACTACTCCACCCTTAATAGTGATGAAATAAAGAATTAACGTATACTTTAATTTATTATTATTCTAAATTAGGTTATAAGATAATAGTTATCTCAATCTAATCTGTATGGCATTCTTAGTTACTTTAGATTAAACCATCAATTCAATAGTAATTACAAATGACTTTATCTGTTACTTTATATCAATGTATTAAACTGATATTAGCAGTTTACAATTAATCTTGTGTGGTAGAACCTACTTTATCTAATATGGTGCATTGTGAGTTTGAAGATAGTTTGTGCCATGTGTGATAGAACCTACTTTACATAATATGGTGCATTGTTAAACAAATTAAGGGTGGAGTAGTTATTACTTAGTTTTTGTGGGGGACAATGAAGATTTGTCTGACAAATATATGTCATTGGTTCAGTTTTGTAAAATTTTTTACAAAAAAAAAAAGAAACGCTCATTTGTAATTTTCATGAGCTGCGAAGAGGGCACTACACTTTTGCTTGTGAGCTGCAAAGAGGGCATCCATTTCATAGAGGTTGTGAGTGTTTTATTCATTTTTTTATTAGTAATTGGCAGATTAAATGCAGATAACACCTTTATCATTTTAGCATGTTTAATGCATAGCAATTACAAATTGATTCTTATCTACATTGTGTATGCCCCCTAAAATGGTCACCTAGACTTTGGGCCCCCATTCAACAATTTATCAAATCCCTGAATCAATATTTTCAAAAATCAGCATTTTTTATCAATTATATCAATTTCCTTGATCAAATCCTAGTTTTATCATTTTTTATTATTTTCCTTGGGCTAACCATTTTATCCTAAAGTCTTTATTTATTTAAAAGGAATTTTCTCCCCTTTTATTAAATAAAAAGCCCCCACTTTTCCTCTTATCCTAAGTTGCACAAATAAAGCATTATTCTTATTTTATAAAAAGGAGAAAAAACACATTTTGTCTCATATGGACAAAAAAGTCAACTCTTATTTTTCATTGGAGGATATTTGTGCACATGGATTGCTCCTCTTTGATACTCCACCCTTGATTAAATCTTTTGCCTCTTAATCTCCATGGTCCATTCCTTTTCACTTCCTTTAAAAGGAGAGCTCTTTTCTCATTTTTAGCATCCATCTTTTGAATACTAACCTTATGCTGCAGGATTTCTTGGAGACTTTGGAGCTTTTGGAGATCATTTTATCATTCTAGTTTCATTTTTTGCATCATAGATTTCATGGCATCTAGCTTAGTTTCCTTTATGCTTTAGATTAGCTCACATAGCCTAATCAGTAAGGGTTTGTAATACTTTCCTTTCCTAGTTTAGCTTGCATCTTCATTCTTAGCATAGCTTGCATTGCATTGCATTCTTTTGATTCTTGAGGATATTGGCATTCTTACCCTTGTCTTTTTGAATCTCCCATTGTGTGGTTTACTAGCAAGGATGCATGCTTCAATAGCTCTAGCTGAGAGCACCATCAACATCCTTGTGACTCCATGCCTAGGAAGCTCTAGGTCGCTTTCTCAAGGTTTCCCATTCATGGATTCCCTTGGAAGTAATGACCTAGAGAAGTGCACTATTTAGTGTGTACATTTTTGGCACCCACTGTGGGGTAGGATACTCTTGTTTTGTCCTTCATTTTTATGCATTTCCACACTTTTTTTGTCACTTTTTAGCTTACTATTTTCGGTAGATTTTTACTTCTTTCTAGAAGATTATCGTATGATACTTCACCAGTGTCATGTGACAATTTGTCCTATACTCATGTGATACTTTACCAGTTAAAGTATCACGCTCTGTGAAAGATTTTGTTACACTGGTATTCGATATTCTATCACTTGGAGGTAACATGGATTGTCGCACGGGAGGAAACTATCACACCCATATGCTGGAAACTATTGCACAATATTTCTAGTAATTGTACTGTCACTTGTGCCTGGCAGAGAGTTGTTTATTAGCTTTTTCTTGCCGAGTTTTGATATAATTAGCTTGTTAGTTTAGTTTTCTGTGGTTAGGCAGAGTTTATTTGTAGATTTCATTTGGTTTTTAATGTGCTAACCCTTTTAGGGCTAACAAGTGGTGCTTGTAGGTGCTGCTATTGCTTAATTATTTGCTTAAAAGAATGCATGTCAAAGCTTCAAATGCACAAGAGCTACTAACAATTTTTGTAGGGCTGCCCAAAGCATAAAAACAAATCAAGTGCTTGTTTAATTACTTTTTTTTTTAGTGTGGCATCTACTAGTTGTTTCATTTAGTAGGCACTTAATATCTTGTTGTAGGAATCTTTGGGTGGTAAGAGAAGTATGCTCTTCACCCTTGTGGTGAACCAAAAAATCTTGACCCATCTTTAGATTTTGAAAGAAAGAGGGTAATTGGACCTTTGCTTGGTGTGTTTGGGAGATATTTTTGAGCTAGGAGATTATGCTCTTCACCCTTGAGGTGAAACAAAAATCCTGACACTCAAAGGTTGATCCACTCTTTGTTTAGCTCTTAGAATCCTTTAGCGGGCCTACTCTTGAGCAATCAAGAGGAACGAACCAAGTGGGGACAAGCTTTTGGCCGACTATTCCAACCCACTATAAACTCAAGGCTATCAAGGACACAAAACCTTGGTAGATGTAGTACTTGTCTTTGCTTGATGTGAGTACTTGTGGGATTGTGACCATGAGGAAAGTGTTGAGCAAGAATGCTTAAGGTACTCTTGTGGTCGTGAGGTCCATTATTTTCTGCAAGGTAAGGAGTCCCTTTTGGGGAGCAAGAGGGGTATTACGAATGGAAGCCCTTATTAAGAACCATAGATAGAAGCTACCTTATTTTTCTACTTAGCTTCTTGGTGCAAGGATTGATCCAAGTGGAATAACCTAGATCACCCCAAGATTACTCACCATCTATGTTCCTTTGGTTGTGTCATTGGCACTTCCACGACAAAGCCAATATCTATTGTGGCTAACCACTTTGTGTGAGGCAATGGGACATCAAGTGTGGGCCAAGTTGTTAAGTATTGAGCCATTGAATTTTTAGGCTAGTAAGTGCTTGAAGTGTTCTCGTTGTGATCTACCCATGTAAATGTTCTCAAAAATCAAACATCACGGTAGCATTCATAGGATTTTATTGCTTTGATATCACAATTGCTTGTCTTGGCAAGGTTGCTTTTGCCCTTGTTTCAAGTGTTTTATGACATGTTTGATCACCTACTATTTGCAAACCTGTCTATTTACTACTATCACTGTGCTTGAAATCGAAAAATCCAACCTTCAAACTAAAATTTTGAACAAATTTCCCTCAAAATTGAGATTTTTAGCACTCACTGGTCAAGAATCGTACAACACTAGAACAATATTGCACCCTGTACTGAGAAATATTGTGTGATAGTTTGTCACTGGAAGACTATTACACCGCTTGCCTGGAAAGTATCATGTGGGCTTCCTGGAAACTATCGCACTGCTTACTGTGAAATATCACCTAGCTAGAAATTATCACCTTGTTAGCCTAGAAAATATCACACAAAGTCTTTTTGTTGTCTGCCTAATTTATGCAATTTTTAGTCTTTCTTTAGTCGATCAGATTTTAGTAGGTGACTTACTCTACTACTAGAAACCTATTTGTACCTTGGGTTCTTGATTTTAGGCCCCTCGAACTAGTGTTCTCTGATTTTACAAAGTAGTCTTGTTTGACATCGATAAGTTAGGGATTATCCTTATTGAAAAAGTACACCTTTAGATTCTTTGGTAACATGCTTGGAGAGTTTTAGTACTCTTTTGTCCAATTCACCTCCATCAAAATTCAATTTCAATTACATATTTGGTTAAACCCATTTTCTTGGCCCATATGTGTTAGGATACTCATCCTTTTATTATGCACCTCTGTGGTAGGATTGGTTTACAACTTTTGCAGCTTTTTATCTTACCATTTCTTCTTGGACAATTGAACACTTTCACTATCCTTGTTTGGTATTGAGATTTCATAAGGTCATCTTATCACCAAGGGTCTTTTCCTTTCATGTTAGTTATGACAAGGTACCAAGTTAGTCAAGGAAAATGACCTCAAGTTGTCTTTGAACAATTACCCTTAGTCTAAACTCGTCAAAAGTGAAAGGAGAAGAAACCCATCTTTCATCAATCACCTAGGAGCAAGTTTGAGGTTTGGTTTGATCCAAAGAGCAATCCTATTGAGTTGAGTACTTCTTTACCATCCTCTCAATCAAATATGGACATGAGCTACACTTTGACTAAGAGACAAAGAGAAGCAATAGATCAAACTCTTGATGACATTTTCCAAAGACATAGGGGTAACATGTCATTTGGTGATGAAAATCAACCTGAATCGCCCCCTATTAACTCAAGATATTTAGATGCCCATCAAAGAGCACAGTCACCAAGATGCATGATCACAACATGAAGACCAAAACAATGAATCTGGTGATGCTCATGTGAATGCCACATTCACTAATGACTTGTTCAAACACTCCAGGTCCAACTCTCCACTCAAAACAACCTCAAGATATGCTAATGAAAGACTTAAAATAATTGAGTGTGAAAAGAAAGCCTTCTTGGATGAACAAGACACTAAAGAAGAAAGGTTTATACACCTAGAGGAAGAGAAACAAGCCTTATTGGAATTAAGAAGAAAAGTATTCCAAGAGGAACAAGATAGGTTGTTAGCTCAACAACTTAACAACCAATTCAACAATGGGGGTACCAACAGTGGAAACAACTCTCCACCCTCTACTCCCTCAAGAACCCCAAGAAGTAGAAGGTGGTCAAGGACTCCTTCAAGATCTCCTAGTCCTAGAGGAAGAAGGATTTCACAACATAGGAGATGAACACCTCCTAGGAACTCAAGAAAACCCTCCCAACGAGCTCATCATGGCTCTCAACATGGAGGAAGTAGTACAAGTTTTGATGATCAATATTTTATGAGAATGCAACAAGAGCTACTATTCCAAAAATATGTGGAGAAGTAACTTGATCAAAACAAAGATAGGTTCCTAGAGAGTCTGATTAACAAGGTGCTAGAGTCCCTTACAACTTTGATGTGGATAGGAGGATCAAGAAATAAGGACCCTCTGAAGAAGAGGAAATCAAGAAACTCAAACGAATGATGGAAAAGGTGTTGGCACCTAAAAGTTCCTTTTCACTTGATTCTATTTTTCCCAATCCTTTTGACAAAAGTGTGACTATGATGGATTTTCCTAGGAAAGTTGAAATTCCCCAATATGACAAGTATGATGGCAATGGTGACCCACATGATCATGTGCATTAGTTTTATATCATGAGTTTTGAGTTCCACCAAGATGACTCGTACCTTATGAGATTATTTCCAAGAAGCCTCAAAGGCCAAGCCATGGAGTGCTTTACCAACATAACCCCTCCTGTCAAAACTTTCAAAGAACTTGTCCATAGATTTCATTCAACATTTTGCATACAACTTATCAAGATCAGTCACTGTGTTGGACTTATGCAATTTGAAACCAAACCAAGGGGAATCCTTTGTGACCTTCTTGCAAAGGTGGAGATGATTGTGCTCCCGCTATTCTAGGACTATTCCTGAGCATGAAAGGATTGACATCATTGTTAGTAATTTGGTGCCTGAAATGCGTTATGAGGTTTGAAAAATGGTCTTTGATTCCTTTGATACTATGGTTGAGACAACATGTCGAATAGAGGATGTCTTAAAAGAACAAGGCATTTTGACCAACAATAACAAGAACAACAATAATGGTCAAAATAATAACAATGCTAATAAGGACAAAAGCAAGCACTCGCATTGGAACAAGAATAAACAAGTAGTCAATGATGGAGTTGTGGACTCTTCCCAAACCAAGGATCAAGGATTCCTACATTTGTCTAGTGCAGTCCAAGCTATGGAGCTCAATACATCCTCTAACCAACAAGAGAATAAACCTAAGTATCAAGAAAATCCCAAGAAAAAGTTGAGACAGTTTTCTAAACTGGGTGACTCCTATGAGGATGTTTTCAAGACCCTTATTGCTAATAATCTTGCACAACCACAAGATCCAGAAAACTTTCACATACCTAATGTTAAGCCACATTGGTGGAATGAAAAAGCTTTCTGTAAATACCACAATGGCATTGGACATGACATCGAACATTGTTGTAAACTTAAACACCTCATCCAAGATCTTATTGAAAGTGGTAAACTTTAGATTGATGGATTGAATACAAATGTGGACCACAAGGCATTCAAAGAACCTTTTCCCAAATATGAAAAGGGGGAAACCTCTCAACCCAAGAATGGAAAATTTGAAATCAACTATACCTACACAGGTGCAAAAAATGTGGTTAATATGCTTGAGATTGTTGAGGAAAATATCAACATGATGCAAAACAAAGATTCTTATAGTCATGATGTGGGCTCTCCTCCTATATTTGATGAAGAACCTATGGTGGTGCTTAGGGGTCCTCACTCTCAAAGGTCATCCCAAGCTCTTAATGCTATCACTAGAAGCCAAGGTCAAGGTCATGTGATCATTAGAGGTCCTAATTCCAACCAGTCTAGCAAACCCAAGCAAGTGACATCCAAGAATGTCACCACCAAGTCAGCAGTCAAACCTGAAATGAGCTACAATCTTCTTGACCAGTTACAAAGAACACCAGCTCAAATCTCAATTTTTGAGCTCTTAGAGTTGTCTCCTAGACATAAGAGTGTCCTTGAGGATGCTTTGCATATAGCCAATGTTCCTAACAACATAGATGTTGACCAATTCCAAAACATGGTTAACCACCTTTCCAGCCCTCACTACCTCACATTCTTAGAAGAAGATGACAAAGGCTTGAGCCATCCACATAATCTTGCCCTTCATATTGAAGTCATGATCCACAAGACCTGTGTCAGGCATGTGTTGATTGATGGGGGTGTTGGGCTCAATATTTGTTCCTTAAGTTTGTTGAAAATACTGGGTTACTCTGAGAAAATTATTGATACTCATAAGAAAATAACCATCAAAGCCTATGATGAGGTAGAGAGAAGCTCCAGAGGCTTGGCCATCCTTCCTATCAGGATTGGCCCCATTGAAAAGGACATTTTGTTCCAAATTGTTGATGCTGGTCCTTTAGCCCATAATATTCTGCTTGGTAGACCATGGATCCATGACATGCAGCAGTGTCATCCACCTACCACCAATGTGTCAAGTTCCCCTATAATGGAGTAGAATTTTATATACTCGGGGATAGCACATTATTTGTTAATGCAATTTCAGCAAGCACTCATGTTCCTCTTAATAGGGAAGCAAAAAAATTTGATGCAACTCTAGAACAGTGCAAGAACAAGTTTAAGGCCATAGACCTTGGTATGGGGGGTTATCAAATGGACTCCTTTATAAAATTTCCAGTCTCACCTAGGTCCTATGGTAAACCCTCACAAGAGATGCATCCCTCATCTTCAGCAATGACTTTGTTTGATACATTTGTGGAGTCCTTAGTACCCATACAGGATGAAAAAGAAGAGGTAGTTGTTAGAGATTGGATTTACAAGGAGGAAAAATACAAGCATAATGAAAATTTCTCCCCATCTCCTAAGGCTTATGGGAGAGGATATAATTTGGTCAAAAATATGGGCTACCCAGGTCATGGTCCTCTCAATCATAGATTAGATGCTAAGGCTGAACCACTCAATCATGCTCTCTTTGGCCACATATCTAAGACAATGGTTGGCCTAGGTTTTGAAAGTCAGAATAAGAAAACTACTCCTATCCTTGCTACGAAAGATAGTGATGTTGAATCTAGCTACATTCCCAATTTGCAAAATCAACAAGATAGGTGTGAAGATTGGGTCCCTTCCACCAATCTCCTTTGGGGAGATTTAGATGCTTTAGTTGTCAATCCAACATTTTTAGACCTAGAACAAGAACAATCCACTATTGAAGATCATGTCGAGGATCCTATTCAAGAACATCAACATACAAATAACATTCAAGAAGGTGTTACCCTTGGTGACATTGAGGCCTCTACCTCAAGGCCTAAAAAGTATGCTTGGTGTAAACATCCCAATCGGGATTCAGATACAGACTCACATGAGTATGAATGGGATTCTCTTTCTGATTGTTCTATAGTTGACATGGACATTGATGTTGTCCATACATATAGTTCCCAACCTAAGGTAGCTAATGAGTCTAGTGTAGGATTAGAGGATTGGAATCCACGAGTCACTTTAGTGGATGATGCTTTGCTTGGTAGGATAAGTCTTGATTTGAGTACCTTAGAGGGATACTTGCCGAATCCTAACTCTACAATCACCAAAGATGATACCATTCACATACACAATATTGAACCAATCATTGACCTACCCCTTGCAAACCCTCACTTAATTGATTTGTTTCAGCACTATCAAGAGCCTCAGCTCCTAACTTTTCAAAATGACTATGAGATAGCCTGTTACCTAAATTCTCTTGAAACTGTAGTCTCTTCCACCAGCAAACCAACTACAAGCATGATAGAACCATATATAAAGAACCTTAGTCACAAAATGAAAAGAAAAGAAAAAAAGAATAAAAGTTTTGATGGCGAAAACCACTATGTGGCGGTGTCAGAACCTAAAAAAGTAAAAATAAAGGACGTATCCGAAGGTGAAAACCTCTCTGAGGCACCTAAGGATGAGGTACTTGATCATCTTCCAAGCTACTTTCAGGATAGGTCTTCAGTGCTTGTTGAGCCTACACAGCTAGTTAACTTGAATACACAAGAGGCTCCATAAATTGTGCACTTAGCTCAGTCTCTATCAACACAGGAAAAAGAGGCATATACCAAGTTCCTACAAAGCAAGAAAATTAACTTTTCTTAGACTTATTCAAACATGCCAAGATTAGACACTAGTCTCATTATGCATCACTTGTCCATAGCTCCAGGTATCAAACCAATAAAACAAAAATTAAGGAAAATGCATCCTCACATAGCTCTTCTTGTCAAAGCTAAATTAGAGAAACTCCTCAGTGCAAGATTTATAAGAGCCATTGATTATGTCGAATGGATATCCAATATTGTACCAATTTCAAAACATGACAAGTCCATTCGTGTCTGCATAGATTTTAGAGATCTTAATAAAGCATGCCCAAATGATGACTTTCCACTTCCAAACATAGACATGATAGTGGACATGACCATGGGTTATGAGATCTATTCTTTGATGGATGGCTTTTTTGGGTATAATCAAATCAAAATAGCTCCTGAAGACCAAGAGAAAATTGCATTCACTTGTGCATGGGGAACCTATTACTGGAACATCATGCCAATTGGACTAAAAAATTTTGAAGCTACTTATCAAAGAGCTATGACTACTATATTCCATGACATGATGCATTAGAATATGGAAGACTATGTGGATGACACCTTGGCAAAAGCCAAAAAAAGGGATACACACCTAGATGATCTAGAAGTCATTTTAGATCATATGGAACAGTTTCAACTTAGATTAAATCCCAAAAAGTGTGCATTTGGAGTCACTTCTAAAAAATTCTTAGGATTTATCATTTCAGCTAAAGGAATAGAGGTGGGCCTCGAGAAAGTTCAAGAAATAATGGATATGCCACCTCCTAAAAACATCAGTCAAATGAGGAGTCTTCAAGGATGCCTTCAGTCTATAAGGAGGTTTATTTTACAACTGGCTGATAGAGCTCAACCCTTTAATAATATTTTGCATAAAGGGGTAAAATGTGTCTGGAATGAGGATTGTCAGCAAAGCATGGACCAAATCAAATAGTACTTGGCTAATCCTCCAATCTTAATGCCTCCTATCCCAGGAAAACCACTCATATTGTATGTCTCAGCAACAGAATCTTCCCTGGGGGCATTATTGGCTCAACTTGATGATACTGGAAAAGAAAGAGCTATATATTACATCAGTCATACTCTTCTATCATATGAGGTCAATTACACTAGTATTGAAAAATCTTGCCTAGTGGTGGTGTTTGTGTTGGTTCCCAAAATGGACTTTATGCTTTGACAAGCAACCAATGCATCTACAAATTTTAAGGATGGGTTAGATCCAAATATTAAATTCTTAAAGATGATTGGACAAACTATAGGGACAAGATTTCCCTTTGCACTTCTGGCTCTGCAAAACCAAGGAGGGTACTCCTAACCCAGTAATCAAAACTTGTTTCACCAATCACTAACTGGATTTAAATATAATAGATAAATGAAAAAAAAAACCTAAGTGATAACCATTCATTTATAGATTTTTCACTATCACTTGGTGGTAAAACCTACTCTGCAAATCACTGTATTCCAAAGAATTTTGACAATTTTATAATAAAAAATGGAAATACCAATAGAACCTTTTCAAACACTGATATCTATAAGAAAACTCCACTGTTGGCCAATGTCTTATCCATTGGACAACACTTCCACTGCAAGATTGTAATACATGAAAAAATATATTGAGCTTTGAATTATCTTTACCCTTTGAAAATACTAATCACCCCGTGGTGGATTTTATCAAAGGTTCCTAGATTCACACCACTTATTGATGCATCCTTAAGCAAAAATTCAAAGAATTTATGTCATATTCAAAGCTTATTTAATCTGATCTTGGATCAGAGCTAAGAAATATAAACATACACACAGAGATTATCCATGCAATGAATTGGAACAATTCATAACTCAAACAAAGATACTCAAGGAGAGATATAAATCTTGGATTTCATTCAAATGCTATATTAATATCATGCTCACAGAATGCTTTACAGAATAACCTTTTGAAATTAACTTGAACCAAAACTATTGTTCTTCTATAGAAATATGCCTAAAAATAGTCTATGATATCCCAGACTCGAGAAACTTATCAGTCTAATTGATCAAGTTTCTGGTCCTTTTACAATGATCCTGGTAACCCTTTTATAGACAACCAGGATTGCATACAAGCTTTAGATCTTTTAGGTCAAAATAATTAGGTCATTCAAATCAGAGGAAAGACCTAAAACTTAATGTTGTCATTCAATTGTAGTCTAAAAATAGAGGGTAAATTGGGCGCTAAGTCTTCCATAACAATTTTAGAATAAAACTCAATTCTACTAGGTGTTGTTAAAATATCTCAATCAACCCTCTTTCTATTTGAACAAATAAGACTTTCAACCACCTTTCTCAAAGTAACAGTCCTCTATTTTTAGGCTGGTATGGCATTTCAAGAAATAGTTCTGATCCAGACGGCTACCTGATATCTTGTTTTTCACTTTACTACCTGTAACCATCCTTGGAAGATTTAACTAATTCATTTTGTCACCTCTGGTTCACTGACTTCAAAAAACCTAGCAAAAACCCTAGCAAAAGGTTTAAATTTGAACAATAACGGTTAATCAGTCAGGTTTAAAACATAGCCCTCAATTCTGCATCTTTCCCGGTATATCAGATGGCTTTTGATTAATTGACAATAGTCAACTAGGCTCTTAAAACAACTCATCCATATACTTATCTTAGTACCCAATGAGAATTGAACACATCAACAACATCTGTCAGCGGACCCACCTTAATCTTTCTTTATTTGACTCCGGCAAGCACTTAACTCTAAGTGATCTGGCAATTTCATGACTGAATGCATTCTCCAAGTCACGAGACACTTTACTTAACCACTGTCTACTTTTGGAGATCATGCGAACAAAGGCTTTCACATGATTGTTGAATCTTTCTTAAACCCTGGGTTTCATTCCAAGTATACACGACCGCCTTCCATCACCTAATCACTAAATAACCTTTTATAATCCTATGCCCGCTGACAACTGCCACATCTTTCTATCTACAACCAATGAAAATCGAACACCTCAACATCCTCTAACAACTAGATCCACCACAAACAAGCCCTTTAAATCAAACGGTCGGTGCATGATCTCATAGCATGGAAAGATTCCATGAGATCATGTGCCAGTCGTTGATCTTGAATCTATTGCTAATGTCACCATAACCTGACCCCACCTTGTTGTATAAGCTGCTTCATTGAATCAGAGATTTCCATGTTGCACAAAGCGGGCCCCTTTTCAAACTCTTCTTTAATAACCATGGTCCTGTTAGCCACCACGTCACCCTTACTTCAACCAATCAAAAATGTCCGCATCATGATGACATGGCAATCAAGGACCCACCGAGCAATCAGCAACCATCTAGAAGATCAAATGGTCATCACTATTCTGCAAGGTTAAAACTCATGCATCTTATGTCAATGGTATAGCAATAATCACAAGATCTTACTATACTTTAACCATCCAGGAAACAGGCCCCACTAACAACATCCCTGTCACCAAACTCATAGCCAATGAGAAACTACCATGTCAATCGAACCTGGCACCCTGAGGACCCACCTACCATCTCATCTACCTTTGTATCAGATGGTTGCCGCTACACCATGATGCTTAAATGGTTATCATCTTGGTCCAATGGTATAATGATAGTCGTTGGATCAATCCATCATTTATCTGCCAACAAACTTTGAGGACGGGCCTTCCGGGACAAGTGGCGCTTTGTCGCTAAATTGCATGTCAGAACTTCTGACAGCAAATAGTCTTGTGAAACAATGATAGCCACACAATTTAAAAGGCTGACACTTAGGAAAATAAATCTTGGGAGACTTAGGCTTGGATAGAAAAATATTAAAGGGGGCCCCGACATAAAAAACCTAATGACATAACATGTAAAAGTGGTCGTCAACATTTTAGCAGATGAGAATTTTAGGACTTTAGTAAGTGGAAAAATTAATGCTTAAATAGAACCTAGCTTAGGCAATTAGGATTTCAACCCTCCAACGACTAGAATTTTGAATTTATGAACTAGGGTTTAAGGCCAGAGACAGAGAAAAACACTTGCAGAGACCGGAGAAAACTTTTATAGCCAGGCAAAATTTTGCAGGTGCTAACAGTGGCTCTGTTTAGGGATGTATGCCTCTTGCAGGCATGACAAGGATTCAGAAACTCTTGGATAAGCAGACCATCTATAGAAACAAAACAACTAACCTACTCACACAACTTGAAAATAAACACAAAACCTGGAAGGGGAAACTAACTACTGTTCATGGATAATGAGAGTACCTTAAGAAAAGTACAATTTGAGGAATTGTCCATGAACTAGAAATTCCATTTAGTTTCCAATCAAGTCCTTCAGATTGTATGAATTGGGTCCCCATGCTTTACTGACCAGATATGGTCCCAACCAAATAGGGTCAAACTTGTTATGTTTACCCTTGTCTTCAAGCCTAGCATTCCACATTAGGACCAAGTCATTAGCTTGAAAAATTTTGACTATGGTTTTCTTGTCATACAAACTTTTATATTTCAGCTGAGATTTCAGATTTGTATCATGTGCTTCCCTCCTTGATTCATCTAATCGTATCAAGTCCTGTAATCTAATCTTCATTTCATCATCTTGATCATCATCATATAACTGGATGAACTTATACATTTGCAACAAGTTGTTTTGAGGTAACCTAGCATGGATACCATACACTAAATCAAAGGGAGCACACCCTATAGCCTTCTTGATTGTTACTCTGTCAGCCCATAGAGCTAGTTGTAGCTTGGAGTCCCATGCCTTCTTATTTGCATCTAAGACTCTTTTCAAAAAATTTATCAAACTTTTAATACTTGATTTAGCCTGACCATTTCCTTGAGGATGGTAAGGAGCAGAGTATGAAATTTTGATTCCAAATTTTAAACAAAAACTAACAAATTATTCATATCTGAAACACATAGCATTGTCTACAATCAAAACTTCAGGGCACCCAAACTTTGTCAGCAAATTCTACATCAAGAAATCAATAACCACTTTACTAGTTGCTTTTTTAGTGGGAATGGCTTCCACCCACTTTGTAAAGTAATCAGTTGCAACCAATATGTATGAGTGCCCCCCACTAGATTTTTTTGGGATCTCTCCTATGAAATCCATGCCCCACTTTTGAAAAGGGGCTTCCACACTCACAGGGCTCAAAGGAAAATTTCCACTAAACTTCAGCTTCCTTGAGAATCTCTGACAAGCATCACATTTTTTGACAAAGGAATGTGCATCCTTGAAAATACTAGGCCACCAAAAACTAGATCTCAGTATCTTATGCATAGTAGTCTTGGCCATGTAATGGCCACCACATACACCTTCATGCATTGCTTGTAGCAGATCATTAGCCTTTTGAGGGGCAACACATTTTAGCAAGACACCCTCATTACTTTTCCACCACAACTCTCCTTTAATGATCACATATTTCAGGGCATGTAATTTGACAGTCCTCCTTTTGTGGTTATCCATGTTAGAAGGAAGTAAGATCTTTTGCAAGTATCCAATGATATCCTTGTACCAATCACAATAGTCTAAATCACATGTGTATGGCCTTTGTTCTTCTTCAAGAATATTGATGTGGTTAGCATCCAAATTGCTTTGGGCCATAAGTTTTGCTAACCCCAATCCTCTCACTAGTTTGTTGATTTGGATATCAATATTAAACTCTTGGATTCTATTTATCCACCTGCATCTTCTCCCTAAAACTTCTTATTGAACCAAGATGTCTTTCACAGTAGCACTGGGCACATATGCAACTACAATTGCTCCTACCAAATAACATCTAAAATTCTTGATAGCTTTGACCAATGCATAGGCCTATTTCTCATTTATGTTATACTTTAACTCAGTTTCCTACAATGAATTACTGAAAAAGGATATGGGTTGTTCAAACTTTCTGAATTCTTCTGTAATAATACTGTAGCTATAGTATGATAAGAAGCAAATGAAAAGATTTGGATAGGCTTACTGAAATCTAGTGATCTTAATACAGGGGAACTTTTAATAGCCATCTTGATATCAGAAAAAGCTTTCTTGGTCTCATTACTCCATTCATCATTTGCATTCTTCTTTAGCATTTTGGAGATGGGAACACTGATTTCACCAAATTTTGTAACAAACCTTCTGACAAAGTTTATCTGACCAAAGAAAGATTGGATACCTTTTACATTTCTTGGCAATGGTACTTTGTCTATTGTGGCTACTCTTTTAGGATCAATCTTGACTCCATCCTTGGATACAATGTGTCCCAAAAGCTTACCCTCAATCACTCCAAAAGCACACTTCCTTGGGTTGAGGGAAACCCCATATTCTAGAGATCTTACAAAAAAAATTTCCAAGTGACCACAATGTTGGTCCTTCTTTTCTAAATAAGCTGTCAAGTCATCCTGATAAACAACAAGAAATTTTTCTATAAAATTTGCAAATGCTACATCCATGGCTCTTTGAAAGGTAGCCCCAGCATTGGTTAAACCAAATGGAATCCTAACATATACATAAGTAGCCCATGGAGAAGTGAATGCAATTTTGAGCTGTTCTGTTTCTTTGACAACTACTTGATTGTAAATTGAAAAACCATCCATCATGGACATCAATTCAGATCTAGTAACCCTCTGCAGCATGGCTTCCATGTTTGGTAGACCATAATTATCCTTTAAATAATTTATGTTCAAATTTCTAAAATCTACACATAGCCTGATGTCTCCATTCTTTTTCCTTACTAGGACAAGGTTAGAAATCCATGTTGAATGTCTAATGGGTTGAATGATGCCTACATCACTCATCCTTTTTAACTCATCTTGCATTTTTGGTGCTAGAGTAGGGTTGACAGGTCTTAACTTCTATCTAAAAGGTTTAGTATTCTCCTTCAGAGGGATTTCATGTTGGAACAAATCTTCTTTGTATGCCTTTAAATCATCATAAGACCATGCAAAGACATGTCTATATTTTCTAAGAAGATTTATCAGAGATTTTTTTATTTTAGGAATCAGGCTTCCCCCAATATATACATTTTTTGGAGCTTGCTTTTCTCCTAAGTTTATTTCCTCTACATCTTCAGGCTTGCTTAAAAGCTTTGCCTGTGAAGAGCTATCATGGCTATCAAATGCTCTCTCCAAAACTACCAAACCTTTTGGGACTTTATTTGTTTTTAACTGTAAGATCTCCTTGCCAAGGAGAGAATCCTTGTTATCTGATGTTTCTACATATTCACCAAAATTTATCTCTTTGTCTCCAAAATTTGCATTATAATGCAGAAATCTTAAAATATCTAGGTCATCATCAAAAACCTACCAATTTTCATAATTATCTGGTATGGATGGCCTAGTTTTAATTTCAACCCTAGATATCCTTGCAAAAGTGATATCTTCTGGCCTTAGTGCAATTTTAGCTAATAATTCAGCCATCCTATTATGACCTCTGTCCATCCAATCAATACAGAAAGCATCAAACTATTCTATCTCATCCCAAACAGCATTCCTATAATGTCTTAACCTTTGGTTTCTTGAACCATATTTGGACCTAATCTAAGATACAATCAATTCTGAGTCCCTAATAACTCTGAGATTCTTGATTTTATGTTTTGAGGCTAACCTTAATCCTATCAATAAAGCCTCATATTTTGCAGTGTTATTTGTGCAAGTAAATAACAAGGTGAAGGAAAACTTAAAAGTTTTTTCAGTAGGAGAAATTAACAACACACCTACACCAACTCCTTCTTTAGAACAAGCATCATCAAATTACATGGTCCAAAGATCATTCTAATTTTTTACATTTCCTTCTTCTCTAGCTCAAAAAGGAAGATCAACCTCATTATCATTACTCTGAACTTGAAAGGAGTTTATGTCAGTATCCAGAAAACAATTCATGTTATTATCACTAGCCTCCTCCTCAATCATATGGGCGGTTCTAACTTCTCTAAATACCTTAATGCTCTCACCAGTGATATTAAAAGTAGCATAAGATAAGTCACACTGAAGGCTTCCTCCCATTTCTGTACTCCATTTTCTTGATAACAACATTCCATATTGTGGAGGAATGTCAACAACTAGGACACTCATAGTCAATTGTTTTTCAGGACTAGCAGCAAGCCTATAGGGTTGGGCTTTGATTGTTCCAATTACTGGTACCTCCCTAGAGTTCATTTCCTAGTATCTCCCATGAGGAGTATCAACTTGCAACCCCATTGATCTCATAATTTCAGTAGCCATGACAGTATTTGAAGCTCCTGAATCAATCATGCAGTTTTTCAACATTTTATCATTTATGACCAATGTTAGGGAAAAAGGATCAATAGCTCCCATAGAAGTATTCATGACATTAGTGTCCAAATAGATCTGAGGTATTTTTGAAATAATTTCTTCTATGTCCTTTTTTGATGAATCTTGACCCTTCATCTTAGTATTTACAAGCTTCTGGATGTCTGTGGCCTGAACACCATTTATCCATGTAAGAGATTTCTCTTTGTGTTCACTTATCCTCATCATCTCTAATAAAGGAACTTTTACTGTGATCTAAGATAATAACTGATTCATGTCAATAGGTGCATAATTTAAAATAGATAAGTCCATCTTTCCCTTTGGGACATCCTTGATTTCAGGTTGTTTGGTTGTACCCAATTGCTTTTCATCCTTGAATTTTTCTTCAAGCTGGGGTTTTGAAATGCTAGCCATTGGAGCTTTGGTCTTGATCTTGAAAATTTTGACTGGCTCACTTTACTTTTCTATGCCTTTGACTTCAAATTCTTGGCATCATCAACAACCTTATTCTTTACAGCAAATTGCTTTGTATCTTCTTTATTCCTTTTAATAAATATACTTGCTAGCTTACCGACTATTTTGTCAACAGTCCTATTTCTAAGGACATAATTGCTCTTGGCCTGTGTCACCATATTAGCAGTGATCTGGGCTATCTCTTCATCAAAGGGTCTTCTTAATATGACAGGCTCTTCAACTTGTTTAGTATTGTTATTTATGTCTTTAATTTCTTCCTATTCCTCATCAGAAAAAACTTGCTAATGGTAAGCCTCCCCTCTGCTCTGAGAATCATTTATATCTTGATTTTCATTTTCCTCCTTAGAGTCAACTTCTTCACATAACTTAGCAAAGGTCATTCCATAGCCTCTATCATCATATGATTCATCCTCCTCTTCTCCTTGTTCATCATTTTCATATACATTTTGAGAAATCACACAATAGTTTGAATCATGAGGTGATTAGCATATTGTGCACCATGGAATCTCACCAGTCATGTTGACTGAATTTTTTTGCAAAGGATCAAGGGTTTTATCATTTGGTTTTACATCCTTCCTTTTTGGGACAATAGGCTTTCCATCCTTCCACTGTGTATTGTAAGGAAAATTCTGCATTCTAGGCTGCCTATTGAAATTATTTTGAGGAGGCCTATCATTTCCCTAAAACTTATTTTTACTTTCTCATGGTTTTAGATCCTTTAGGGCATTTAGGATCTGCTTGAGGTTATCATCCTCCTTAGGTTTCACATTATTAAACTTATCAACTTCTTTCTTTCCAAACCTAGGGGCCTTTGGTTCCTCTCTTCTTCCTAATTTTCCAGATACCCTTCTATTGCTCTCAATATTTATAGAAAATCTTTGAGCTTCTCTAATGGTCCTAGGGTTTTTATCCCCAAGTAAGTACCCCATCTTGGCATCAAAAGAATTCAAATATGTTTCCAAACATACCTTCTCATCCAACCTCATGACTTGGAAGAGCTTGTGCATTGCCTTTTGAAACCTTACATTGAATTCTAGGACTTCCTCATTTTGGTTTTTCTTTATATTGTTGAATTCATTCAACATAAAACCCTCATTAGTTTTGTCACCGTACTAATCCTTAAAAAAATTTATAAAATCATCCCAAGAACCAATACAATCATAAGGGAGCCCTCTGAACCAGTCTCTTGCATCTTCAGTTAAAGATTGAACAAACAATTTCATGATCACATCTTCATATTCTATTTCATAATCATCAATCATATCAATGAATTTCTTTAGATCCTCTTCACAGGTAACAACATTATTTCTAGTAAACTTAGGTAATTTCTCTCTAATCTTTGCAAGAATCAAATTAGGATAACCAGAAATATTGTTAAAGAGAAGCTATCTATACCTTTCAATGTGAACTGGTCCTCTTTGTAATGAAGCATTTATTTGAGAGGTGGAAGCTTTGTTATTTGCAATATTAGCAACATTTGCAGTAATCACCGGTGTGACAATGGCAGCCTAGGTAGTAGAATTTCCAACATTAACATTAGATGTCATCATAGGGTTAGTTGGAATTGAAGGAGTAAAAGACTGTCTAAGAAAATCAACTTTCTTTTTCATTTCCAAGGTAGCAGCCTCAACTTCTGCCTTTTCTAATTCTTTAGCAATAACCTCATATTCCCTTCTAGCCCTTTCCAAATCATTATCCAATTTGGACAAAGGATCTATTGGGATGTTGTCATTTGTGGGCTCATTTATTGTGATTCCTACTGAAATCTATTTTCCTTTATCCTTAGGCTTCCTAACTTCAGCAATGGGTTGGACAATAGGTTGTTGATCATCCCCCCTGGGAACTCTTACACAATTTATGGCCTTTAGGGTTATCAATTGTCTTTTGAGCTAGTCTACCCTAATTTGGGCCTACCTTATTTTAGTTTCCCTTTACATTTCCCTCTCCTTCCTAATTGCAACTTGCTCCTGGATATTCTTTTCTAAATTGTAAACTTCTTCAAAAATATCTTCTGAGTCTGGGAGAGTGGTATCAGATTCTGAATTTTCAAACCTAGAATCTCTTTGCTGATTTCTAGGATTATTAGGGCTTTCATAAGGAGAAGGCCCACGGGTTGGGGGATCATTTCTTCCTTCCAGATCCCTACTCTTACTTCTTGACCTTCTGATTTCCTTTTGAGGTTCTATATCTGGGTATACCTTTTTTCTATGATGCACTTCATCACCCTTGTAATAATAAAAGTCCTCATATGCTCCTAAACCTAGATCAACTACCTCCTTATACTCAGAGGCATTTTCTTCCTAGTCATGAGTAAGTTGGTCATTTATTTTCATATTTTTCTTCTGCCTCCATGCCTGAGACACATCACCACTACTTTGATTTCTTCTAGGTAAATAAGTCCTAGAAGTGCTCAGAAGTTCACCTTCTAACCTACTTTCTAGGTGATCCTTCCTCCAAGCCCTAGTATTTCTTTGGCTAATAATTGAAAGTATGTGAAACAATTTCATTTTCTTTATTTTCTGTACTCAGCACTGCTGCAGAGATTCTCAAAGTCGCCACCAACACAAGTTGGGAAATATTTTCACAAACTTAGTAAATCAAAGTATTCAATAATTCGTAAGTAATCAAAATAGAATTTATTACAACTAAATGCAAAGCTTAATGAAATTTTCAAATTCAGACAAAATCCAAAGCTTACAAATATTCCTTTGTTCTTCAATGGTACTTACTGGTTCTGACAAATAAGAAGGCTAGGAGTCTAGCTCAACTTCTACCTGCATTATTTGATATTCAAATTTATAACACCAGAGATCTAAAATTCAGATTTATCAAAGTATTTCAATCCCTATTCCCCAGCAGAGTCACCATTTTGTTGGTTCCCAAAATGGACTTTATGCTTTGACAAGCAACCAATGCATCTACATATTTTAAGGATGGGTTAGATCCAAATATTGAATTCTTAAAGATGATTGGACCAACTATAGGAACAAGATTGCCCTCTACACTTCTGGCTCTGCAAAACCAAGGAGGGTACTCCTAATCCAGTAATCAAAACTTATTTCACCAATCACTAACTGGATTTAAATATAACAGATAAATGACAAAAAAAACCTAAGTGATAACCATTCATTTATAGATTTTTCACTATCACTTGGTGGTAAAAACTACTCTGCAAATCACTATATTCCAAAGAATTTCAACAATTTTATAATCAAAGATGGAAATACCAATAGAACCTTTTCAAACATTTATCTCTATAAGAAAACTCCACTACTGGCTAGTGTCTTATCCATTGGGAAACACTTCCACTGCAAGATTGTAATACATGAAAAAATATATTGAACTTTGAATTATCTTTACCCTTTGAAAATACTAATCACCTTGTGGTGGATTTTATCAAAGGTTCCTAGATTCACACTACTTACTGATGCATCCTTAAGAAAAACTTCAAATAATTTATGTCATATTCAAAGCTTATTTAATCTGATCTTGGATCAGAGCTGAGAAATATAAACATACACAGAGATTATCCATGCAATGAATTGGAACAATTCATAACACAAACAGAGATACTCAAGGAGAGATATAAATCTTGGATTTCATTCAAATGCTACATTAATATCATGCTCACAAAATGCTTTACAGTATAACCTTCTAAAATTAACTTGAACCAAAAATATTGTTCTTCTATAGAAATATGCCTAAAAATAGTCTATGATATCCTAGACTCGAGAAAATTATCAGTCTAATTGATCAAGTTTCTAGTCCTTTTACAATGATCATGGTAATCCTTTTATAGACAACCAGGATTGCATACAAGCTTCAGATCTTTTAGGTCAAAATAATTAGGTCATTCAAATTAGAGGAAAGACCTAAAACCAAAGTTGTCATTCAATTGTAGTCTAAAAATGGAGGGTAAATTGGGCGCTAAGTCTTCCATAATAGTTTTAGAATAAAACTTAATTCTACCAGGTGTTGTTAAAATATCTCAATCAACCCTCTTTCTATTTGAATAGACAAGACTTTCAACCACCTTTCTCAAAGTAACAGTCCTTTGTTTTTAGACTGGTATGGCATTTCAAGAAACAATTCTGATCTAGGTGGCTACCTGATATCTTATTTTTCACTTTACTACCTACAACCATCCTTGGAAGATTTAAGTAATTCATTTTGTCACCTCTGGTTCACTAACTTCAAAAAACTTGGCAAAAACCCTAGCAAAAGGTTTAAATTTGAACAATAACGGTTAATTAGTCAGGTTTAAAACATAGCCCTTGATTCTGCATCTTTCCTGGTATATCAGATAGCTTTTGATTAATTAACAACAGTCAACTAGGCCCTTAAAATAACTTGACCATATACTTATCTCAGCACCCAATGAGAATTGAACACATCAGCAACATCTGTCAGCGGACCCACCTTAATCTTTCTTTATTTAACTCTGGCAAGCACTTAACTCTAAGTGATATGGTGATTTCATGACTGAATGCATTCTCCAAGTCATGAGACACTTTACTTAACCACAATCTTCTTTTGGAGATCATGCGAAAAAAGGCTTTCACGTAATCACTGAATCTTTCTTTAACCCCGGGTTTCATTCCGAGAATACGCGACCACCTTTCATCGCCTAATCGCTAAATAACCTTTATTAATCCTAGGCCCATTGACAACTACCACATCATTCTATCTATAACCAATGAAAACTTGACACCTCAGCATCCTCTAACAACTGGATCCACCACAAACAAGCCCTTTAAATCAGACGGTCAGTGCATGATCTCATAGCATGGAAAGATTTCGTGAGATCATGTGCCAGCCAGTGATCTTGAATCTGTTGCTAATGTCACCATAACCTGACCCCACCCTATTGTATAAGCTACTTCATCAAATCAAAGATTTCCACATTGCATGAAGCAGGCCCCTTTCTGAACTCTTCTTTAATAACCATGGTCCTATTAGCTACCAAGTCACCCTTACTTCAACCAATCAAAAATGTCCACGTCATGATGACATGGCAATCGAGGACCCACTGAGAAATATGCAACCATTTGGAAGATCAAACGGTCATCGCTATGCCATAAGGTTAAAACTCATGCATCTTATGTCAATGGTATAGTGACAACCACAAGATCTTACTATACTTTAACCATCCGAGAAATAGGCCCCACTGACAACATCCTTGTCACCAAACTCGCAGCCAATGAGAAACTGCCATTTCAATCCAACCTGGCACCCTGAGGACCCACCTACCATCTCATCTACCTTTGCATCAAATGGTTGTTGCTACATCGCGATGCTTAAATGGTTATCATCTCAGTCCAATGGTATAATGACAGCCATTGGATCAATCTGTCATTTATCTGCCAGCAAACTTTGAGGACGGGCCCACCGGGACAAGTGGCGCTTTGTCGCTAAATCGCATGTCAGAACTTTTGACAGCAAATAGTCTTGCGAAACAATGACAGCCACACAATTTAAAAGGCTGACACTTAGGAAAATAAATCTCAAGAGACTTAGGCTTGGATAGAAAAATATTAAAGGGGGCCTCGACATAAAAAACCTAATGACATAACATGTAAAAGTGGTCATCAACATTTTAGCACATGGGTATTTTAGGACTTTAGTAAGTGGAAAAAGTAATGCTTAAATAGAACCTGGCTTAGGCAAATTAGGATTTCAACCCTCCAACAACTAGAATTTTGAATTTATGAACTAGGGTTTAAGGCTAGAGATAGAGAAAAACACTTGCAGAGACTGGAGAAAACTTTTATAGCCATGAAAAATTTTGCAGGTGCTAACAGTTTGCTTCCCAAAATTTGTGACATTACATACTTGTGCAATACACCTCATTCCAAAAATTGATCCTCTAAAATACTTTCTTGGTAAGGCTACTCTCACAGGTAGACTTGCTAAGTGGATGATGATCTTATCAAAATTTTATATAGAGTATGTTGAGTATAAGGCTATAAAAGGACAAGCCATTGCAGACCAATTGGCTGATTTTCCAATTCGAGACAAAGCACCAATTCAAGTTGAATTTCTAGATGAGCACATAATGTACATGACTATGAGAACAAGGAAGATTTTCTTTGATGGCTCTTTCATGCAAAATGGTTTAGGTGTAGGAGTGTTGTTTGTTTCACCTCATGGGTACACAATTCCTAAGTCTTACAAACTATTGTTCCCATGCAAAAATAACATTACTGAGTATGAGGCCTTAACAAATGGACTAAAAATGGCTATAGAATGGGGAATCATAGAGCTGCATATTTATGGGGATTCACAATTAATTATCAACCAAGTAAATGAAGAATACCAAACCAAAGATGAAAAACTCATACCCTACAAGAAAATGGTTGATTCATTGTGACGATATTTCACCTTTGTTACATTTCAACAAATCCCTAGAGCAGAGAATAAAGCAGTTGATGCTATGGCTACATTGGCTTCACTTCTTCAGCTAGAACAGCATGAGTCTAGATTTGAATTCCTGGTGGAAGAGCTACGCTACCCTATCTATGACTCCCAAGAAAGCCAAGTTGTTTGTACCTTTATTGGCCATGAGTCATCCCACTATGGTGCCATTTATTCATACCTCCATGATGGTACTATTCCTAAAACCTTCAATCATTCTGAATGAAGAAACCTAATCTGAAATGCCTCTCGCCACACCCCTATCTCCGGTGATCTGTATAGGAGGAGTTTAGATGGGACACTTCTTAGGTGTTTAGAAAAGGATGATTCCAACCAAGCGATAGTTGACATTCACAAGGGAATTTGTGGAGGACATTCCAATGGTCTTGCCATGGCCCAAAGGTTGCTTAGGGCGGGGTACTATTGGCCTACCATGCAGACAAATGCAGTAGCTTTTGCTAAATCTTGTGAAAAGTGTCAGAAACATGGAAACCTGATACATGCTCCAGGAAGGGAGCTTATTCCTTCTATTTCTCATTGGCCATTTCAACGTTAGGCCTTTGATCTTGTTGGGCAGATTCATCCCAACTCATCAAGTGGATACAAATTCATTATCACTATTACTGATTACTTTACCAAATGGGTAGAAGCTGTCCCACTTTCTGTTGCCTCGGGCAAGATAGTTTCTTTGTTTATTTTGAACCATATCATCTATCAGTATGGAGTGCCTTTTGAGATAATCACTGACAATGGAGGTCATTTTAAAAATAAGGACCTTAAACATCTCTACAATAAATTCAAAATAAAATAGCATTGGTCCTCCATTTACTTCCCACAAGGAAATGGACAAGCAGAGGCTTCAAATAAAACCATTCTCAAAATCCTCCATAGAATAGTTCACAAGAATGGTAGAGATTGGCATCTACAGATAAATTTGGCCTTGTGGGCCTATAGAACAAGTATTCATACTCCAACAGGGGCTACTCCTTTTTCCCTCACTTATGGTGTTGAAGCAGTGTTACCTTTAGAGGTGCAAATTCCTTCTCTTAGAGTTTCCCTTAAAGGTCTAGTGACAGATGAAGACTACTGCGCTATGAAGTTACAAGAACTGGAACTTCTAGATGAAAAACATACAACATCTTTTGATCACATAAAAGTTTACCAAAAGCGTATGTCCAAAGAATTCAACAGGAAGGTTCACCCTAGAGAATTTCAAGTGGGGGATCTTTTCCTACGAGAAAACCCTAAGAACCAACAACATAGAGAGAAAAAGGGGAAATTTGAACCTAATTGGCTTGGACCATACATCATTACTATAGCTTTTGGTACAAGTGCTTACTTACTATCTGATGAAAAGGGAGAGCAGCTCCCTGATCCTATCAATGTTTTGCACCTCAAGAAGTTCTATCCATGATGCCTATTCTGTCTGGGGGCATCCTTTGTACATATCTTATTGATCCTGAAAAATTCCAAAAAAAATCATACACGATGCTGAAAAAATCCTAAAAAGCATATAAAGTCCTGAAAAAATACAAAAAAATCAAAAAATGCAAAAAATTCAAAAAAAATAGAATAAGTTCCTTGGTGAAAACTTGGAAACAGGGTCCTTGGTAGCAAAAAATACAAAAAAATCTCCAAGTGGTGAAAACTTGGAAATAGATGCTACTTGAGGCCTTTGCACCCTTGTCTTTTAGCATGTGTCCTCGACACTTAGCCTTTCCCCATCATGCCTTGACCTTGTTGCCTTGGTTTGGAATTGATCTTTGTCTTTTTCTAGGGGGCATAACTGTGTTAGCTTTGGTCTCTAGGATGTGTTGGTCTTTAGGACATTCTTGCAAACAGTGTTTTTCAACACCACCCCAACTATGTTTTTCAACCCTACCCTAGCATCAAGTGTTTCTCAACACTTATCAGATATCTTACCCACAGTCTACCATGATATGATATTTTTCACTAGCAGATGTGATACTCAAAGTTTGATTCTATGACCTACACACACGCACTTAAATGCTTGACTCGCTGAGACTTGGTTGACTTTGATTACTTTGTGTGTTGTCTATGATGATTTCTTTGATGAGTGTTCTCTCCCAAAGATAGTTTTTGATGATGCATAGCTAGAAGACTGAGGGCATGAGGACATGTTTTATTGCTTTTTTTGCTTGTGGGTATATTTTGTTGATCCTAATTGTCATTAGCATTTATACTTGTTCCACTTGACATTGGGATCTACATGGTATTATCCTTGATTGTTTTCATGAGTGCATACTTATAGTCATCTTGACTTTCCTTCTGTCTCGATGCAAGTATAATCTTGCCATATCAAATTTAGGTAATCTCACTGCAATAGTCATCTTGACCTACATGTCTTTGGTGCCTAGGTGGGATTTCCACATTCCTATCTGATATAGATCATATTCATATACCCATAGTCATACTAGTGTGTATTGTATGATCTTGTGATGCTACCAATAATGCTCGATGATGAATATTAGAGTCTAAAAGCTTTGTGACCTTGCAAGTAAACCACTTTTCATAGTAGATTGCATTTTTTTAGGTTCATATTAGATTAGTTTTTGCACATTGCATATGGAGAGAGCTCTCCTTTTTCATCTTTCGTGGACCTGTTGGTCACCTGGGCTCACCTTTCCTTTTCTCAATCATGTCTTTCGCTCCTTGTCTTTCACATCACGTCATGTTCCTATCATCACAAGGGTTTAATCTTATCATCATATCTATATCCTAAAGAGATCATTTTCAGAAACCTGAGTCTATATCATACACATGAGAATTAAACATACATCTATGAGAGAGAATATACATGAGCATTTATAACATACATTTTGAGCAATATGACAAGACAATATAAAAACTTGATACATCCATCACAAGTGGGACAAAAACACATGATATAGCACCAATCCAGTAATCTCATATATATATATATATATATATATATATATATATATATATATATATATATATATATATATATATATATATATATATATATATATATATATATATATATATATATATATATATATATATATATATATATATATATATATATGTCATGATACAAAGTGAGATACAAAAATTTGGATACAATCCCAAGATATGTCTCTATACATCTATCCTAAGATCTAGACCTAGGACTCGCTGGCACCATCATGTGGAGCTGGTGGTGGAGGAGGTGGTGCTACATCTGGTACCATATCTGATCTACTAGCTATCGCTGAGTAGGGAGGAGCTCTCTGACCCGTTGGTACTACCTGTATATAGAGACCATGATAATATGTAGCTTGTGCTACCTCTCTCTAGCTCTCTACAATGGAAACCTATAGAACTCTCTCTCACCACTCTATCTCAGCCCTCAGATTAGTCAGCTGTCACTCTTTGACGGCTATAGTGATCCACAACTATTGCATCTCTATCTCTAGTGCCTAGATCCTCGCTCTTAGGTCCTCTCCCCCCACAAGCTGATCCTACCTAGCATCCACCTCTAGGTGAGCTGGCCTCGCCACATCATCACCCTCATCAGCAGAAGCCTATCCTTGTGGCCATTTCCAACCACCTAATCAAGAGCTCTGACCAGTCTCTCTCCCTCTCCCTCTCCCTCCTCTATCTCCTTTGTCCCCATCATCTCCCTCATCTCCCTATGCTTCCGACTATGCATCAGGTATAGTGAATCTAGGAAATGGAGCCCGTCGCCACTCTTCTTTATAGGCTGCATTGGCCCCTACATCTGCCATGTCTAGGAGGTAGTCCCATGGCTCCCTGCAAATCACCACTATATCCTATACTTCCTGTTGGTAATCCAGCATCGGCAGCCAACCCTAGCCCTCCTCATCTCTTGCACAAGCATAGGTGGTGGTCTCAGTAGATACCTACTACTGGCACCTGAACTATCTCCAAACGTGAGTAATAACAAACCTCTCCACAATGTCTAAATGCTGACCTACCAATGGCTGGCTGCATAGCATATAGCTCAGCTCATCCTCCACATCACCCCATGCCTCCATAGCCCTATATGGCCTCCACTAGAATGAGGTGAGCTCATCCAGTACCCTCCTATAATATATCACATCCCCACTATGAGGTTGTGACAAGAACCCTCCATACCTATAGATAAAGGGATGTCTCCTCTCCCTTGGCTACACATGTGGACGCACCACAGCGATGTGCTCCCATGCCCATACATGTTCTAAGATAGCACCACATGCCCAGGTCCTACTCTCCTGATAGACTATCTCGTGGAGCTCACGGTACATATCGACCAATATGGCTGGGCCCCATGCCATCCATCATGGGTGCGCCACCAAATCCACTAACAACCTGCCCCATCCTAGTGAAAAACCCTTCTGACTCCTATCAGTGATAAGGGCCAGTGCAATAATAGAAGCAACAATGCAAGGCACTGGGAAGTCCCTACCAAAATCATCCATTAGTCAATCCCAGCTGATGTGTCTGTCAATAATGGTAACATCCTGGAACATGCCCTGGATGGCTTGCCATCCCTCGGTAGGATCTTGGTCATAGTATACTTGTGCCAACAAACAATCATGTCAGTTTCTATTATATGGAAATTTTACAACTATGACTATCTATAAACATGATTATACTTATAGGATCGCCATGGCTAGGCACTTGGAGAATCTGATAGACATCCTCCAAAGTGATTGATGCCTCTCCAGTAGGCAGATGGAAGGTGTTGTGCTCGCTGTGCCATCTCTCGACTAGCACAATCAACAACCCATGGTTAGCTTAAATTTGGGGCAACTTCAGCAAGTAGCCAAAGCCCATCACTCTCAAGTCTGCCTGACCTGGATCATCCAGATCTCAGACATACTGTAATCCAGTCACTCGAGGTGCTCTAACCAATAGTGTTGGGAAGAACTCCTGCAAGCCATCAATCCAAAGCCAGATGTCAGAACATATCATGATGGATGTATAAAATCAGTACAACACATCTTGAAAAGCAAACATTGTCTAAACCCATGTCATTTTGCTCAAAAACACTAAAACATGTCAAATTTTTAAACTATGTGATACTATTTTTTGATAAAGTATCATATGATACTTTTTCTTATAACAGTGCGATAGTATCTTGAAGTGTGATACTTCACATAGCATCACATGACTTTTCATCTGGTATTGTGCGATACTAGACTTAATGTCGGTGCAATACTATGTTGACTCACAAAGTACCGCACGACATTTTCCTTCAAAAGGTGCAATAATTGCCAAAGATTGTATGATCTTTCACCCGGGTTGAAAATTTGAAATTTTTCAAATCTTAAAAACATGTTTCAAAATGCATTAAATGCTCATAATGACTCAAAAAGGGCAAGTTTTTCTGAAAACATACCGGGGCACCATATTGTGGAGGCTGGTTGTGCAACTGGACGTGCTCAAATCGATGCCTGTGAACAGGGACTGCTATTTGCTAGGCCATTTTCTCTCTCTAAGCTCTTAAGACTCTCAAATTGCTAAAAGACATGATTTTTGAAAATGACCTTTTTACCCCTTTTATAGCATTTTGACTTTTTGACCTAATTTTCAAAACATCTCAAAATTGTGTGAAAATTGCACCCCTAGCTAATTTCGATGTCTTGGATACATTTTCAAGATTGAAATCAAAATCTGAGTTCATCTTGATAGTCAAAATCGCATTTCAAATTTCTCCTTCTGCACAGTTGGTTGACTGTTTGAGGCCTGATCCTTCGATCTTCGCTAGGGCATCTTCATTTCTTCATCCCCATCTCTTTCAAACCTTCTAGCCTTTCATTCATTGTCATTCGATTCATCTCTCTGAGGGTTTGACTTCATCTTTATCCTATATCTTTCCTAGTCAAACCTAGTCACACTAGGGCATCTCTTCACTGCTTAATGGTTATCCTATCGTCCTATCACTTTCGATTGTGATTTCTAGTGACTTGATCAAGTTTATCAATTTACTGTTTCTTCTCTACCTGATTTTGATTCTAATTCTGAGGGGGCAGTACCTATTAGCTTCAACCTTTGATTCAACTTATCAATTAGCTTTGCTTGAGATTCTTATCTCTTATTTCAAACTTGACAATTACTTATATACAACGGTGATTGGCCTTGTCTTTTAGCTTATGCTTATCTTTGTCCTGATATGTTCCCATCCATCGAACACATGTCTGGATTGTTTTGTGATCCCAAATTGATCTCACATTTCAATTCCATTCTTTGACTGCATGTGATCCCAAATCGATCTCACATTAGTCAGAGGGGCAAATGTATGCACCCTAAAATGGTCGCCTAGACTTTGGGCCCCCATTCAGCAATTTATCAAATCCCTGAATCAATATTTTCAAAAATCAGCATTTTTATCAATTATATCAATTTCCTTGATCAAATCCTGGTTTTATCATTTTCGATTATTTTCCTTGGGCTAACCATTTTATCCTAAAGTATTTATTTATTTAAAAGGAATTTCCTCCCCTTTTATTAAATAAAAATCCCCCACTTTTCCTCTTATCCTAAGTTTCACAAATAAAGCATTATTCTTATTTTATAAAAAGGAGAAAAAATACTTTTTGTCTCATATGGGCACAAAAGTCAACTCTTATTTTTCATTAGAGGATATTTGTGCACATGGATTGCTCCTCTTTGATGCTCCACTCTTGATTAAATCTTTTGCCTCTAAATCTCCATGGTCCATTCTTTTTCACTTCTTTTAAAAGGAGAGCTCTTTTCTCATTTTTAGCATCCATCTCTTGAATACTAACTTTATGTTGCAGGATTTCTTGGAGACTTTGGAGCTTTTGGAGATCATTTTATCATTCTAGTTTCATTTCTTGCATCATAGCTTTCATGGCATCTAGCTTAGTTTCCTTTATGCTTTAGATTAGCTCACATAGCCTAATTAGCAAGGGTTTGTAATACTTTCCTTTCCTAGTTTAGCTTACATCTTCATTCTTAGCATAGCTTGCATTGCATTGCATTCTTATTGATTCTTGAGGATATTGGCATTCTTACCCTTCTCTCTTTGAATCTCCCATTGTGTGGTTTACTAGCAAGGTTGCATGCTTCAATAGCTCTAGCTAAGAGCACCATCAACATCCTTGTGACTCCATGCCTAGGGAGCTCTAGGTTTCTTTCTCAAGGTTTCCCATTCATGGATTCCCTTGGAAGTAATGACTTAGAGAAGTGCACTATTTAGTGTGTACACATTGTTATAAGATGCACTTCTTGGAATGAATTACAAATAAGGACAAAAACCTTATAACAATGCATCTTATAACCTTATTCATTCCAAGAAGTGCATCTTATAACAATGCAGATAAGAATCAATTTGTAATTACTATGTATTAAACATGCTAAACTGATAAAGGTGTTATCTGCATTTAATCTGTCAATTACTAATAGATTAAGCATATTATTACTATGCTTAATGTTCCATTTAAATGCATTTAGCATAAAAAAAATTACAAAACTGAACCAATGACATGTTTACAACAAAGGTCTAATAGAACTCCCAACAATTCTTAAACATACTTTATCTGATATGATGAATTCTTAAACAATTAAGGTTGGAGTAGATGCAGTTATCACACAATTTTTTATGTGGTACAAGGAAGATCTGGCTAGGTAAAATCTTCCTTCATGCTAGCAGTCTATAGAATCAGGCCTTTATTAAGAATTCATCATATCAAATAAAGTATGTCTAAGAATTGTGGGGACTGGTCCTTTGACATGTATTAAAGAGAATAGAATTTTTAGCATATTATTATCATTCTATTTCTTTGTTGTAAACATGTCATTGGTTCAGTTTTGTAATTTTTTTTGTGTTAAATGCATTTAAAATAAAAGGCTAATTATGTAGACTATTGGTCAAACAAATCTTCATTGTCTTCTGATTGTCTTCTTTATATACTAGCATGTATTAATTGGCTGACAAATAAAGAAGCATTTAGACAATTAGAAGACAATGAAGATAATTTTAAATGCATTTAACATAAAAAAAAAAATTACAAAATTGAACCAATGGCATGTTTACAACAAAGAAATAAAATGATAATAATATGCTGAAAATTGTATTCTATTTAATACATGCCAAAGGACCAGTCTCAATAATTCTTAAACATACTTTATCTGATATGATGAATTCTTAAACAATTAAGGTTGGAGTAGACATAGTTATCACACAATTTTTCATGTGGTACAAGGAAGATTTGGTTGATTAAGAGTGAGGCCTTCTTTAGAATCTCATGAGTTTTGTACTACACATGCAACATATTGTGAGTTTGAAGAGAGTCTGTGCCATGTGTGATAGAACCTACTTTATCTAATATGGTGCATTGTTAAACAAATTAAGGGTGGAGTAGTTATTACTTAGTTTTTTGTGGGGGACAATGAAGATTTTTCTAACAAATATCAGGTCTTCTTTAGTATCTCATGAATTTTTACCACACATGCATGAAACGAATATGTTATTTTCATCTCCAATTAGTTAATGGTTTATAGAAACTCTGAAAGTATATTTAGGAGTTCCCTAGGTGACTTCTTGGAATGAATTGTAGAGAAGGACAATAACCTTATAACTCAAGATTTTAGGAGTGCAAGGTCTTTCAATCATCACAGATTCATATGAAATTCTAAAATTATCAACTTTATATGGAAAAGGAAGAAACAAAACTAACTATTGCTGTAATTATTTATAATATATATAACTGAACAAAACAATGACCAAATTTACATCATGTATGCCCATATCAAAACTCACGGGCCCCAAGTAGTGAGTAAACAAGTAATAAATAGATGCCCTAGCTTCAAACCAGTGAAATAAAATGCAATAAAACTAAGTAACAAAAAAGACATGGCCAAGTTCATGCATGCAAGAAAAAGTATTTCAGTCAATTCTTGTAATATTTTTATACATTTAAACAAATAAAAAATGAATAAAACACTCACAACCTCTATGAAATGGATGCCCTAGCTTTAAACCAGTGAAATGCAATGATAAAACCAAATAACAAAAAAGACATGGCCAAGTTTCGGCATGCAAGCAAAAGTCCAGTTTGGGCCGACCTCAAATCCGTGTAGAGTTAGGGCCAAGTTCGCGCACGCAAGCAAAAGTCAAGTGCCCTCTTTGCACATGCAAGCAAAAGTTCAGTGCCCTATTCCCTCTTCGCAGCCCGCAAGAAAAAGTTTAGTGCCCTCTTCCCTCTTCATGCACACAAGCAAAATTCCAACGCCCTATTCCCTCTTCGCAATCTGTAAGCAAAATTCCAGTGCCCTCTTCCCTCTTCGCGCACGGTGACCTCTTTGCAGCTCATGAAAATTACAAATGAACATTTCTTTTTCTTTTTTTTTAATTTATAATCACGCAAGTGTCAAAATTATGATGACACCATCGCTATTATGACACCATCGAGCACACTTGCAAAAGAAAACACAAAAAACACACACAAATGGTACTGCCATCGAAATTCGACCCCAAATGTTGTAGTGTTCTAAGATGACATGCTTGATTAAGTTAAGATTGATGACAGTTGGTTATGGCACAGAAAATTTTGTC
Organism: Chamaecyparis obtusa; assembly: GCA_027943335.1. Classification (NCBI taxonomy): domain Eukaryota; kingdom Viridiplantae; phylum Streptophyta; class Pinopsida; order Cupressales; family Cupressaceae; genus Chamaecyparis; species Chamaecyparis obtusa. The sequence goes on along the minus strand of BSBK01001162.1, from coordinate 1,562,426 downwards.
ATATAAACTTTGATAACATTGTAAAAGTAATTACTACACTTGCAATAAGAGATTTGCCTAAAATTATGAAACCTACTAACATGATTTGCAAGGAATGTGTTGTGGCTAAACAGAAGAGAAGCTCATTTCCTAGCAAGAAGTTTACAATAGCAGAGAAGTTGGAAATTGTTCATACAGATTTGAGCGGTCCCACAAGGACTAGAGGATTCTATGGTAAAAGGTATTTTATGATTCTTATTGATGATTTTACAAGAATGATGTGGATTGCATTTCTTACAGAAAAGTCAGAGGCATTTGATAAGTTTAGAGTAATTAAGAACAAAGTTGAGAATGAATCTAGAATGAAGATTAAATGTTTAAGATTGAATAGAGGTGGAGAGTTTACTTCAAAATAATTTAACACTTTTGTGAAGTGAATGGTATTAAGAGACAGTTTTCAGCCCCTAGAACACCTAAACAAAATGGTATTGCAGAAAGAAGAAATAGGTAAGTGACTGAAGCAGCAAGAGCTATGCTATTTGAAAATGACTTGGCAAAGACATTCTACAGAGAAGCAGTGAATACAACAGTATATACAATTAACAGAGTACAAATCAAAGTAGACACAAACAAGACACCTTATGAATTATGGTTTGGACATGCACCATCAGTTAAGTATTTCAAAAATTTTGGAAGTAAATGTTATATTAAGAGAGATGATGACATTGGAAAGTTTGACCCTAGAAGTGATGAAGGTATATTTTTTGGTTATTCATTGAAAAGCAAAGCTTATAGATGTTTCAATAAAAGAACTAAAACTATTGTTGAGAGTGCAAATGTTAAAGTTGATGAAAAGTTCAAAATTCAGGAAATAATGCTTGATTATGAATTAGATGAAGGAACTCGTCCTAGAATTGATCAAGAAAATATTGAATTATTCTATGAAACAGACAGTGATTTGCAGAATGAAATTTACATTGAGGAAATCAGAGAAGAACCTAGAGTAGAACCTAGAGTTGAAGCAAGAACTGAGACAGTGACACCTAATAGGAATCTAGCAAGAAATCATCCTATTGAGAAAATTATTGGGAACATAGAAAAAGGAGTTCTGACATAGAATAAGGTATAAGAAGAACTATGTTTAATTCTGAAATTGAACCTAAATATACTGATGAAGATTGTAGAGATGAATATTGGATTAAAGCGATGAAGGAAGAACTAGATCAATTTAAAAAGAGAAGAACAAGACTTGGGAGTTGGCCCCTAGACCTAAAGATAAGAATATTATAGGAACTAAATGGGTATTTAGGAACAAGATGAATGAACAAGGAGAATTTGTAAGGAACAAAGCAAGATTGGTATGTAAAGGATACTCACAGCAAGAAGGAATTGACTATGAAGAAACTTTTGCACCTATTGCAAGAATTGAAGTAGTAAGAATGTTTTTAGCTTATGTAGCCTATAAGAAATTAAAAGTATATTAGATGGATGTGAAGTTGGCATTTCTGAATGGAGAATTAGAAGAAGAAGTCTACATTGAGCAGCCTGAAGGTTTTCTCTTAACTCATGAAGGAGACATGGTATGTAAACTGAACAAAGCTTTGTATGGGCTTAAACAAGCACCTAGAACTTGGTATGCAAGACTGGATAAGTATTTGATAAAATTAGGATTTACTAAAGGCACAACAAATAGTAACCTGTATATGAAAGAAATTGAAAATGGTTTGTTGGTTGTAGTTGTTTTTGTTGATGATATTATCTTTGGAGGAGGAGATGAAGCCAACGATAAATTTGCAGATGAAATGAGTATGATTGGTGAGATGAAATATTTTTTAGGATTGCAGATAACACACAATAGTGGTGGTATCTTCTTATGTCAAACAAAGTACTTGAATGACTTATTGAAGAGATTTGGAATGGAGAATTGTAAGCCGGTTGGCACACCTATGGTAATTGGACACAAGTTATCTAGCACAAATGAGACTCATGCAATTGAACAAAAGAGGTACAGATCTATGATTGGAGGATTGCAATATTTAACTCATACAAGACCAGACATATCACATGCAGTTGGAATCGTTGCAATATTTCAAGCTGATCCTTAAGAATCACATTATGCAGTAGTAAAAAGGATACCGAGGTACTTGAAAGACACAATTAAATATGGATTGTGGTATGAAAAATTTGATGATTTTACCCTATGTGCATATATAGATGCAGATTGGGTAGGTAGTGTTGATGACAAAAAGAGTGCAAGTGGTGGAGCATTTTTCCCTGGAGGAAGATTGGTTTCTTGGCTAAGAAATAAATAAAATTGTATTTCACAGAGCACAATAGAAGTAGAATATGTAGCAGCAAAAAAAATTGTAACCAGATAATATGGATGAAACAAATGTTGAAGGATATTGGAATAAAATTTGATGAGCCTATTGTTATACACTATGATAACACAAGTATAGTAAGTATGTCTAAGAATCTTGTACTACATTCTAAGACAAAGCATATAGAAATAAAGTATCATGTAGTAAGAGAGAAAGTTGCAAAGAAAGAAGTTAGACTTGAGTATATAAGTACAAAAGAGCAGATAGCAGATATATTTACAAAGCCTTTACCTAAAGATACATTTGTGTATCTAAGAGGTATGCTTAGGGCTATGCCCCAGCCTACTTTTGAGAAGTGATGTAGATTATTGTATCAGTCCAATGGTATATGAGCTTTATCTTTTTCTAGACTAGATGTTGGTACTTCCTCTATGGGGGAGTATGTGTTTCTGAGCTAAGTCGTGAGGACTCTAGTGAATGTATTCTCTGAAAAGTGTCTTTTGACATTGAATTTGTTGTTGACATAGTGATGTATTATCTGTCATTGATGTCAATGGGGGAGAAGGATACATGAAAAATAATCTATTGAAGAGAATTTGAGGGAGAAGGATACAAACAATATAAAATGGAAAACTATAAGAATTGAATAGGAAAATGAAGCAAGATTTGATTGATGAAGAGGACTTGAAAACATTTCTAAGCAATAGTGTTGCAGTGTTGGTATTCATGGAACTTGGATATTTTTTCATCTATGTTGTCATCAATGCCAATGGGGGAGATTGTTAGGATTGAATGATGAATATATCCTATGGGGGAGTATTCGCAACCATTTTGTAGTAGTTTTTGTTGCATTCATGATTGTGATTGTCATTGATGTCAACACAGTGATCTACTGAATATTAGCAGAGGAGCAGACAGTGTTTGTATTAGCGCACATGGGATATTGAAGATCAAGCTATGTGGAGTTGAGGAACTACTTTATATTATGTCCTGAGATCATGGTCAAGAGAACATATGGAAATTCAACTATTCATGACAGTTATGTGTAAATCAGTGGAAGCAGTATTCAGGCAGTGTTCATGAGAAGTGGCTTGTGGAAACTGGATGATATCTCCTAATCAGGATAGAATCTGGGCATGCAAAGCTATACATTTGATAAAGACATGATGATAGTGATGTGGATGTGACAATAAGGTCATAGTTTGCACGAGTGAAGAATTATCTTGTTTGGAAGCCGACAGTTTTATGTAATTATACAATATTGTTAACATGTGGAAGTTTATATTTTGTAATTGGTTAAGCCTTGTTGGCCTCATTTGTAATTATTTGAGTGTGGTATAAAGGAAGGATTTTTTTCCTTTATTGTAATAAGATATGATCGATAGTATGAAAGTGAATTGTGAAATTGATTAATATTTATTGTAAGAGGATAAGCGAATTGCAGAGATCTGGTATTGAGATCTGATGAAGCAGTTGGTGTGGGTTGGTACAGTCAGAGGAGAAGTGATAAGTTGTTGATATCAGTAATCTTTTGGTATTATTCTATTGAGTAATACAGAGATCAGTTGGAGAGTGTTCAGTGATCTTTCCCTTGAAGCTGTTTTGACAGTGGATCCTTCTGCCTTCCATAAACTCCTAACAGGGTTAGAATCTTCTAACAAGGATTCAAAGTCTCCTAATATGGACTCATATGTACTGAATGTATTTCATAAGGCTCCTAACAAAGTCCATCCTCTCACAAGGAATTTTTATATTAGTGCATCTTTTGTGGGCATCATTCCCATCGGGGTTTACTCTTTGATCAAGAGGTTCCCTAGTCATGAACATATCTTGTGTTTGTTATCTCTCTTGAGATTTTTAAGGTTTTCATTAGTACCAAAGGTTTGTAAGGATATCGTTCGGTTACTTACATTGAGCTAATTGATAACATAAAGTAGAACAGACTAGTTGGTAAAGCAGTATACTGAGCAGCAGACAGTTTATTGAGCACCAGCAGACACCAACACTGATAGATAGTAAACACTGAGCATTGCAGTATACACCAATTAGTTTACACAGTGTTTACCGAGGATCACAGGAAATGGCATAGTAATCAAGAATGGCACATTCTTCTATGCAAATGGTTACAACGGTTTATAAAACATTTTTCCAAGATCAAGGAACATTTAATGTGATGATATTCATTAAATACAATGTATATCTTTTGTAATAGTTGATCTAGGTTATTATTGTACACCTTACATCTTAGGGTTATGACTATATTGTGTAATCTAATTTTGTTAAAGCGAAAAAAATAGAACACTATATATTTGTGTGTTCACATCATTTTTAAAGAGATTTGATATATGAATCACGGAGCACTTGAAGCATTTGCCTATCTTCAAGTCTATTAGTTAACAAAGTAGAACTGAGTACAGAGGAATTCAGATTGAGCAGAATCAGCAAAGGCTATCGGGCAGTTCAAAGAAGAGATTCATCACAAGTAAGGTGATATTTTATTAGAGCTTCTAGATTTGTATTAGACAATTAAGTGTCAAATAGCAGATAATTACCTATTGCTTTCTGACAATTGTAATAGAGTTTTTGGATAAAATCTCTTAACAGAGTAGACTTAACAGTCTTATGTAAATCTCTTAACCGAGTGCACACTTCATTAATGTTATTAAAATCCTATAACTAGGTAGATATATTAGATCTAACATGTCACTCCTAACAGGGTGAGATCACCAAAAGTGATCAAAACTTGTAGCCCTAACGGGCAAACCTTTTCTATCTGCAGTAGTGAAGAATTTGTGGGTGTCATCCCCACCATAGTTTTTACCTTCTAACAAGGGTTTCTGCATTACCAAAATACTTGTGTTATGTGATTGTGATATTGATTTCATGTTGTTTACTTAATTTAAATGGATGATTGATTCATGCAATTAGATTCAAGTTGTTTTGATCGGTTATCACTATTTATAGTTATAGATCTGAAAGGTTTACAAGTAAAGTTTTTGAAGGCACTGATTCACCCCTTCCCTCTTAATACCTATCTCTCCTAATTCCAATAATTGGTATCAAAGCACAGTTCTCTTATTCAACAGTTTAACCACTGAAGGGTAAAGATCTAAGTCATGGAGAGATACAAGCTTGACAAGACTATTGAGAATCAGAAGATACAAATGCAAATGTTTGTGGAATAGTATAAGCAAGCCAAGGAAGGACTGAAGAAATTACTGGATGAAAGGAAGAACTTAGCTATACTACAGAATGAGATCGATTACCATGAAGAACCTATTGATGACATATTTGAGTATATTGGATCTAGTTCTGGAAGCATCTCCAATGGATCTGAAAGCATAATCATTGATCTATCTTAAAAGAATTAATATTTAACTGATCAAGTGAAAGCACTACAAATCAGTCAAGAATCTCAGATGGTGAGAATGGTAGAAACAATGAACAAAGAAAAACAAGCCAAGCAAGAAAGAAACCTGGCAATCGATGACCGAAGACAGATGAGTGAATAACTTCAAACTAAAGAGAGTGAGATACAAAGACTCACTGACCAACATTTCCAAGTAACTAATCAAGTGATGACTGTGAATCAAGAGGTAAACCGAGTGAATGCAAAATTGTCAAGAAAACAAGAAGATGTTGCAAGACTTGGAGAAGAGAATGAGAAGCTAAGAAATGAAGTGAAAAATCAATAGTAGCAAAATGAAATGAAGAAACTTGCTGAGGATAGCTCCAAGAAGATTGATGACTTCTTAACTAATCAAAGAAGATTTGGAAGTAAAGTCAGTATAGGCTACACTGGTGAAGGAGAATCATCACAACAAGATGAACAAATCAACATTAGTCAAAATTAGAAACCTAAAGTGTTGGCATGTTATCATTGTGGCAAACCAAGACATACATCTAATGTGTGTAGAAGCAAAGCACAAGGTAAACCTCTTGTCACTCCTAAGTTTAATGGATATTGTTACTACTGTGGAAAGTTTGGACATCCTACTTATGAGTGTAGAGCTAAGAAAAATGATCTTGCTAACAATACCACTATGGAGAAAATATGCTATACTTGTAACAAGCATGGACACATTGCATGAGACTGTAAGGTGAAAATGAAGCAAGTCTGGACACCTAAGGAGAAACCACAATGTAGGCCATATCAACCGAAGAGACAAGGTAACTCTTATGTTTGGGATTATAATACATGGACTAACTGTGTTGTATGTGGTAGATATGGACACATTGCAGCAAACTATTATAGAAAGAGTCAGTTTGGACAATCAAGAAGCTGGACAAACACTAGGATGGCTTGTATGCACTACCATAAGATCAATCATTAAAGGAAGAACTGCAGAGACCAAGCACCAGAAGAGAACCATATATTTGAAAGTGGATATACTATTGCAGATATCATGAAGTTAAGGAAAATTGTGTGGAAGAAGGCATCTAATGAGAATGTTGAGTCAAGTAATGTTTTCAGTGAAACCTCGTCCACTGGATTGGGTGACATCGGTACCTACACTTAAAGTGAAATAGGTATGTATGGGATTGACATTTCAAAAGATCACATTTTACATATAGTTCCTTATGCATAATGTTCTTATACCAAATCAGCATGAATAAAGATGCACTATGGTTTAGTTGTCATGAGTTAACAATGTTATACAGTCGGAAAAAGAGAGACCGAGAGTTGGTTACCCATCGGTAATCACTATCTAAGGTTAACCGAGCACATGTATCAACCGATGAAGAAATTCTATGTTAACCGAGTGGCTGAAAATTTTAGTTGTCACCGAGCTAACAGTTGTTTCATTTCAAAAGTTAGATCGAGCATTTATTACATTAAAATTTGAATGGGAACATTGAAAGTCTATAAATACATGAGAACAAAGTTCATTTTTACAATGCGATTTCGAAGAGCGGAGAATTCAAAGAGCAGAGTTTGAGCTAAAATATTTTTAGAAGGATTCAAGGCTACGCTAGATTGAACTAACATCACTCTTCACAATATCGAGTAAGTTCATTTGCGATCAAACACTTCTTATCCTGCTACTTGCCAAAACCCTAGAATTAATTTATGGCATCTACATCGTCTGCAAGCAAAACTCAAAGTGTTGAAGAGGAAGTTAATCTAATTGTTAGGGAAAATTTTGATGAACCTAAGTTTAAGCCACATCCTAAGGTCCCAGCACAAATAGATACAATGGGCACATTTTCGAGCATACCAGAAAGGGTTTTATTGACAGAAGATGTAAGGTCTTATAGTCATTGCAAAATCGAAGAAGTTGGAGACTTTGAAACTATTGCAGCATTCAACTACTATGTGGCCCTGATGGAAGAATGAAATTAGACTACAATAAGATTGAGGAATCAGGGTTATCATGTTTTATACACTTTCCACAATCATTTAAATCAGATTGGATTAGAATCATTTTGAGCAGGTATCACGATGACAAATTCTGGCTGGATAAACCGATTGAGGTCAACAAGAAAATAATCAGTAGGGTTACTGGGCTCCCTACAACCAACAAAGCTAAGGCTTTCCATAGTTCATCACGACTGGGTGTTGAGAAATATACTGGAGCACAATGGGACGGTCGGGCATTGAAGATTTCAACAATCAAGGACCCAGCAGTCAAATTTGTAGCACATGTGATCAGGTACAAGTTATTTCAATCGACCAGACTCAATAGTGTACCCTATAGCATAGTAGACATGGCACACAAAATTGTAGTAAAAGGTCACTAGGTTGATCTTGCCGAGGTACTGTTTCATCAACTTCAGGAGAATATGAAGACCATAAGGAAAAAGAAGTCTAACACATGTAAGTTTTGATCTCTACTTGCATGCATATTCCTCTATTTACAAAAGTATGTGCCTGACACCGGTAAAGTAAATTAAATACCGGATGTACCAATAACAAAATAGATTGGTGAAATGATGAATAAGTTAGGAGATAATTTGAATGTAGATTTTAATGCATACTTCACAGAATTTCAATCTAAAATGCATAAAAGAAGCAAAATTTTGAGGGAATTAGTTCAGAAATTTGAGAATGACATATGTTTTGTGGTCAACACTGATTATACCTTGATAAAAGTAGTTGAGCCTAGGATAAAATGGTTGGCACCGATGGGATATGAAATAAACCATGATTTCGCACTGAAATCTATCAATGCACTGCTTGCACTACTCAAAGATCTCATTGCCACTAGGTTCAGAGTATATGAAGAAGCCAAATCTAGAATCTCAACAAATATTGAGATCGATAAAATAACTAGAAAGGTAAAGAAGATGAAGAAAAATCTCACTGCTAAATATGGAGATGGGTCTGATACATCTGAAGGGACATCGGTTGAACAGGCAACCGAAGGTCAGTTACAGTTAGCTGACAAACCATATGATAGTGAGGAAACCGAGTCTGACAAAGAAGAAGATCCTACACCACTTCCTCCACCTAAAATTCCTATAAAGAAGCAGTCACTTGTACATGAAGGTATGAAGACATGATCGTCAACTACAGCACCGCTTACCGATAAGGAAGAAGCAGAGAAAGTAACAAAAAGAAGAGCAGCTACACCGACAAAGAAATACATTAAGAGAAAGAACAAGGTCATAGCTGAGGCACCAAAGAAAAGGAGAAAATTCATAAGAAATAAGGAAGATCTAGAGGATATAGAGACAAAAGATGATGTCAATCAATTCAAAGTGGTTAGTAACAAGGCAAAAACAATAGATGAAATCATTGAGGATATAATTGAACATGGAGACCTCACTGATCCCTTACTAGACAAATTTGACAAAATGTCAAAAGAAGATTAAACCAAGATCGAGGAGGCTGTCATCCAAATGATGATAAAATTCAAGAAAGTTCCAATGGAATTTGCCTGTGCATTATCGAAGAAATTGGATGATACAATTATTGAAAAATGGGCTATTGCACTAGACACTGAGAAGAGAAAGAGAGAACGCTCTCTAGTTTGGGCAGCCACACATTTAAGCTTTGGAGAAGTTAGTGAATACTTGACCAAATACCAAGAAAACTTTATGATCAAGAATAGAGCCTTAATGATCATGGATGACAATGTAGTAGATATGGATATCACAACTGATTCTATATGGACATCAATTTTGAAGGCTGAAGAAAAAGATGAGAAAGAAGCATTCTTGAACCTGTCTAAGAAGAGACAAAATTCTAAAGGTAAAGGTATTTGTATTGATGAGGGAACAGTAAAGAAATCAGAGAATATCAGTATATCAGTTACTGAGGCAATTGATATAACCGAGGACAAGGAAGAAATAAATGTTTCACAAGATGCACTAGATAAAGTTGAAATTCAACTGGAGAAGAAAACCGATGATGATGTACTCATTGAAGACATCACAAATGGTGATCCTGATGACCAAGATGATGAAGATGTAAATATTGCACCAAATAAAGATGAAGCACTAGACACTGAATGTCTATTTACATCACTACCGGGTGAACTTCTTGTACTTGCAGAAGTAGCTGAAATTATTTCCCAAGTACAACCTGACGGCTCAGATCCTGAGCAAAACAAAGATATCACAAGGGATCAAAACACAAAGAAACCTGTAGAAACAGATGAGCCTACACATACAGAGGCACCTTCCATCGAAGCAAAGGCAACAGAAGAAACAAAGGAAACAGAGGTGATCCCACTGAACACCACATCTGAAACCCCTACTAGATCAACTTGCTACACTTGCCGAGAAGATCAATGCCCCAGACACAGATACCAATAAATGAATTGAAGAAAGGGTAGAATCCAGGATACAACACAAATTAGCAGAGAAAATCAGCCTAGAAGTGGCATTATAGAAGGTCAAATTATCTAAGGTAATTACTGAAATGAAATCCATCACTCAGTTAATTTGTCAATATTTATTGAAACTTTGTACTACAAACACCTTCACTGTTGAAGTCAGTGAAAAGATCAAAGGATTGGAAGCAGAAATATAGTTGAGTACAAATGCAACTATCACTGAGCCACATGCTTTCTTAAAGCACATTCACCGAGTTCAGGAACTCCGGTGGTTGATAGCATATTTGAAGAAACAAGAAGCGCACCTAACAGATCAGGTTACTTAGTTGCAAACCGAACTCATTCCGTACCTAAATTTTTTTGAAGCACATATTGTCAAAGCTGAGCTACTAGTTGCAACACCAGAAATTTTAGTGTTACATAACATATTTGACATGCATGCACAAGTCAGTTTTGAGCACATTGCTCTCACCAACTTGAAAGAGGAATGGGAAAACCTCTTGGAGTCAGTGAAGAAAACCCATCAGCCAATTTTTGACAAGTTGTGAGTATACTACTTAAAATTTTGTATTTGGCATTACTATCAAAAAGGGGGAAAACAATGTATTTGATGTTATGCCAAATATGTACATAGATGCTACGTATACTACATATTATCGAGAGCATGCACTGAGGGGGAGTACTTAGTACTTCAAAAAAATTTGATGTGTATATGTATATGGCGAAGATATAAGTTACATAGATAATTTTGCCTGTATACATTCAGAGTTTTGATACTAATGCCAAAGGGGGAAATTGTTATCTCTATTGAGCTTTTTAAGGTTGTCATTAGTACCAAAGGTTTGTAAGGATATCGGTCGATTACTTACATTGAGCTAATTGATAACATAAAGCAGAATAGACTAGTCAGTAAAGCAGTATACCGAGCAGCAAATAGTTTACCGAGCACCAGCAGACACCGACACCAACATATAGTAAACACCGAGCATCGCAGTATACACTAATTAGTTTACATAGTGTTTACCGAGGATCATAGGAAATGGCATAGTAATCAGGAATGGCACATTCTTCTATGCAAATGGTTACAACAGTTTATAAAATGTTTTTCCAAGATGAAGGAACATTTAATGTGATGATATTCATTAAATACAATGTATATCTTTTGTAATAGTTTATCTAGGTTATTATTGTACACCGTAGATCTTAGGGTTATGACTATATTGTGTAACTTAATTTTGTTAAAGCGGAAAAAATAGAACACTATATATTTGTGTGTTCACATCATTTTTAAAGAGAGCTGATATATGAATCACAAAGCACTTGAAGCATTTTCCTATCTTCAAGTCTATCAGTTAACAAAGTAGAACCGAGTACAAAGGAATTCGGATTGAGTAGAATCAGTAGAGGCTACCAGGCAGTTCAGAGAAGAGATTCATCACAAGTGAGGTGATATTTTATCAGAGCTTATAGATCTATATCAGACAATTATTTGTCAAATAGTAGATAATTACTTATTTCTTTTTGACAATTGTAATAGAGTTTTTGGATAAAATCTCTTAATAGAGTAGACTTAACAGTCTTATGTAAATCTCTTAACTGAGTGCACACTTCATTAGTGTTGTTAAAATCCTATAACTAGGTAGATCTAGCCAATCTAGCATGTCACTCCTAACAGGGTGAGATCACCAGAAGTGATCAAAACTTGTAGCCCTAACAGGCAAACCTTTTCTATCTGTAGTAGTGAAGAATTTGTGGGTGTCATCCCCACTGCTATTTCTACATTCTAACAAGGGTTTCTGCATTACCAAAATACTTGTGTCATGTGATTATGATATTGATTTCATGGTGTTTACTTACTTAAGTTAAATGGATGATTGATTCATGCAATTAGATTCAAGTTGTTTTGATCGGTTATCACTGTTTATAGTTATAGATCAAAAAGGTTTACAAGTAAAGTTTTTGAAGGCACTGATTCACCCTTCCCCTCTCAGTACCTATCTCTCCTAATTCCAACAGTGTTATTGTGTTGTTGTGTATGTATATCTTTCTATGGTTGTTTCTTACTTTGCTTACATGGTTAAAATCTGTCAATGGTGATAAAATTTGTATTTATCTGATAACTGATTCACGCCCCCCCCTCTCAGTTATCTTGGTGGAATTTACTAATTTCTAACATTATCAGCATCATAGTGCAAATTGAAGGATCAGGTATTAATACATTTTAGCGGGTGAATCAATGTAAATCTCTTAACAGAGTGGTCCTCACAAGCCTATGTAAATCTCGTAACCGAGTGCTTACTTTGTTGTAAGTTTTAAATACTTTAACCAAGATAGATTGTATAAGTTTGTAAGCTCTTAACAGGGCAGACCCCTCACAGGGTAGATCATCAGTTTATGATCAAATTTTGTATCCCTAATAGACAAACTTTAATACTGCAGTAGTGAAGATTTGTGGATGTCATCCCCACCCTAGTTTTACCTATCAAGGGTTTTGGGATAACCAAAATCTTTTTGTTATGTGTTTCAATTTCATGGATGAAGATAGACTGTTAGATCTATTTCAGTATTGAATTTGATGTTTATGATAAGTAAGTTGAATTTATGTCAAAGTGGAATTATTAGTAGATATCTGAATCACCCCCCTCTCAGTATCTCACTTTCCCATATTAGATTTCCAATAGGAGCATCTTGGGTTCATGGAAATCATGTATCTCGGTAGCTTGTTAGATGTGCTTGGTAACTGCTTAGGAGTACTCAGTGGAGTATTCATGTTTTTTCACCGACAAGCTCGGTTACCACTTGGTGTGTTGTCTTTGATTGATGGTTCCTTTCACTGAGTGGCTTTGTTGTGTTTTGTTCTACTCAGTGGTGTTCTTCACTGAGTGGGTTCAATGTGTTCTATATTGCTCAGTGACCTAGTTCACTGATGGGTTTTGTTTAAAATCTTTTATTTGGGATTACTTGTGTATTTAATTTTGTCATGATCTTAATTTTGGGATAAGTCATTGGGAAACGTGTGGACCTAAATCTGGGTTGTTACTTTCTCCAATGCTAGGTCTTGAAGATTCTTTTGGGCTGACCTGTCTGGTATCCTCAAGTATAAATGTAATGATCTGTTATAAGTTTAAGTAGGTTTTTGGGAAAAAGTAGAATGATAGGAAGCTGGAGATCGTGGATCTCATATGCATGAGGATTGTTTTGTTTCTATAATTGATTTCTATTTGTATTGGTAGTAGCCAGGAAGGCTTTACAGCCTGGTATGTATCAAGTTTGAATGAATTAATAGATATGATGATGCAAGGGAGAATGGATAAATGGGGCCAAAGGATCACCCAAGTACCATACCACCTTACAAATTCACAACAGAAGCAATTACACAGAAACAAAGAGAAAGGAAGCAAATCAATTCATTTACTCATTCAAAATTCATACATGTCAGGCTATGAGGCCTTCCCAGTTTAGGCTAATACAATAGAATGATCAATTAAAGAACATTAGATTCCTCATACATGTGAGATCCACAATCTCCAAGTAACTATCTTCCTTCTGGAATTCTCTACCCCAACTCTCTTCTAAATCTAAAATAGACTATTATATTTATACTTGAGGTTACCGAACAGGTTGGCCCCAAGAATCATTTAGATCCAGCATTAGAGAAAGCAACAACCCATATTTAGGTCCAAACACTTCCCAATGAATGATGCCAATATTAAGATCATGACCAAGACTAAATGCACAAGTTGGCCTCAAAAAAAGATCCATATTAAACTCATTGGTGAACAAGGCCACCAAGCAACATTGACAACATCGAACCAACTTGGTGAAAGAACTAGCAACACCAAACAACATAGAACCAACTTGGTGAAAGAACACAACAAATCCTAATGAAGGGTGCTCCCCTTAATACCACAAGCACATAATAGAAATAGAGAAACAACAACAATAATATGCAAGAACAAAAAATTGGCTTCTTATTATCTCCACAAATGTGGAATTACAAACTTTCAGAATTACAATATGCAAAGCCACATGGGCATTCCCTTACAATATTATGTAGGACAAAGCCTCGAATCAATACCCAGATCTACTACCCAGAACTACCCTAGACAACACTATGGGCCTTCTTTATATAGGCAATTTCCACCGCCTGAGAAGGTTCTAGAAATTTAGCCCTTAGGGCCGACCAAACTTAGAATTATTTTATTTTACAATTTATTACATCAAAGTCAGCTCAAAATGAGTTTTGAAACCCAAACAAAATTTTCAAGAAAAATTATTTTCCACCATTTCAGGTGACCCAACTTCCGAAGACCATAAGTCATCGCCCGTTGACCTGATTGGCTATTATAACCCCATTCTAGAAATGCTACGAAGTGCTCTATAGGCTCTGCCTATGCAAAGCACCCGTCACCCAAATTTTCAACCTCATTCGGGGCCTCTAAAGCCTTCAAAACTGAGTTTGAAGTTTATGTACCCTGCTGCCAATACCGAAAATCTTCAATATCTTCAAAACTACACCTGATCTAGCCATGAAACTTTGCTGGCAGGCTGATATGACTGAGATGAACCTCCATATGTAAAATCAGACATTTTGAGATCATAAGACCAACTTACTAAAAATAGAAAGTTTTCATAAATAGCAACTCTGCACAAGATAGCCCTTATTGAATACAAAAACATAAATATTTTTGGGTGATGCAAGATTACTCTTACACCCAGGATGCTCCTGCATCAGACACCCGGGGTAATTTGAGAAGTGACCCTGTCATGACTCAGGTGTGCAGAGGAAAACCAAGATGATTAACCTCCTCCTTTGTTAGCCATGATGAATCTTCAATAGGTCATCCTTTCCATTTGACCAAATACTCTTCATATGTCCTGTTCCTTGTGCTTCTGCCAACACGACTACCCAGTATGTCTTCAATCTCCTTGATATCTGAACCGGTTGCTGGAATACTCCACTGTGCTACTGCAACCTCATCTTCAACACCTCCTTCATGATACTCTGTCAAATCTGAAATGTTAAACACTGGTGAAATATTTAGCTCAGTAGGCAATCCTACCTCATATGCATTTCCTGAATCATGCTTCTTCAGTATCTTACATGGTCCAAACTTCTTCATTTTCAGCTTGTTATATGTACCAACTAGAAACTGCTCCTTCCGCAAATGAACCATGACTTCATCCCCAACCGAAAATTCCTTATGCCTCCTTTTCTCATCTTCCTTAGTCTTATACTGCACATTCATCTTGGTAATATGTTTCCTCACCTCCTCATGGATGTTCTTCAAATGTTCTGCAAAATCCTCAGCTTCAGCACTACTTATTTCTCCTTTATCTATCTTTCTCAACTCACATGCATTTCTTGGACTACTTCCATATACAATCTGGAATGGTGATTTACCAGTGCTCCTGTTGACAGAATTATTGTATGCAAATTCTGCCTGTGGTAAAATCAAATCCCATCCTGTTGGCTTATCTCCAAACAAACATTTCAGCAGATTTCCCAAAGTTCTATTCACCACCTCTATCTGTCCATCAGTCTATGGATGATGTGATGAACTGAACTTCAAATCTATCTTCAACTTCTTCCACAATGTCTGTCAGAAATATCCAACAAACTTAGTATCTCAATCTGAAACTCTGGTCTTTGGCAAACCATGTAGCCTCACCACTTCTCTAAAAAACAATTCTGCTATATGAACATCATCATTAGTCTTCTTGCAAGGAATGAAATGTGCCATCTTTGAAAATCTGTCAACTACTACAAAAATTGAATCATGTCCCCGCTGTGTCCTCAGTAAACCAAGAACAAAGTCCATACTGATATCCTCCCAAGGCTTCTCTAGTACAGGTAATGGTTGATACAACCCTGTATTTTGCTTCACTCCTTTCACCATCTGACATACTCTACAACTCTGTACAAACTTCTTCACATCTTGCTGCAATTGCAGCCAATAATAATTCTCACCAACCAAAGCAAGGGTTTTATCACGACCAAAATGTCCAACCAATCCTCCACTATGCTTCTCCTTGATGAGATTCTCCCTCATAGAACTTCATGGAATGCACAACTGACTCCCTCTGAATAGCATATCATCTTGGATGATAAAATCCAGCCATTTCGTTCTATCTAGAGTAACAGGTTCTGTACAAGCTTTCCAAGCTTCGCCAAAATCAGGATCCTCTGGATACAAATTCTTGAGTTCCTTGAACCCAACCACTTCAATCTGCATCTCTGTCAGCAATAGTTTCCTTCTACTAAGAGCATCCGCAACCCTATTAGACTTTCCACTCTTGTGTTTCAAAATAAATGTATAACTCTGTAAAAACTCAACCCATTTCAAATGCCTCTGATTCAACTTTTCTTGACTATTCAAATATTGCAACGCTTGTTGATGGAAGAAAATTCCTAGATGGTATGAGGCATGAGCATGTGTGTTTTGCTTTAATTCCAAAAGTTGGTAAAGAAGAAGTAGAGGATGTACCTGTAGAGGTTGCAGATTTGTTGAATGAGTTTCATGATATTGTATTTGATAATGTACCTGATTCAACTTTTCTTGACTATTCAATGTCTCTGATTCAACTTTTCTTGACTATTCAATGCCTTTAGCTTATGTCGCACTCCATCCTTTGTCAGGGAATAGGTATTCGCACGACCATCATGTACAGCACATCTTTCAAACTGCCACGGTCTACCCAACAACATATGACATGCATCCATAGAGATGATATCACATAGTACCTCATCTTGGTACCCGTTGATCTTGAACTTTACCAGGCACTGTTCACTGACCATGACCTTGTGGTCATCCTACACCAAGGCAATCCGATATGGATGTGGGTGTTTCTGTCTCTTGAGCTTCAACTTTGTCACCATCTCTTCTGACACCAAATTGTCAGTGCTTCCACTATCGATAATCACATCACAACATTTACCCTCACACTTGCATCTAGTGCGAAATAGGCTCCTCCTTTGTTCAGGTTCATTCTCACCACTCAGCAAGACTCTTTTGTTAATTAGCACTTCTCCTCTTTTAGCATCTTTAGAATTTGATGATCTAGCATCTTCATCTACATGTGCAACTCTGGCTTGGCCTTCATTTCTCCTGTCTGTTCTACCTTGGTGCTGAGGACATTCAAATGCCCTATGACCTTCTCCACAGTGAAAACATGTTCCATGGAAGCCTCCTCTTCCAGATCCTTGTCCTCTTCCTCTTCCTCTCTGATCTCTATTACTCTGATCCTGGAAACAATTGGAATTATTTTCTCTCTGATTCTGACTACTACTGGCCTCATCCTTCTTTTTCAGATCTTCATTTCGGCCACCATATGACCGTCCACCAGATCTTCCACCATGACCTCTTCCATTTTGTCTGCTCTCAAACTTCTTGTTCAACTTTTCCTCTACTTTTAGGGAAAACTGGTATGCCTCCTCAATACTGTTCATTCGAACCAGATTCAACTCCTCCTGAATGCTTGGCCTTAACCCATTAAGGTATCGGGCAACTTTCTCCTTATCAGCTTCTACATGGCCTATTTTGATGAGGAGTCGATAGAACTCCTTTGTATACTTCTGAATAGATCTTCTTGCTTGCTTCAAAATTTGCATTTTCTTTAGTAGGTCAAGCTCATAATCAACAGGAATGAACTGTCGCTTGAATTTATCCACCATCTGATCCCATCTTGTGATTTTATCTTTCCCTCTTCTATTTCGCTCCAATTGAATTTCTTGCCACCAGATCTTTGCATGACCTTTCAATCTGGCCTTCACAAATTTGACCCTATCAGGATCCTCAACATCTTCATACTCAAAATATTCCTCACATTCATTGATCCAGTCGATCAATTCCTCTGGGTTAAGATTTCCAGAAAATGTAGGAACCTCAAATGTGGAATTACAAACTTTCAGAATTACAAATGTGGAATTACAAACTTTCAGAATTACAATATGCAAACCCACATGGGCATTCCCTTACAATATTCTATAGGACAAAGTCTCGAATCAATACCCAGATCTACTACCCAGAACTACCCTAGACAACACTACGGGCCTTCTTTATATAGGCAATTTCCACCGCCCGAGAAAGTTCTAGAAATTTAGCCCTTAGGGCTGACCAAACTTAGAATTATTTTATTTTACAATTTATTACATCAAAGTCAGCTCAAAATGAGTTTTGAAACCCAAACAAAATTTTCAAGAAAAATTATTTTTCGCCATTTCAGGTGACCCAACTTCCGAAGACCATAAGTCATCGCCCGTTGACTCGATTGGCTATTATAACCCCATTCTGGAAATGCCACGAAGTGCTCTACAGGCTTGACTAGCACAAAGCGCTTGTCACCCAAATTTTCAACCTCATCTAGGGCCTCTAAAGCCTTCAAAACTGAGTTCAAAGTTTCTGTACCCTGCTGCCAATACCAAAAAACTTCAATATCTTCAAAACTACACCTGATCTAGCCATGAAACTTTGCTGGCAGGCTAATATGACTGAGATGAACCTCCATATGTAAAATTAGACATTCCGAGATCGTAAGACCAACTTACTAAAAATAGAAAGTTTCCATAAATAGCAACTCTGCACAAGATAACCCTTATTGAATACAAAAACATAAATATTTTTGGGTGATGCAAGATTGCTCTTACACCTAGGATGCTCTTGCATCAAATCCACTCAGTGATAGGCATCGAGAAGAAAATAGGTAACTGAGCTCGTCGGTGAACAACAAGAATACTCCATCGAGAACTCCAAAGTAATTACCGAGCACATCTAACAAGCTACCAAGATGTAGGATTTCCATAAACCCAAGATGCTCTTCCATTAATGATCTGCACTCATTCTCTCCTTTTTTGTGTTATTGCTTCGGTGTTGTGATTCTACAAGGTGGTCTAGTAATTGGGTGAGCCTTTGGCCCCACTTATCTTACCCTCCTTGTGTCATAGAATTAGAAATTACAATAACTTGGAGTGAAAATAACTTTTGCACAATTCAGAATTTGAAGTTTGTTTTTTTTGTGGGGAGGGGGGTGGTTGTAGTATTCAAGAAAAAATTAGGGGAAAATATGCATTTTAGGGTCAATTGTGTGCAACTCATTTTTTGTACTAAAGTGATTGTAATTCTTAAATCCTCATAATTTATAGATTAATTTTTTTTATCATTATGAGTAATCATCAAGACTATATTGATTAGAAGAAAAAAATTAGGAGTTTAAAGAGAGTTCATAAACATATAATAGATTATAGACTTGACCATAAATTTATTTAAACATAAAATCATATTAAGATGGTTGTACTATTTAACAAGATTAAGGTATTTTGAATTTCACTTGAAATATGCAAAGTCCACAAAACAAACACAAAAATTTCTTCTCATAAAGAGATACATACTCCTTAAAGATTTTTGTGAATTAATATTTTTGTAGATTGAAAAAATAAATCTTTTTAAGAAAATGTATAAAAACAATCTAACAGGTTTTCATCATTTTCATCATGTAAGAAAATGAATAAAATATACTTGAAATTATGCAAAACTTGCATTCCATTTGGAGTTATTTAAGAGATTAGAAGTTCATAAAAATAAAATTTTAAATAAACAAACAAACAAATTTGTCAAGAGATAGGAGATTTACTTCTCAAAGTTCTTTTGACCATTCAAACACTTCATAAACGTCCAATTACATAACCTTTTGGTTCCATATGTAGCCATTTAAAAGATTCAAGACTTCATTTAAAAACATGTATAATTTCATAAATCATACTCTTCAAAGATGATAAATTTCTTCATTTTTGCCACTTAAATTCTCAACAAAATTCAAATAATAGATCTTTTTGTTATAATGAAAGCTTAATGCAATGGCTAGTGATCTTTTTCAAAGAAGAAGCTGCTAAATTGCAAATGTGGAAGCTACTTGTAGTTGCATTGTTATGTTCTATGCCTCTAAAATGAATCATATATATCAATGTCATTCTCTACATGACAAGTCTTTACTATTTACTCGCCTACATTCAATCTAGATAAGTTTTGTCCAAATTTCTAAATATTTATAAAACAAATGGTTGCATGTGATTGGGTTTGTCTATCTATGCATTAATGAATATAAGATGTCTATAGATTTGTCTTTAAAAAAATTCCATGTCTTGTCGAATGGAACTATAGAAATAAATAATTTGTTTCAAAGAAAAAGGAAAAATTTGAATTGTGTAATGATCGTTTGCAATATAAATCAATAGGAAAATAAATAAATAATTTTCTTTTAATACATATATACAAATAATAAAGTTATAGAAATGCAAACAAATTTTTTAAGTTCAGTAAAATGATTGGCCAACTAAAAAAGTAAATTGCATCAAATGGATGCATAAGTAATCCTCTAGTGTTAGCAAGAACTAATAATATAGTTACTAACCCTCAATTAAAATTTGCAAGCAATTTATCATTACAACCTCATGTATTTCTTTTGATGATAGAAGTTACTTAAACCAAATTTAAACACAACTCAAGAAAGAGGGAAAACAATTCTTCCAAGTGAAACATAGTGCACTTGGACAATAGGAATTGGGAATCGAAATTCTTGATTTGTTAAAGCATTTTTTTTAGAAAGATAAAAATTACAATGAACACTTGAAAAAAAATTACAATAGTATGCATAGTGGTTAAGATATCTAACCTTTGCCTAGTTAGTAAAATTCTACCAGAAATTCATGTCTCAAATAACAAATATACTATTGTATTAGCTACTTCAATGATATTTCAAGACAACCCATCATAGACACATGACATAGCAACTACGAAGATTATGAAAGGAAGGATGTATTCACATGATCAGAACTAGAGCAACAAGAGTAGATAGTTGTAAAAAGTTCATTTTATGAAACTGAAGGGATGAGAAACCTCAATCATGTGACCCAATCACTAGTACAAATCTAAGTCCAACGTCCTCCTTGTATGCTTGAGATAAACCAATTGTAGCCATTGTAAGTGCATATCATGAACCAATCTAGGGAAAACAAAAAATTGCCTTCAGATCATTGGAGGAATTACAAAATACCAATGGGAGAGATTCATAGGGAAACGTCTCAACATGTCCTTCTAGGGATGCTTAGAAAGCACATGGAGTTCTTCAAAGTTTTGGAGTTGAATACAAAGATTGTGGAGTGTGATGGCAAGCTCAGAATTGGGGCCTATAAAGGATTGACAATGGACCATATGGAGACTCAAGTTGGAGCAGATCACTTGAAGCCTAATGGAGGTAGGGTAATGAGTGTAAATGTGTCTTTAGTCTCTTGATGAAGTTGTATGATTCCAAATGAACCTAGCAAGATCAAGTTTTGTTGAAAATAAGGCAAGTAAAGCTTCTCACCTCAAAATAGAGGATATTAAGATTATACCCCCAAAAAATATAATATATTTCATTCCAAATATGCTCATATTGACCTCAAAAAAAA
This sequence comes from Chamaecyparis obtusa, assembly GCA_027943335.1. Lineage (NCBI taxonomy): Eukaryota > Viridiplantae > Streptophyta > Pinopsida > Cupressales > Cupressaceae > Chamaecyparis > Chamaecyparis obtusa. The sequence continues at coordinate 1,540,899 of BSBK01001162.1, read as the reverse complement.
AAACATTTAAATGCATTCATGAATCTGTATAAGCATATTGGAGAGAGAGAGAGAGAGAGAGAGAGAGAGAGAGAGAGAGAGAGGAGAGAGAGAGAGAGAGAGAGAGAGAGTTAATTTAAGATTAAATCATGTTTCCAAAAGGCATTTAGTTTAATGGCAAAGTCCATAGTGTAGACACCTAGATGGTGTTGAGTTCAAATCTTCTACATTACCAAAAAAAAGACTAAATCATGTTGTAGACGCTTATAAGATAGTGATCTCAAATCTCTTTCAAATGACTATAATGCCACCACAATTGCGACCTATCATATGCACTATAGATGAGTGCATTGTGGTGGCCCACAAACATAGCTCAAATCATTCAATATATAAAAAAAAAAAAATCAATTCTTAGAAAATGACATCCATTTAGTAAGCCTGTCCCAAGGCCTCGAATTATTTGTTTACTCATCCATGGTCCACTTTTTCTTCCCATTCCGTACTCCGAAAGACGATTTCCCAACCGCCTCGTGTCCGTAAAATCCTTGGGGATATCAAATATGGTCCAACAGCATATATTCCTCGAGCACTTCAAACTCCAATTTCCATAATAGTACGTTTCGATTCTTCACCGCCACGTGGCCGTTCCGAGTAATATGATCTCGATAGAAATGGCCGTCAACCCTGACTTCTCTTGTACGGACATCTTTCCGTCGGACAGATTTCTGTTACTTAACGGTGTTGAAAAAATCTGCATAAGCTCTCGGAGTACGCAGTGAGTCATAATTCTGTTTTATGTGGAAGATAAATATTACTATTTTGTTTTTGTCTGTTCTTCCTTTTAATGGAATTAATTATGTTGGGAGAAGTCTTACAATGATGCTAATGTACATAAAATATTTTTATGTGTTTTTAAGGGT